>CM031244.1:157603144-158203144 GCA_018340775.1 Taxus wallichiana var. yunnanensis | reverse complement strand
TTGCTTTAGGATGATAGAAAGGATTATATGACCAAGATGGGGAACCAACTAATAGCGGTCCTGAGGAAGACCCAAGGGGTGCCAAAACATCCACACTAGTGGTGATCTCGAGATGAAGAAGGGGCCAGTTGAGCCATTTTTCTAGATTGTAACCAAGTGATGACCGTCATAAACAAGCAGAAATATAGAAAAAGAAGATTGACCTAACTAATGCATAAACAATTCAAGCAGCGTAGGTGATTATCTCTTTTAAATTTTCCTACTTTTAAGAAAGAAAATATTAGGGAAGGCTTTTTAGAATAGGAACTACTCAGATAACCAAACTAAGGATGGTTTGGGGAATGTTTTGGTGAGGAGTCCCAAAGGCAATTTAGTAAAAGACTAGTACGTGGCTTGATATAGGGGCCTACCCCCACACTTCACACACCGCTGTGATAAGGGAGTTTGGTGCTTTGCAAATATATACCAGAACTTTCGTGAATGTATAGTGTGGCCCGAGTACCGTGTAGGCTCTTCCTCTTGGATTTCACTTCCAAGTAGGTGAGGCCAAGGGAGGAATTTTTGTTTTGATGCTTTATACCTAGTGATTTTGGCTTTGTGTGCAAGGGTGAAAAATAAACATCAAATAGTGTCACTACCGATTTTGATTAATTTTTCCAGCTTATTTAGAAAACTAGATGAATAGCATACAAATGTAAATGACAAAGGAAAAGTTCTTTTTAAGCACTAAGAATGAAGTGTTGGATTTTGATGAAGATAGGTCAAACAAATTCTTTCCCAAATGTGATTAAATTCTTTTTAAGTGCCAAAATCTAAATGTTTGAATGTGATAGAAAACAAAAAAACAAGTTCTTTTTAAGTTCTTAAAAAGGAGAAAACACCATAAAAGAGGAATACCTATAGATTTAGCTCTCCAAGGTGTGTGGACTTCAAAAAGCGCATTGTTGAGCTCTTCCCCTCGAACAATCCCATGAACAAGAAATGTGCTCCACAAGAAAAGGTTAAGCAAACACCCAACAAATCCAGAAAGATATATCCAGATGATAGTAGAATGAAAATTTCTATTTAAAGAACTAGAAAAATTTCAATAAAATAACAATTTTACAAAAGAAGATAGATCAAGAATGTAATTTTGAAATCAAATGAAAGATTTATTGATCTTGAAATAGGAATTGGAATTGGAATTTAGTTTTGCAAGAAAGAAGAAACTTTAACTTTCCAAATTATAAGTGAAAGAAGCAAGACCAAAATGAAGGAAGGAAATGCTATGGAGAACTGATGAAAAGCAGTGAAGAAACAGAACAAAAGCTCAAAACTGGAAAAGAAATGAACTTACCAATAAGGGACTTTGGTTGGGTCCCACCAGGTGTGCCAGAATGTAGATCAAGAATTTCCGTGCTTGTTACCTGTCCAAGTTAATGTACCAAACTAAACACAAAAACCCTGAAAAACTCAAATGAAATCGATACCTGATAGATAAGACAAGATCTGAAGATGTAGATGGAAAAGAAAGCTGATGTAGACAAGACATGTGCACACAAACGATCCTACAAAGTAGATCTAAGAAACTTGTGAGACACAGATGCTTGACAGAAAAAGACCACGTTAAAATATATTTGGGTGGACTGCCTGAAAAGTGGGTCCGGGAAGTGATAAGCTCCCTCGGTGGATGTCAGTCCATGTTTTCAATTAAGGAAAGAAGCATACATGATAAAATATGTAAGTAAATGTCTATATTTTGATTAAAAATGACAGATAGAAAAGTAAACAACAAACCGAAACCAATAAAAAAGGAAAGTGTGAAAACAATGTTGGATTTGTGTTCCCTAAATTATGTTATCTCTGTCCAGCAGGCGAGATCGGCGTCAATTAGGAAAATCAGCGACGATTAGGAAAAATTGGTGTCGACTGAGATAGGTCGGTGTCGACTAGAGAGAATCGGTGTTGACTGGGTACGGTTGGTGTCGACTTGGGGAAAATTGCAGGAAGATTGAGAAATAGACAGTGGAAGCTAGATCGTCAATCTCCACTGGATCTGCAAGAGCCATAGGGATACTGACAAGGCTCCACCTACACTGGATGTAGGAACAGAGTCACCCAAAGATCGATTGAGGCTCACAATGTCGATGTGGTAGGAGCAGAGTAATAGTACTCCTCTCAGGGATTGATTTGGATAGAATTCACTCTCGCTTGATAGATAATGCTTAGACTTGATGCTCAAAACTCTCTGTCATTCTTTCTGTCTAACCAAAACTGAATTCTGGCCTTGTATTTGTAATCGTGCTGACCGAGATGAAATCGGTGCCATTCCAAAAAAACAGCGTTGACTGAGTACCGGTTGGCGCCGATCAGGGAACAGACTCCTGAAATGGCCAAAAGGGGCGATTTTTGAAAAGATGAAAGTGATCCTTCCACCTCAAAATGGGAAATATCCCATTGCTTGGTTTGGGAGGAGGAGAAATAGGGGGATAGATGGATAAAATAGAAATGGGAGGTTAGGAATTGATATGGGGTAGATAAGTGGTTAAGATATATGTAAAAATTATAATTAAATAGTTGATATTTAATTATCTATGGGTAAAACATAATGGGGTGAAATAAACTTAGGATAGATGTTTAAATCAAATATTAAATAATACCCTAAGGGAGAAGTGGTGATATAAACGTGCCCCATGTTTGCGAGAAGGAAAGCACGCTGGGGACACTAAATTGGGTAACCAATTTTAGGTGTCTACATTATTAAATTAATTTCTTGAATGCGGATTAACACTCTTGTAAGGAATTCCATTGACTTCCAGGGATTGGCCTTTTCAAGGAAATCTAACATATATTTATCTAATCTTGTATCCTTCTAAATGTCTATGATTTGCAAGTTCCTTTGTCGATGAAAGAAGGAAGGATATTTCATCCATCAACATCATTATCCATCTCTATGGGTACCTTAAACCCAACATCTTCTGAGGTTGGTTTTGTTTTTATTGTTTCACTACATTAATTTGAGTAGAAAGGTAAAAACATCTCTAAACAATGTCAACTAGAAGCCTATTTACCACTCATATCTCTATTTTCTAATGTTCTTGTCATACTATCTATGGAATTTTGTAGTTTGTCAGACTCAAGGATAATCCTTTGAAAATATGTTACATGTTAATTGGATAGAAAATTTTGGATAATTTATGTTATTATTGATTTGATCCATAAAATATGAATTAATGTAACCAGTTGAAGGTTAGATATCATGTCTGGTCAAATCCTAATGGTCACTAACCATTAAGTTAATTACTCTCCAATGATACAAAGTAAGGAATTATATAGGTTGGTTACTCCTATGATAATATTTATGATCCTTATAATACAATGTGAAAAATAAAGTATACTTCATATATGAACTAATTATTAATTTATTATACTGCAATTATAGGTAATATGCCTTCCATTCTTCGTAATTTGTTCTCGACAATTCCGTTCAATTGTGGTGTTTAGTGTTAGAAGAAATGAAAAGAGGAATAGTTTTTTGAATTCCATTCCCCTAAAAAATACTAATCGACATGTGGTTGTTTTTTTATAGATGACAGAGACACAAAGAAGTCGGTATGGTTATATCCTCGAAGTTATTGATTTTGGGACACTTCGTGTTCGGGTTAAATGCATTGAATTTGAATATAATAATTGTCTTATTTTGGATATAGATCTGGATGTTTCTTTATTCAAGAAATGGGAAATGTAATCCTCGATAAAAAAACATATTCATGGTTGGAATTTAGGGTTGTTAACAAATTCGAACAAAACCAGAATTATTAATGGCATGTTAACAATACTCATAATTTTTTTAAAAATGATAAATTCTATTTTGTTTGTCATTTTTAAAAATATAACAGTTTTATTTTTCCTTTAAAACATGATAAGTTATTTACTATGCTAAGGCAAACATATTTGGCTAAATTTGAGGTCAACTGATCTAAATCAAAGTTACATGGGTTAAATAGAATAATAAAACAACTACATTGTTGAATAAAAAACCACTATATTTGTGAAAATGGAACCTTCAACTATTCATCAATTTAATTTGTTTATGTTCAATGGTGAATTTTTCAATTGATGTTTCAAGGTTCCATGTAGAACCTCTAGAATATCAATATCATCCTATAGATGATGAGAATGTTGACCTTCTTGTCCACTCCATGTTGATAAATGTTATTCCTACACTAGAGGGATGCAATTATTCTTCCTTTTTATAGTCTATGAATAACATTGTGGAACTCAAAGATCTAAAATACCTAGAAAGGGATGATGTGAAATTTTATATACTTGATGACCAACATACAATATGTGCGTAAAAACTATTTTGGGCTCATAGACTTACAAGTCTTTACATCCGAGGATTTGATTTTGAAAGGATCACATTACATTTGCAAAAGCATCTATCAAATCCATTGCTAATATTTGTAAACAAAAAAATGAAGTAAATAAAACTTGGATAGAAACCAATTTTATTGATTTGTTGTACAAATCTAGATCAATTTGGCAATTGTTAGGATGTCCTCAATGGCCCAGATTGACAAAAACAAAGATAGAAGAGTGGAAGGTAATGTATTTTAATTTTATTGCATTGGTTATTAACATTTACTTTCATCATATAAAAATATAAAAATATTTTTTTCCTTTGAATGCAAAGCTTTGAGAATCAATTCCTTTCAATTTTCCAAGTGTAAAAAACAGAGAGTCTATACAACAAATGGAATTTTCTATTATTTCCTGATGATATATGGACTAAATGGACAACAAAATTTTAGTTTTTAAAATCAAGTAGCCTTTCTTGTTCACATATTAAAGATAATTAGGTTAACTTTAAGAAAATTCACTAGCAAGATCTACAACTAATTCATTTAGGGTTACTAGAGGAATGACTAATGAATAACTATCAATAATAGTTGATAAATTGCAATTAGAGAATGTTTGGTTAACTAGATCTATTGAGGCAAGTGTAATAACATATACATTTTATTCTTACTACTTGAAAATAAAAGGAGACAAAAAATGAGCACAAAAGTTCTTCATTATTTGAATAATAAACATCTAGATAATATCTTATTGGCATCCTGTAGTGAATCAAATGTAATTAAAAATTAAAATTTTATAAATCACACTACCACCATTTTCCTCTCTTGTTGGGTGAAAAGAGAAAAAGGAAGAATAAAATATGATTCCCAAATAGGGAAAATGAGAAATGAAAAAGGACCATGTGGTAGAATAAGTTCTTCCGTTAAGTTTTAACCAATATTAAAAAACCATGTGATGTCAATGGAAGAAAATATACCAACAAGGATGGAAGACACAAAATATTTTACTTGTCAATGTGCATATCCATTCCATATTCCTCAACTTTATCATCTATTCATGTGACCAATCCTTTCAATGTTGAATGTGTGATCACTGATTTTTGTAATTTGTCTAACGATATTTCTTCTGATGTAATAATGAAGTTGCTAATAGTTATCGAGAACTTATGTGTTGGATTGTATTATTATTATTCTCATACCAATTGATTATTCAAAAATGTTAAGAGAAATAGTAAAAACATACATGGAAAACATTTAAGATAGTGGAGAATCAGTTCTAGACGGATGTTATAGACTCTATGATGGTAACCAATAATTTTTAAGTTTTTGTCTTATGTACAAAATAACTATTGTGTAAAATTATGAGAAAAATGCCGATGACAGAGAAGAAGTATCTAGGGATTGAATAGAGAAACCACGACAAAAATTTGTAGACTCGCAAGTGAAATTAGCCTACAAAGAAACATCCATCCTTTTCCTTGTGAACGATCTTATGATTTTTGGGCTGAGATGTTCACTCGATGTTGTTCCCAAAATTATCTAATAATAGTGCTTTACGATGGTAGTGTCACACTGTGTGCATTAGTTTATTCCAATCTATCTATTGTTTTTATTGTTGAGACACATAGTCAAGAAATGTTTTTGAAACATTACTATTCTCATATGAAGAAAGTTTCGTCATTGAAGAAAACTTGAATAAGTGATTTTGTTTAATGGATTTGAACCGATATAAGCTACTTATACATTTATTATTTATATAGATAACAAAACCACTAAGGAAGTAACCAATTTACAACCCTTTCAACTTGACGCTACACAACAGTTCAACATGGTGATTGACCTTCAATCATTTTATAAATATGTTTAATGAGCTTTGTTTTCAATTTCCATTGTTTTCATTTATTTAACAATACTATATGTTTCTGACTCAAATAAAATATGAGGAGAACTTAGACACATCATACATGAATACAAAATCAAATCCTAGTATGTTAGTCATGTCCATTTATTAAAAAAATACTAATAAGCCCCACAACTTTATAAGAAAATTAACGGTTTAAGCAGAAAACCAACAACTAGAGAAAGTAACCATGGGTGCAGTAAGGGGTATCCAACCTAAATAAGAAGTCATAACATGGTATGTTAGCCATGTGTATTTTTCAACAATATTTACACAATTTATAGAAAATGATACTAAATAACTTTATAAGAGGGACAATTTTCAAAGGAGGAATAACCAAATAACCTATTTCAAATGTTCATGGTGGCATCTAATGCTCCATAGTTTTTAGTTACTATTTCATAATTAACAAACATTAGTTTTTATGTTTAGTCAAGGAAATGAAGACATAGCTTAGTGGTCACTAATCCACATCAATAACTTAGAAATTTGTCCTCTAAAGGGTATTTCATTGAATATAATCATACCCTAGTGGCCGCTAAACTTCATTCATAAGACAAAGAAAAATTAATATTGTACTTACCATATTACTATTAGTTGCTCAAATGTGCACTCACGTCTCGAGATCTCGAGAAGGGCCAAGGTGTTTGAGACCACAATGGAACCTTCCCAAGTTGTGGGACCTTGCAAGCTTGGGAAAAATCTCCAGAGAAGGCCGGTTCCTTTATCTATTTCTACTTTACTGCTACTCCTAGTGCTAGAAGGGAAAACTAATCTAATAATGCCAAGGGACTAGGGATAGAAGGATAACATGAAAGGAAACTACACTAAAAGGAGATAGCACTAGAAAAGAGGGATGAAAATTATCTGTTTTGAGTGAGAACAAAGGGAAATGTGTGAAAGGAGGATAAAGCAGCGAGTAGGATAACAAAACATGTATTCACTAGATCATTTTCATGGAACACAACTAGATATGGAATTGCAAGGGACCTGAAATAGCACAACCAACATACAACACAAGAGAAAAGGCAAGAAGGAGGAATTCAAACATGTTAGGACAAAGAATAGTCACAAAACAATGCTTTTATTACTTCTAGAAATGTACAGAGCTATTACAATGATGAAGGAGGCCAATATCCACATGCAAGAGCCAAACATAGAGGTCTGTAACTCAAAATATAGAAAATATGGAGTCCTTAGCAAAATGTGTAAGGATCCAGAGTGTCCAAAATAACAAATGATCCTTGATCTTACATTTATAGATAAATCTATGGAGGAAGAAGGGAAGAAGGAGGAAAACCTAAATTTGAAATACAACCACCGAAAAGAAGCATTCAATGCACTGTAAATCCACGAAGATCTTTGAAATACGCTTCTCCATGCCCTTTGACATCTTTGAAGAAAAGGGAGGGTGGATCCTACCAAATCGGGTGGTTGGAGCAATCAGATCTGCTCATCAATGTTCAAAAAGATGTTTTCCCACTTCTCACCTACCAAATCTACCAAAATTTGAATTTGAATTTTTGGCATTGTAGCTGATGTCAGCAGCTCTTTGACAAGTCTAGGTGCACACCAATCTGAGCTCTGTAATAGAAGATACGATTGTCATAAAATGTCAAAGTTGTCAGCATACATAAAACATGTGGTGCACATGAATTGGTTGAAATGATGGACATCCGTGTGAATAATTTTTGTTTTCTACCACGTTTCAACTATTGAATTGTTGCAAGGATTCAACACCCTATTGGTGTGCTTTGACTGGTTATGCATGACACACTTAAGCATGTCAAAATATGAATCTAGCATAGAAGGATGTGAGGGGAGGGAATGCGAGAGAAAATAGAGGAAGGCACATAGGGGCACACCGAGGGTAAAGGAATAAAACCGGTGAGTAAAGAACACATGGTCAAGGTGCAACTATTATAAAGTAATGGGTGTGGTACGCAAGGAGGACATGGACTTATCCTATTGAAGCAAGTGTGAGGTGCATGGGAAGGGAAGAAGTTTTCTAGGAAGAAGGTGTATGCATGGAAGGTGGGCGCAAGGTAGAAGTGGAAGGAAAAAAGGAAAGGGGTGCGCAGGGAGTAAGCCGTGACCTAGGGAATGTGTCAAGTGATTTTGAGCACGCTCATTTTTGCAATGAATAACTTAGAGTCAGAATGTGTATGTAAGTTACCCAAATCGTTAGGAGAGATATTTGGATAATAGTTTTGGAAAATTTTGGGGCCATCTTCCTGCTAGATGAAAGAGTTCGGTGGTCTAGAGCATCCATTGGGCATGGAGTCTGTTATGTAATCATGAAACTACTTGTGTAATCATTTGAATATCATTTCTTGGCTCTTATTTTGAATCTTGCAATTGTTGAGAGAAGATCGAACTCTAGAAGTAATGAGAAGAGCGTGTGCAACAAGCACATGAGAGGAAAGAACTATTTATAAACAAACAATGTAAATGCGGAGCACACTTAGAGGAATTGAAATTACTATAATATATACAACATGATGCAACAAAATTATTGGAAGGGTTTGAGATAGATCCCATTTACTGGGATTTGTAGTAGGCCTCCATTAAGATGAGTTAACTCGAAAGATTTAGCTTCTTTACAAGAGGCGACGATATATGGGTCACTCCAAAGTGCATCAAACTTTGAATGGCACCCTTTCTTAGCTCTGTCAGCATCCCATTTTAGAACCAAGTCCCTAATTATGAAATCTTGCAGCCAAACCTTTATGTCAAACCATTTCTTTGTTTTTTGTCTATGTTGTTCTAGCTTGATCATGGTAGAGTTTCAGAGTTTTTCAAGATTAACCAACTCTGCCATTATGACATCTCTAGTCTGTGCCTTCAAATTCTAACTATTGGGCAAGTACCAATGATTTTAGTTATAGTGTAAAAGGAAGGGTAGCCTCCTTGGCATAGACAAGCTTATAATGTGAAGTTCTATTTCCTCTTTGACCATGATTCTATTCACCAAGAGTGTGCACAAGACCTTCGTATGCCACTATATTTGGCTGATGTTCATTGTGCGCTTCATGATTCTGATCAGGTTCTTATTTGTTGATTCGCTAGATTATTGACTGAGGGTAATAGTTGGAGGAAGTCTTTAGGTAAATGCCTAGTATTAGAGCCCAATCAGTGATTTTAGTACAAGGAAGGCCTTTGCATATTATCAAAGATAATGGTTTGAGAAATGCCAAACTTTGTGACTATGCCTTCGAGAAAGTCAAGGATGACTACCTCGGTTGATTCCTTAAGCACACAGCAGCTTGTCCATCTGGTGAAGTGATCTATAGTTGTCAACACCCATTTATGTCCAATTCTTGAAGGTGGATTAATCATGCCTATGAATTCGAGACCCCATTGTGCAAAAGGTTGATCTTCTTGGATTGGTCGGGGGAAGCACTTCTAATATTTAGGAAGTCTTTAGGTAAATGCCTAGTATTAGAGCCCAATCAGTGATTTTAGTACCAAGGAAGGCCTTTGCATATTATCAAAGATAATGGTTTGAGGAATGCCAAACTTTGTGACTATGCCTTCGAGAAAGTCAAGGATGACTACCTCGGTTGATTCCTTAAGCACAACAGACTTCTGTCCATCTGGTGAAGTAATCTATAGTTGTCAACACCCATTTATGTCCAACGCTTGAAGGTGGATTGATCATGCCTATGAATTTGAGACCCCATTGTGCAAAAGGTTGATCTACTTGGATTGGTCGGAGGGGAAGCACTGCTAATATTTTTCTTTCCTGTAAAGAAAGTGCATTCCTTGAATTTTTTGACCCACCTATGTGCATCTAAAAATAGGGTAGGCCAAAAGATACCTACCATTATGATCTTCATTGCTATAGTCTTGGTAGAGAAGTGTCCACTAGAGAATCCATCATGAAATTCTACTAACACTTTTTCATTCTGTGCACCATTGATACATCTTAACAACATGCCATCAAGATTCCTTTTGAAGAGAATTCCATCAATCAACACATAAGGGACAAATTGTAACCTCAGATATATTCTCTTTGCTTTATTTAAACTAGGAGGGTATGTACCTCAGAAATGAATGTGATCACTTCCTTCATCCGATCAGCACACAGAGGTCTATATTCTGTTTAAGTTACGCACTCGAGAAGATCTTCATTCGAAATAATGAAGCTTTAGCTTTACTCTCGCACATCCTCAACAATCTACCTATAGAGTGCACTACCTCTTACCATTTTTGTGGCCTTGATAGTCACATCATATTCCATTATTTTGTCACCCATCATTCTCTTTTCTCACTGATTTCTTCTCCCATGATGAAGTCTTTAACTAAAGAGTGGGAGACTAATACCTTGACATGATTGGTGGCGAGCATGCTCTTGAATTTCTTGAGTGTATGCATGATGGTGAAGACCTTCTTCTCTATGTGACTATATTTTAGTTCATAATCCTTGAGCGTCTAGCTAAATAAATCATTTGGTTGTTCCAGCCCTTGTTCATTTTCTTGCATTAGGACAAAATCAATGCTTTCATCAGTGCCATAAGCATAAAGTATGAAATCCTTTGAATAATATGGATTGATGAGTTTTGACACATGAGAATTATCTTGCTTGATCTTTTGAAGCTTTCTCTTCCTTCTTTGTCCATCTAAAGGCTATGTCCTTCTTGAGCATCAAGGTGATGTCCTAAACTAGTCCTGCAAAGTTATGGATAAAACACCTAACATAATTGATCTTGGAAATGAAGGACTATATGGCATTTTTGTGCCTTTGGAAGGGAAAGATCTAGGATGGCTAAAACATGCTCAGGATCAATAACGATGTCATCCTTTGAAACCACATGGCCCAAGAGCTTTCCCTATGCCATCGCAAAATTACACTTCTTGGGGTTAAGAGATACCCCAAATTCTTTGTATATCTCAAAGACCATTTCCAAGTGCACCATGTGATTTGTGCTCTACTTTGAGAAGACAATTATATCATCAAGGTAAACCAAGATGAACTCATCAATGTATCCTTTGAAGGAAACATCCATAACATGCTAAAATGTGTGCCCTGCATTTGAAAGACCAAAGGGAATTTTCTAATATGCATATGTTCCCCATTTGGTTGTAAATGCTGTTTTGAATTGATCCTCTTCCTTGACTAGGATCTGGTTGAAACCAAAGTATCCATCTAGCATGGAGAATCTCTACGCGCTAGCCATAGTCTATAGAATATGCTCCATTGAAGGCAAAGGATAATGATCCTTTAGAGATGCCTTATTCAAATCTCTAAAATCAACAAAAAGTCTAATTTCACCATTCTTCTTGTGTACTAGAACCAGATTTGTGACCCAAGTAGAGTATTTGATAGGAAAAATATTTTTTCCTCAATGAGTTTTGATAATTCCTTTCTCATGAGGGGCTCTATTTTTGGATTGACTGGCCATTGCTTCTGACTAACGGGTTTCATACCAAGATCAAGGTCAATGGAGTGTTGAGAAACACTTGGATCAAAACCTTTGAGGTCTTCATACTCCCATGAGAAAATATCACTGTATTTCTGATAGAGAGATGAAAGCATGTTTTTCTTCATGTACATAGGTCTTCTTTGAGCAACAACTCTTTCCCACATGCAATAGTGTCGAAGAGCATTCTTCTTGTGTGGTGTGCATGTATTTTCTTCACCCTTGAACTCATCATTAGGGCTGAAAATTTTCTCTAAGGTGACCAACCCTTTAAGAAACTTATTTTTCTTCATCTATATTACTTGGTCACCATAGCTGTTATGCAAGTCCACTTGCATACTTGATGAAAATTCAGCTTCATTCTAGATAAACTAGATGATCTGCGCATCACTGTCAAACACTTACCAACTAGTGTTGTTATCTGGAATGGATGGCCTGATCACCATCTTGATGTGCTGAGTGTTTTCTTTGATAAAGTCCTCAGGAGGATAAAACTTTGAACTGAGCATGGCCATCTGGTTAGCTTCCTTGTTCTTTTTTGTGGAACCACCTGTAGATTAAGGGCATCAAAGCTCTCAAGTAGGTCCCATACTCTATATTTATAAGCTTTGAGAAGATTATTTTTATCTAGAACTTGTTGGTAACCTAGTGGATGATCAATTTTGTGTCCCCAAATATCTGCAGCGCCTTAATTTTCTTCTTCTTAGCAATGAGCAAGCCATGTACTAGTGTTTCATACTCTGCCACATTATTAGAGCATGCAAACTACAGCCTATGTGTGAAGAAGAATTTCTCATCCTTAGGGGAAATGAGAACCACTCCTGTTCCCACATCATTTATGCTCCTAGATCCATCAAAGTAAAACTTCCATAGACCCAGTTTAAACTTTTTCTTTCATGAGCGCACGTGGAAGCATAATGTCTTCTTCTAGAATGTAATAAATACCAAGCCCAATTTCATAGGCTTCCATTTCTTCAGCATATGGGTCAAATTTTTGATGTCTTTCCACCCATTCGTCAAGTAGTAGGTCTAGAAAAAAGGGTGGAAGAGAATTATCTTCAGGAACTGAAACTTGTTCTTCTTGGATAAGATAATTAGCTTGGAGAGGGGATGGGACATATAAATCTACATGATAGGAAAATATAGGCTTAGCTTGTATAGTAAACTAGATACCATACCTTGTTTTAAGTAACATATGATACCAATCAGCAGACAAGTAACCACCCACTTTAGCAATAAATTCTCTTGATAAACATAGGGAAAACAAAGGAGGCGGGTTCATGATTATCACATCTTGAGTAATTCTTAGGCTTGGACATGCATGGAAGGTTAACTCAAGATCCTTGATGACTCCTAAGGTGGTGAAAATTGAGCTATCAAGTTATAGGACTCCTTTAGAGAAAGGGATATATTTCAAACTTAAGACATCAACTATCTTCTTGGGCATAACAAAAGTACTATCACCTAAGTCAATCATGTAGTTATGTATTAGGTGTTTACCTATAATCAAGGACATATAGAAGGGTGGGGTTTTAACAAATTTACTTACTTTTTCTCCTCTTCTTGGCATATTTTGAAAAAAGTGCGTGGCTTCTGCATAACTGGATCAATGCGCAGGAGTTGCACCAGAGATTCATGCAATAGATCCCACTGAGATGGAATGGTGAGGGCATCCCACATTATGATGCTTATGTTTGTTATTTTCATCTGGTCAACAATGCTGAATGGAAGCCCCCAATCTTGTGCATTTGGGGAACAACATCCCTTCTTGATTGCTCAGGCGTGGAAGCTTGAATTTTAGCTGGAGCAGAGGCTTGACCTACCAAAGGAGGGCGTATGCTGCTACTTGAAGGAGCTTTACATGAGGCCTCCTACATAGGGATTTGAGTGCTTTTACTATAAGAGGTCTTGTCTTATTCTTTCTTATGAGGATTCACTTGAATTTCTGGGGTGTAACTCTGTGTGCCTAAATCTAACATTATTTTCTTATATCTTGTGTTATCTATAACTTGGGCACCGGTGTGTTTGTATCTTCTTTAGCGTGGTTGATTTCACGAAATAATCTACGCCAAAGAACATCAAATTTTTTCTTGAGGAACTTCGGTCCTTGGTTATCTACTTCAAGGGCACTTGTTGAAGGTTTACATGATGAAGCATTCTGGATCATGAAGGCTTGGGTGCATGCAACATTAGCAAAATGATATTGACTATGAGGCATGTTGTAAGGGAAACACCATTCTGACTCTTGTGCCAAATTTTTCTAAGCTGGAACAAGCACCCAACTCACAGCTCTTTGGAAGAGAATGCACGGGAGGAAAAACTTGCAAGGGAAGATGTGTATTATGCTACCATCTATCATTCTACTTGTTGGGCGCGTATCTTTGATTTCCATATGGATTCCGCCAAGGCTGATTGCTTTGGCAATGCGCTGATTGGAATTTCCTCTATAGGCTTGTGCCTATTGCTTTTCTAATGATATGACCTTGTTTGATAAATTTCTAATCAAGGCCTTCAATTCTTCATCTTCTTTCTATTGCGCTAGAGAGTAGGATGTTGAGGAAACCGGTTGTGTGCTTTTCTCAAGGATAGGAATAAGGGCCATAGAAGGCTTGGGCACTTGTGACATCTCTGAGAACAAGGGCATGGGTGTTCTAGGATCCAAGTTTCCTACCTAAATGAGACTATTTTTTTCACTTACTGCAATGCTATAAGCAGCTGGTAAAGTCCTACCTCCCATAGATTGGATCATAACTAAAATATCATTGTTGAGTGCCTTCAGATAATAAAGGAAAGCATGTTGGGCTGTAGGTCTTACCATAAGAGGAATTCTATCCCAATTCTTCTGAAATATGATGTTGAAATCAATCATCCGCTCACTTGGCACCCTCCTTGTTGTTGTCGTTACTCCACTAATGATAGGTGATCTAACTTATCTTCAAAGTAATTACATATTTTTGTTCCAAAATAATCTCGGTGGTGATAGATCTAAGTCTCAAGCATTGGTACCATTGAAGTGCTTCACCTTTTAAAGAGGCCACAAGTAACTTGTGGCTACATCCTCATGTACGATCGGATAGAGTGAACACACATTTTCTATATCCTGGATATGCTCCAGAGGGTGACCGGATTCTCACCTTTGGTAAAGTAAGGAATACTCTTGAGTGCACCATTTGACATATCATGATACATGGCTAGGAGTAAGGGACTCCCTCCAGAAAAGTTTGCAAAGTATCTTAATGGAGGAGGTTGTTGATGTGCCATTACAAGGTTGTCTATTTTGATAAGTTGAATGGGCACGATGCACTAGAGATAGAGATGTGTGTGCGGGCTTTACGGAAAAAATATTATTGGGGATAGATGGAGGTATTCAAAAGAATATTCATCTACTACACTTCTTCTTGTGTGCACTCTTCTCATGAAAGGCACTTATGACTATTGAAACATAGATCTTGAAATATTAGGAGTTGCCAGATATGTTTGAAATGAGCCTCCAAAGGCTGAAACACTAAGTCCACACACTAGAACTTAAAGATATGAAATTTGAGATTTCAAAGCTAGTCCCACTAGGCATGCCAGAAATTGTTGGTTACTCAAACATGCACCCACATCTCAAATCTCGGAAGGGTCGAGGTGTTTGAGACCATAATGAAACAACCCCCAAGTTGTGGGACCTTACGAGCTTGGGATGGATCTCTGGAGAAGGCCGGTTCCTCTATCTATTTCTATTGCTACTGCTACTCCTAGTGCGGAAGGAAAACTAATCTAATAATGCCAAGGGACTAGGGATAGAAGGATAACATGAAAGGAAACTACACTAAAAGGTGATAGCACTAGAAAAGAGGGATGAACACTATCTTTTCTGAGTGAGAACAAAGGGAAATGCGTGAAAAGGAGGCTTGGCACAAGTAGCACGAGAAAAATATGTATTCATCAAAGTTGTTTTAATAGAACACAACTAGATATGGAACTGCAAGGCACATGAAATAGCAAAACCAACATACAACACAAGAAAAAAGGCAAGAAGGAGGAATTAAAACATGTTAGGATAGAGAATAGTCACAAAATGATGCTTCAATTACTTCAAGAAATGCATGAGCTATTACAATGATGAAGGAGGCCAATATCCACATGCAAGAGCCAAACATAGAGGTCTGTAACTCAAAATACAAAAAATATGGAGTCCTTAGCAAAAGGCGTAAGGAACCAGAGTGTCCAACATAACAAATGAGCTTTGCTCTTATATTTATAACTGAATCAATGTAGGAAGAAGGGAAGAAGGAGGGAAAACCCAAATTTGAAATACAACCACCAACAAGAAGCATTCAATGCTTGCAAATCCACCTGGAGATCTGTGAAATACGCTTCCCCATGCCTATTTGATGTGTTGAAGAAAAGGGAGGGTGGATCATACCAAATTGGGTGGTTGGAGAAATTAGATCTACTCATCAATGTTCAAAAAGATGTTTTCCCACTTCTCACCTACCAGATCCGCCAAAATTTGAATTTGAATTTTTGCACCATCGGCGATGTCGAAGCTCTGACAAGTGTAGGCACATGCCAATATGAGCTCTGTAATAGAAGATATGGTTGTCATAAAATGTTAGAGTTGTCGGTGCACGTAAAACAAGTGGCGCATGTAGATTAGTGGAAATGATGGCTATTTGTGTGAATACTTGTCATTTCTACCACGTGTCAACTATTGAATTGTTGCAATGATTAGGTGTCATGTTGGCACACTTTGATTGGTTGCACGTGACACACTTAAGCATGTAAAAAGATGATCTGGCACAGAGGGGCGTGAGGGGAGGCGCATGGAGAAAATAGAGGAAGGCGCATAGGGGGTGCACCAAAGGAAAATGAAGTAAACTAGTGAGCATAGAATGCATTGTCAAGGCATAACTATTATAAAGAAATAGGCGTGACGCGTACGAGGAGCCCGGGGACTTAGCCGATTGAAGCAGGTGCAAGGTACGTGGGAAGGGAAGAAGTTGGATAGGAAGAAGGTAAATTCACGGAAGGTGGGTGTAAGGGAGAAGTGGAAGTAGATAAGGAAAAGGGCGCACAGGTAAACTACGACCTAGGGAATGTCCTAAGTGATTTTGAGTGTGCGCATTTCGTAATGAACAACTTAGATCCAAAATGTGTATTCAAGTTACCCAAATTACTAAGAGAGATATTTGGATAAAAATTACCACAAAGAGTATTATGATTTTTCAATTATTCTTTCATTTTCCATAGCATGAAATGGATTATGAATTGATTATGTTTGTTTACAAGACATCTTGCATCAAAAGAACCATAACCGGGTAAGGGTGATGTAAGCCAAGCCACAAGCTCAGTTGGTAAGTGGTAGCCTCCTAAAGTGTTGATATTGAACTTACCATATTACCACGGAGACCACTATGTTTTTTCAATTATGCTTTCATTTTCCATAGCAATAGCTAGATTATGAATAGATTAATGTTTATTTGAAATATATCTTGCATCAAAGGATGAAGATATGGGTAAAGATTATGTGATCCTAGATGCAATATCGATTGGTAATTTGAATCCACAAGATAAAATGTTGATTATTTCCATTGATTAGAAATTATATGCATTTGTTAAAAAAATTGTTTACTTCACTGCAGATTAGCCACAAGAATTACTAGTTTTAGATTTGGACGGTTTTTATATGAGAAAAACCAATCACCCTCTAAGGATATGTCATTCAAGTTCAAGCAAGGAGATTATCAACCTGCGAGGTGGTCTAAAAGAATTTATATAGTCATTATCAACGAAATTTGAAGTGGGATTAGAGTCTTCTAAAATCACTTTTTCTAATGTTGAAAAGTTAACAAAAGGCTTCAATAAATAATTATCAACTAAATTTAATCCAGCACTCACTTAGGAAAGGAACATCGTAATATAGTCGATATAATTATAAAAATATATCTATAAAAGGTTTGGAGTAGAAATGATATTTCTTATAGTTCTAAAGACACATTGTGTATTACATTAGGTACAAAGGGAAACCCTCCGAAAATTTAATGGTTAGGATAATATTTGATATAAATGGTGTTTTGGCACACACCATCCACAAGGATGATTCTTCATACAAGAAGTTAAACAAATCTTATTAGAATAGAGCTGATTTTTTTTCTCGAAAAAATGTGAATTTTTTTTGCAACATTGTAATTTTTTTCAAAATATCACTATGGACATCAACACGAAAGTTAAATTTTGATGATGATGTCTTCATTACTTTAAAACATTGGTTTAGAGGTTGGAAGCTTTGAGTTAATGTCGAGACCAAATGCATTGATTATGAAGGTTCTGGGAATCCCAAATTATATCTCAAGAATCTTTACTCTATTTGTTGGTGGTTTAATGCATCATACCATTGTAAAAATACAATTCTTATAGATGACTCTTTAGAGAAACACAAGGTCAATAATGTGGGAACTACATAATTACTAAAAAAATTCACATAGATTCTAATTTAATGTGGGAAACCATTAAAAGATGCCAAAGATGTTCAATATTTTATTATATTAAAAACCTAATTATATGGAGCTTGATTTTTAGAGATTTAATATGATTTATATTGTTGATTTGGGAGCCCATCTTCCAAAATAGTGTCAAAATAAAATTGAAATATTCTTAAATTTTTTTATTATAATTCTACCTTTAGTAAAGTAATTTTAATTTATTTCATAGCTATATTTAAATATGAAAATATATCTCGGGATAGTTTCACGATTAATGTTAATTAATTTCATATCCATATTGAAATATGAAAATATATCTAGAATTTTTTTATAGTTAATTACATTCTTCTACACCTTTGGATTGTCTCCATTTGCTAGTTTCTTCTTAATATCTTTCATAATTCTCTAGTTGCAGAAAGGTTCAATCATACTATACTAAATGAATGCGGAAGTGTCTCACATATTTTGAATGTCATTATCCTAGTGGCTGCTAGGCCCATAATGCATTTAAATATTCAAATATGCATATTTTAATATTAAAGACATCTTAAAACAAAGAAGATCCTCATTCTAAATCAAAAATTAAGCCTAGAGGGCGAAAGCCCATTTAAAAGCAGAACATGTTTCTATTTTATACAAGCTAGTGGCCACTAAACACTATTTCTTAGATCAATGTTGGCCACTAAACCGTGATATGAGAATCATACTCCATGACCTTTTGATCCACCCAACTCATCTCTCATTTAAGTCTTTATTCAAGAGTAATTCCTTCACCCTTGTATGAGACACCACTAGATAAATCTTATTATTTGAAATCATGTATTTGAATTTTTTAATTCTATGGATGATAATAAAGAATTTATTCTCAACAAAATTTTACCTAAGCTCATAATATTTGAGTGATTGACTGGAAAAGCTATAGGTTTCTCTAATAAATCATTCTTCTTAACCAAGAAAATAAAGATTTTATCATCTCCTCCTAATACATAACGGATAAAACATTTAGCATAATCATGATTTATAAGAGTGGGGGCTTGAGAAATGTCTTTCTTGATATTTTCAAAACTATTCTTTCCTTTAGTTTTCTATTTGAAGACAAAATTATTCTTGAGCATAGAGGTAAGAGGTTTAGCTAAAGTAGCAAAGTTGGGAATAAACCTTCTTACAAAATTTATTGTTCCTAGGAAGCTTTGTAAACCTTTCTTGTTCCTAGGGAGAGGGAGAGAGGAAAAATTACATCCAATTTATCTAGATCTATGACAAAGTCATCCATTGACACCACATACCCTAATAAATTTCCTTCATGAATAGAAAACACACACTTTTTAGGATTTAGGAAACACTAAACTCCCCGAATTAATCAAATACCTTCCTCAAATGATCCAAGTGTTCACTTTTGTGTTTTGAGTAGATGGTTATGTCATCTAAATATACCAAGATCATATCACCAACAAGTTCTTTAATGTCCATATCCATTTCCATTTGGAAGTTTACACCAACATTTATTAACCCAAAAGGTATCTTCTTATAAGCATAAGTATCCATTTGGTGGTGAAGGTTGTTTTAAACTAATTCGATTCTTACACAAGGACTTAGTTGTATCCTGAATAACCATCTAAAAGAGAGAACCTCTCTACTCTAGAAATTGGATAAAGGATTGGATCCATGGATGTAAAAGGATAACGTTCCTTTAGAGATGCTTTGTTCAAGTCCTTAAATTATACATATAATCTAATATCTAAGTTGTTTGTCCTCACTAGAACCAAATTTTCCACCCAAGAAGAATGCTTGATTGAGAAAATGATGGTTGCCTCTATGATCTTGACCAATTCTTTTCTTATCAAGGGATGTAATTTTGGATTTATAAGCCTTTATTTATTCCTAATATGTTTTTGTTGGGATCCAATTCAATGGTATGTTGTGTAAGGCTTGGATCAAAACCTTTAATATCTTCCTAACTCTAGGAAAAAACATCATCATAATCTTTACAAAGGTTAAAAAGAAATTTATTTTCAAAATTTCTACATACATTTCCAAAATAAAATACTTATGTTTTGAAATGGCCATCTACAATTAGCATTCCTCCTAGACTGTTATGTTCATTTTAACTCCTTTGAACTGGTCATCAGGGTTAAAGACATTTCCAAAGTGATCATACCCTTAGGTATCTTATTGTTCTTGAGTCAAATGATTTGATCCTTGTATTTCTCTTGCAATATAGATTGATTTCCGGTGAAGAAATATCTCTCATCTTGAAATAAATTATAATATGCTTATCACATCAAAAAATTCCAATAGGTCATGTTATTTGGAATCACTGGTCTAACCACGAGCTTCAAATGTTATTCTTGACTTTTCTATACATCCTAAGCAATTTCATATTAGGATACAACCACTGTCATTCTATCAACATGTTTTTTTGCACTCTTTGTATCATGTGAATGTTTAAATTATAAAACCTTCAATCATATCTCATGCTCTATTATGATAGGTTTTTATTAGAATTTTCTTTGATACGCATTGATATCTGACCTGATTTATTAAAAATTCACTATCCTCAAATACATGTAACAAATTGACTCCTCACCTACATGGAAATTGGATACCTTGAATAAATGTCTCATACTCCACCATGTTCTTGGTATAGTTAAACTCAATCACAAATACAAATAAGTATTTCTCCCGATTAGGAGTGATCAACATAATCCCAGTGCTAACAACATTCCTACTTCTTGATCCATTAGATTACAACTACCACACTCCATCTTGATCCTCCTATGAATTCATAAGGTTGGGATTAAGGTCATTATCATCATTTATACAATAATTCCCTAACCATGTCTCTTCCATGTGATCATAGGGATAAAACTCAAAATTTTAATTTTCCCAATTGCAAAGTAGAATGTCATGTACCTCCTCTAAAGATGTGGAAACCCCATGAATATCATCACTTTCTTTTGTATCATGCATAACATAAATCATGTTCATATGATCTCGACGTATAAGGATTAATATGGTAATTAGAAATAGGCTCATATTTGATAGTTACTCACTTCATATCTATATTTAAGAATCATATTTGACAAATATGCACACAAGTATCTCCCCACCTTCGTAAGAAAATATCTAGAAAGGCATATGGAAATGAAGGGATAGAGTTCAATGATAGAAATTTCTTAAAAGATTAAAATACTTGGACATACATACAAAGTAGTATTAAAATTATTTATGATCCCAAATATGTTGATAAAAATGGAATCCATTTGGATAATCCCCTTGGTGATTGGTGTATACTTAATGGCTAACAAATTAGTAACCTTCTTGGGTACATCGAATCGCTAGATCTAGAATATATAATACAATTATGTATAAGATTCTTACCCATGATTATGGAAACACATAAGGGAAGTGGTTTAATGATATTATATGTTTCCCCTTATTTTTTTGACAAAAACTTATAGAATCAACCAAAGTAACCTTTGGTATTTCATTTATGTCACCAAGATGTCCCAAAGCTTCTTATAGTTAGAACAAATATCTTTGTGCTAGAATCGAGAGTGCTTCCTACATAGTCATGTTCATACCAGGTTTCTTCATTTTATCCATGACATATAGAGGAATATGGGTGACATTTTCTTGGACCTTTGTTGTAGTAATATCCTCATTTACTTGTTGACTATTTTGAGTCTAATTTCTAGGTGGGTTATCATTTTTAATAACCTTATTTTCTTGTAATTTGTATGGTTTAGAAGTTATACCCTATCTTTTTGTTTTGGAGGTAGATTTTTACCACCTATGAGAGATATTTATCCTTCCATATCTATCTTCTTATACCTTGTGTTTAGTGCAACTAGATTGGTGCCTCTATTTGCAACTTCCTAATTTACTCCATAAATTTCACCCTTTGCCAATTAAGAAGGATAAATTCATTTAATACATGTACTTTAGCTTCTTCTCCTCTTACAATTAAAATTTCATGTTGCTCTTAGAGTACATATGTACCTTAGACCATCAAATCTTAGTTGATAACTCCATTCTTGCAAGAATTATTATCGTGGGGTTAATTACATGGGTAACACCACTCATAATCACGTGTTAAATTGTTTTGAATTGGAACAAAGGCCTTACAAGAGCTTGCACCAATAGGGTATTGTTTGTTTGAGGGACTAGGGAAATCTATTCATGCTTATCATTAGGAAATTCCTTAATAAGGTTTCTTATTGGGTTGATATGCTTGATTTAAGGGCTAGTAAGCTCGGTTTTTGGGCCAATTTCCTCTTTATGGTTACCATTTCATTTCCAATATTTTACAACATGTTCATAACTCCATGCAACTCATTGGGGAAGGTATGAGGATTTGAAAAAAATATTTCTATAGTAATGGGTGCTAAACTAGGATGATTTTGGAGGGTTATGGAAATAAAGGATTTGGTGCTTAAGGGATATATTCCTAACTTGGAATAGGTAATTTTCATCTCTAATAGTTGTATCATAATAATATGGTAATATATTCCCTCCCATATATTGAATAATACAAGTCACATCCCTATTCAATGATGTCAAAAAATATAGGAGTGTAGTATTTGGAGAAAGGTTAAATAGAGGGGGGATTCTATCTTAGGTCTTTTTGAACATGATATTAAAAAATTTCATAGCTTCATGAGGGTCTCTCTTGATTGTAGTGAGTTTCTCAACGAGGGATATATGGTCACTCTTATATTCAAAAATTTACATAGTTTCTACCCAAGATCATACCACGTATGGATAAAGTCTTGTCATATACTTTTATACCATTGCAATTCCTTCCCCTTAAAATATGAAGCTAATAATCCAAGTGCTACATCATATTCATTAATAAGGTGGACATAGAAGACATTTGTAACATCTAAAATCTATTAAATAGTAGTATTTGAATACTCTTAAGTGCATTTATTAGGATATCATGATGTGCATTTAGAACTAGGGGATACCACTATTAAAAGTAATAGAGGGCTGCTTCCTTTGAAGGGCCATAAGAGAGGCAGGTTTTAGATTGTTATGAGTGGAAGAGGATGGCCTAGATTAATGGAATCTAGATGATGGTAATATGTTCCATTTAATTGGTTTTTCTCTTGTACTTGGTGATGGTTGTAATTATTCAAGAAACTCGTATCTTTCTTTAGTTTTCCTTTGTTATACCCTTCTAATGAAATTGGCACACTTGACTACTAAAACTAGTAGATATGTTGTTTGTAGTCACCATATATGTTATTGTGAATCCTCCAAACATTGGATATCACAAAGACACATAATAATATAATAGTGAAATTATATAAAGCTCATAATTTTTGTCCCAACAAGTGTGCCAAAAAAAATTGTATCTCAAAATTGCACCCTAAATTTTCTTTTGATGAGATAAAGAATTCTATACAACATTGCATGATCTCAACAATGTGGGACTTTCAAACTAAGATCAACCTCTAATAAAGGTTAGTTTCTCTACCTATTCATAATTTTAACACTAAAACTATATTTAATCCAAACCTATTATAACACATCTAATAAATAAGGGAGAAAGAGAGGGATAAGGGAACACAACAAACTAAGCTTAAAACATAGGAGATAGTACGAAAAAAAGGGTTTATAACTCTCTCTCAAATTCTTAGGGAAGAAAGGAGGTTAAATATAAGGTTAAAGGGAGGAATTTTGTCCACAACCCAATGCTACAACTAAATCATCTTGCAACCCTCTTTAATTTAACACAAATGTAACGAAACTCTACAAAAACAATTAATACACAATCATAAGGAAAGAGAGGAAGGAGAAAAAATAATAATGGCCACATATGGTGGATTCCATTTATCAGGTAAAATGCATCACAAAACAAATTCCCTGGATCTTAAACTCATTAATTCTATCAAATTTTTGGCATAATAACATTACCAAGCAAGAGAGGATAATTTAATGAAGAAACATAGTATATTTTTATAGAAAGGAGTAGAGGAGAGGGGATAAAAAGATGCTAGAGAGATGATTAACCCACTAAACCTTAATAAAACCTTCTAAACCACCTCCAAAAGGTAACCTCCATGCCTCATGATGGTTCATGCCTTTGGAGATTTATTTTCTTGTAAGAAAACTCCATATATCTTCTTTAAATGAAAAAAACCTATAGATCAATGGATGCCCGCAAAATTGGAAGATAAATGAATGCAACGTTTCCAAATTTTTAATTTTTCTACACAGTCAACATTACTCATCATTTTATTTGTATATTGGAGGAATATGCTATTTTTTAATTATTTAAAAGGATCTCCAGGTTAGGGAGGATCATACAAGCATCTTACAAGCAAAAATGTCATCTTCTGACTTCTAAAAGTGATGTGTAACATCCCAAAAATCATCAATTTCAATCTCCTAGAATAATTTATCATTCCTTATAAAGAATCCTTCTTTTGAAAGGCCTCTCTAATAAATTCCTATTGGATAAAATTTGAGGAAAAATAAAACATTGTATCAAAATTTATTGCCTAACAACTAATCCTAGGTTTTCGTGAAGAAATCCTTGGTTAAACGGACTCTTGGATGATTTGTCTTTATTTCATAGTTTTTATTTTATCTTTCATTCCATGTCCTTATAATGTAATTATATATTTCTAACATAAAATCCCTTAGGTTGGAGACATTTAGTTTTTACATCCTTCAAAGAACTCGTGTACCAAAATATCTTCATGTGACTTTCCCTAAATTTTTGTGGTTACTCCCATGGCTCTTGAATTCTTAATATCTACAAGCATTGCACTAAACCTCTACACATGATGCAAAGATATATTTACTTATTGAACAACACCTAACATGGTGACTTTACTATGCTTGTGGCCTGATTTCCTTGTTCGTGACTTTTTAAATTATGTGGAATGTTAACTCTTTAAGAATCCCACAGAACACTAAGTGTTCTACATCTTAAACCTTGGTCATGTTCAAAATTTCCATCTATTTTTATTTACAATTCTTGATGGAGTGTTCGCCTTCCATCATGGCCTCTTCATTCAAAGTGGACTACAAAATTTCATTTTACAAACTTAACCAACTCTACAGAGATCTAACCTTCTCAAAGTATTTTTCCCTAATTCCCTTTTTTCTCTCAATGCTAGGAAAACCACAAAAATAAATTCCATATTGAATAGTAGTGTTTCATGGCTTTCCTAACCAAAACCGCTCATAATTATTGAGTTTTTTTCCCTTCGTTTCATGGGTTAGGAGAACCCGTGGATAATCGATGTCTTAGATTCCATTGAACGATAAGTTCCAATGTTCCATGGATTTTAAACTCAAAAATTCCTAAGTCTGAAATAGGATTTGGTAATTTATCAAAATATCTTGAGGGGTAATTTTAGACTACATCATGAATCTTTATTCATTTATCCTTTATAGGTATAATATCCTTTTTTAATGATTCATGAAATTAATAGTCTTCAATTGAATTTACCAACTATATGGAAGGTAATTCAACTAATATATGAATTTTTCTTCTATCCTATATATCAACTAGAATGATTGCATACCTAGTGCTTTTTAAGGCATGATCATGTCATCCCAGAACACATCATATAAATTCTTGTGTGAGTTCCATTGATTTTGATTAACCGGTTTAAAAATGATGATCACAATGTTTTTGTTACTCAATTCGGCCTAGTAATTTCCTTAGGGGTAGTAACCATATGAATGGAATAGATATATGTCATGCTCGTAGAAAAAATAAGTGAGTTTCATGTATGAGATGTAGCTTGTATTATCGGTGATGATATTTTGCAAACCATGAAAATTTTCTATGGTATTATTTTTAGGATGTTAGTTCACATTTTGGGGCTAGCATGCTTAATTGGGATATCCTCCACCTACTTGTTGAAGTATTTTATAGTAGTGAAAACATAGGAATGGCTTGTGTTGGAATGTATATTGAGTACACCCACGAAGTCTAGACCCCACTACTGAAAAGGATCTTCAATAACCACCGGTGCGAGAGGTATTACGTTTAATTGAGGTCTACCAAATAATTTTTAACAAGGTTTACATTTAGATACCCACTTATGATAATCTCATAATATATTTGGCTATTATTATCTACCTCTTAAGATATTACAAGTAGTGACCAAGGATATAAAGTTTCCATCGCAATCCTGGTCATCATATGCCTTGAGAAGCTTCTTTATTTTATATTTTTCCACACACCACAAGAAATGGATAATATTATTCTAAATGATGAATCTCTATTCCCTTATCTTGAGTGTTATTTTTGTTTGATATTTAGGTGTTGTGAAAAATCACCGTATGTTAAGTAATAGGAAATGTCGTATACCACTCAGTAAGTATTACTTAAAAATTGGACAATAGGAAATTATTTATACAATATTTTTTCTTTGAGTTCTACTTTTACTTCATCTCTTGAATAAGAAATGTTTCTAGAAAGGATTTGGTATAGAAATTTCCCCCTCATGAGCTTGTTCGGGTGAATATCAAGATCATATTATTAAACTTTGGAAATCTATCTTCTTCTCTTAGATCTAAACTCTTGTTGAGTGAGTACTAATCTCACCGTGGTGTTGGAAACAGACATTATCATGTGCTAGTTCAAAATTTTAGAACCTAAAATTATTGATGGATTTGACAATAAAATTACATGTTTCTCCATATCTGAGTATTTCAACTCATTATTCTTCAATGGTGTTTTCATCTGAATGTGTAGCATGAAAATTTCAAACTTTCAAGCATGACAACTAGACCCAAATGTGAAATTTTACTCTTGAGTTTTCTTGAAACCCCTACATGGTCATTTTTCCTACAGTATCATACTCATCCTAACATTTTAGGTCCTTCCCATGTGTTAAACAATATTTTACTATTTTTTACAATGTTGTGACAAGTTCATTCATCTCATACCATGAAGTGTTTTCAAAGGTTAGTTTATCATCATACCTAAAAAGGATAATATTGTTCATTCCAAGGTTGGTGTGCATCCTCCAGATGGAAAATGTCCCACACACATCCAAATGTGGTATTGAATATGTAATAACATGTTATAATTTATTTAGGAAAATCTACAAAAAATTTAAGGTTTAGGGAACGACTTGAAGCAACATCAAGCTTTTAAGGGGTAAGGTGTTTGTAGTCTACAATTATACCTAGTATTACGTAGATGATTCTGGGACATCTATAAGGAGTTAGGAGGAAATAAAAATAGTTATTGGAAATCTATAAAAAAATTACATGATGTAATCATTAAAACCTTCACAAGACAAGTTAACCATTCAAGGCATCCCAAATCATGTGCAGACACACCCTTCTATCCCAAAGAAAAAGGAGATATTTAAGGGATTTGAAGGAAGAATTGAAGGATTTTACCCATCCCATTGATATTGGAAGGATCTTGGGAGTAAAAACATATAGTACTTCATCCAAAAAGACCTCATGTAGCTGTAATAACATCATCTTCAAGTCTTCTCTCTAGTAAGTACGCTTTTCGTAGTTAGACAATTTTTCAAGAGGATGCATGCCACCTCTAGGTTGAGGTGAAATTTTTAATCCCTCCTATCCCTATCCCAAGTGGACATAAGGGACAGTAAAATTCACCCCACCCCAATTTTTCCTCTAGGTTCCTCACATGACCGAGATAAACGCTTCACATGGCCTATCCATGTATTTCTAGCCCCTCCCATCGTGTATTAAGAATTTTCCACTTTTCAATCTCACATGATGGAAAAAATTTCTATCTCTCCTATCCCTATCCCAATGGGATATAGGGGACATGAAAATTTTCCCCTCTCTTTCCTCTTCTACAGTTTTCATATGATCAAGTTCAAGCCCCCTGTGTATCTTAACTAGCCTTTCCTCACTTCCTCATTGCCAAATCAAACTGTGCCACTTTTCATCACCACATGAGGGAGCATTAATCTATCCCTCTTTTCCATGTCCTAATGGGATAAGGGGAAAATTTAATACATCCCACTCTATCCCTTGTCATGGTTCTCGATATGAACTAGTCTCAACCCCTTGATGCTAAAATGTGGTTTTCTCCTTCTGCTCATCATCCAATCACGAAGCGAAACTTATTAAAAAAGGAAAGGGAAAATTTTTGTGTCCCTATTATCCATGTCCTAAGGGGACAAAGGTGATACTAAAATTCACCTCAAGCCTAAGATTTTAAAAACCGTGACTTTTCCCTAGCTTCTTCTACTCTTCCATGTATAAATTAGACAGTCATGATGATTGTCAAAGCTTCAAACCGACTAACTTTGAAGGTTTTTCTCACCTGGTTCAACCAAGAATCCATTTTTATCCATGAATCATCAAAATACCTACAAACATAGCCACCATACTTCTAAAATCCTTTGAGAACATCCATGATTACAAGAACGGGCTATTCTCTCTCACGCTGAACCGAGAAAAAATGATTGTACTAAAGATTTGAGTTAAGGTTTTTTTATAAAATTATGGTTTAGTTCTACACATGGTAAATATTTTCTATGATAAAATTAAATATAGTGTGGTAATTGTGAAGTGGAAATATAACAAGCATAGTTTTTATATTGTTATATTATTTTATATTATATTGGTATGTGAGTTTAAACTACTCACGTAAATAGTTTGGTAGGTTGGTGAGAGGCTATAGCTACCTACTAATTTATAGGGAATATGTTACCTATATATGGGTGTATGTAATAATGATAATTGAATTAATGAGTATGATTTTATTGTTCGTATTTACTCTTCTGTTGTAATCTTTGCAAATCTCTTTGGTTGCTTCTCCACACAGTTTTCTTCTTCAAAGTATCCCCTGTGATAATTAAAGCTCAGTGACTCCATTAATGGCTTCCATGATATATTTAGGTCTAAAACCCTTGACCTATAAAATTAATATTTCTATTTTTAAGAGTCAAATGAGTGGAGCACATTGAAATTTAGAATAGAGATCATAATGAGAAGCCGAATTGAAAATTAATGTTTTTGAGGAAAACCGAGGCCAGAATGAATATTTAATAAAAATATCATATTAAATTCACATCCACATGCTAAAAATAGTAATTCCATTAAATTTCATGTTCTAGTCATTTAGCTCATTTTGAAAAAGTCCAAAACAACACGCAGGGTAAAATTGACAATTTTCCCAAGAAATAAAAAAATAAAAAACAATCGCTAAAAATTGAAAAATTCCTAAAAGGGTAAATAATAATCAAAATATTTTAATTAATTATGCCATAGTATTGAGAAGTTAAAATTTTAGGAAAACAAGTGAAATATCCCAAAATAGAAGGCCCTGGTCCCACCTACTAAAAATAAAAAGTCTTTATTTTGGATGTAAAAAGTTACAATTGGCTCCGATTTAACTATTTTTACTTATTTTTAGAATATTCATATGATTTTAAGGTGGTTTCATATCTTAAACATTGTAATTATTCCTTCTTTGAGGTCTTAAAATGTCATCCTAGTAAAAATTTTGTCTATAAGAAAGACAAAACATAGTAAGGAAGAGGAGGTAAAAATCAAGAGACATTGTGTAGTTGGAAAATATTCGAAAAGAGTTAAGAGATCAATTGAAATTAAATCTAAGGGGTTCATTGTAACCTTTTATTCAATTTGGATCCACCGTCACCTCTTTAGAGAGTTGGTTAATTTGGGTGAAAGAGTGAGTTGAGTTGAGCTTGGCGAGTAGATTAAGGTGAGTTGGTTGAGTGATATTAGTGAGTTTTCTAAGGTGATTTGGTTGAGGTAAGTATTGAAATTAATATCTATCAAGCATGATTTTTCAAAATTGAAGGTAATGAGAAAATATCACATAGTGATTTCATATTATAGAAAAGTTTGCAAGCAAGAAAAGTCTATTAAAGATCTCACATAACTTCTTAGGTTAAGCAAGAGTGATTCATTACAGCCTTCGTATCTTTAAGGGAATATAGGTATTTCTTACCCAATCGTTAAGCTTCCCATAATGAACAAGAAGTGATCTTTCATCAAGATTCGGAAATTTCTCTAGAAAGTGACATAGTATTAACTCTTGAAGATCCATTCCCATGGATTGAATAAATGCTCGAAAGTCATAAAATAATAATGAAACAAGTTATCATGCTCGATCTTAGATTTGTCAAGAAATTTAAGTCCAAGTGAAGGAAGAAGGCTTAAAAAATTCCTTCACCTTCAGTGGTGCCTCCGGTAACTAATATGTTGAAGTTTCTAGACCTAGGAAAGAAAATCCTACTAAGGAAATGACTTTGTCAGAGTACATGTTGATCCACATATCATTGGGAAAAGCTTCAAATGAGGGTGATTATCATATGTTCAAAGAATTCTCTTCCTTCATCCTCACTCGGAATAAATAATACAAGAAAAAAAATCATGCAATTGGTGGAACGGGTAAAAGCACTCGGTTCTTCCATTCAACCCTTCTTGGAGCTCGATTCAACATATGATCTTCCTATAGAATACATTCCTCCAATCAGAAGTGTTGATCCTAAGGTGATCAATAAAGCACAACATTATCTGATGCATGGAAAGGCCAACAAGAAGTGGATTGAGAAAATCATCAATCGAGGAAAGGCATTGTTTCAAGAGGTCATTCCTCAAATCAAGTACATTCTTTCCATTTTTCGAAGAAGAAAAGGAACTGAAGGAGGAGATCATAAAAGAGATGATCTACATATATGATGTATTTCCACTTGTGTACGAGATGAGATATTTTGACTCTCACAACCTTGTGAGTAAGAATTTTTGTTCATCATCTCCTAAGAACTTGTTTCTAGTTTGGGTCGACAATATTTATGAGAGATAAAATATGATAGAAAATCCCATCTTGAAACTTTACTTTTGTGGAAAACATGATTTTGATATCTTGAATGAGGTCTACAACTATGTTCAAAAACTTGAGTTCCTTCCACTCACCAAGAATTCGTCATCAGAAGACCTCATTGTTTCCTTCCAAGATTTGGTCAAGAATGATTCGGGTAACTCTCTTTCCTTTAATTAAAATAATTTAGAATCCCTAGCTAACATCAAAAATCCATTTTATAAATTGTAAAAGATCACGTAATGTGGCATATTCAATGTAAGATTATCAGTGACATTTTCAAGGCATGGATAAGGGTATTGGGTTTTGTTTGCATACCACGGGGAGATAAGTTGATATTTGTGGTAACTCAATTCAAAAAGGAATTCAAGAAATAGGAGCCCGTTCTAGGAATTATTCCTCGGGGTCATGACTCTAAAATTTTTTCATCATAAGGATCTTATTCATTAGACATGTCAAATCATTCATCCTTTGTTTCTCCCTATTTCTTCTCTCCCCTTTATAAATCTTCATTATATGTAATCATTATATTTTGTCTCATTCGCTTAATAGAATTTCTAAATTTGAATTTTGAAAGTCACTTTAATTTATAAAAAGGTAACTTATTTTCACTTCCTAGGAGTATGTAAAGTAATAAGTTGAATGATATCATGAAGATTCATGTGGGGGCTAGGTGAAATGTCAATTCACAATTCTATAAGTTGGGATGGATTCTCTATTCCAAAGGCTCTAAAAAATCCTAAAATTTTAGTTCTTGTTAGAAATTTTAGATTGTGGTTTGGGTGTTGGGATTCGTATGACCAAAATAAGAAATAAAATAAACATTTCTTCTATTTCCCTTTTTCATGTTTTCCTCTATTCTCTTCTAAGTGCGAACTTTGCAAGCATAGTGATCAAGAAGTAAATTTGCTTCCTTAATAAATGAATATAAGGAACTGTGTCTTTAATTTTTTAGTCTCACTAATGGATTATATTTTTATTTCATCTAAATGAATGTTGAACTATTTCATTATATGGAACTTAGCTAAAAAGGCAATGCATAATGCATTCTAGTCAACTATAGTCTGATGTGGGTCATATTTTCTACACCAACTATGAGCATACCCTTGAAGTGTGGTTACAAAATGATTTTCCTTTCAATCAGGAGATGGTATACCCTTAGCTCTCCATAATAACTCACGCGATGCACATTTTAAGTTGTATCTTCCACACCCATGTACTTTGTTAAGTGAATTGATGTCTCAAAGAAGATATGAGGTGTTTTATGTTGTGGTTGTTGAGGTTATTATTGACCTTTTCCTAGAGTAAGGCCAAATCCTCGAACTTGATCATCCACCATGACTACCTCTCGCATGGTGGCTATGCCAAACCTCTTGAGCATCCCATCATGACCTATAGTCTTGTAGATTATATTTTTATGTCCTTATAGTTTTAATAAAATAGAAAATAAATATATGTGTTATTTTTGCACTTATGGGATTAATTTGAATGGGTTGTAAACCAATGCTCTTTCCTAACTACGTGCACCTAAAATTTATTCCAAAAATAATCTATCGAAATTGGGTTCTGTTGCACTACCATGTATGCATCCTTAATATATTTCACTTCCTGAGATGATACAAATATATGGCTACCTATGTCACCTACCCAATGTGGTGAGCCCCTATTTCCTTCCTAATCACCTTCACTATGGTGCTTTTCTAAAGTGACCTTAGGATTAGGAACACTTTGCGTAAGGGATAGGTGGATAGGTTGAGTTAGATGTGCACCCATGTTTATCCTTCTTTCCTAAGACTTAATCTCCTTATATGCCAAAGGGGTATCTCTACTACTCTTCCCCAATGTTGAGAGGACATGATCCCGTGGTCCCTTTCCTTCTCTCGGGGTTCTCATCACTTATTTCAATTATCATTCTTCTTGATCTTAGCACCTCCTCGAATTCCCCTGTGTTACACATAATTATAATTGATTTTTATTTCATCCCTTTATCTTTCTTCTTTAAATGAAACCACTATCCTTCCCAAACCTATCTCCTTCCCTACGCACGGCGGGGTTTTTAGCCATCTTGTTATCACCAAAAAACAACACCCTCTGATTTGATCATAAATTAGTGAATGAAAAACTAGTGTTTTTGGGTAACATGGGATTTTATCTAAGTGTGGGACCTTATTGTTGAGACAAACCTCCAGATAAGGCCGACTTCCTCTACCTAATCCTAATTCTAAACTACTCCTAGAAGGTAAATTTTTCTATCTACTTCTATCATAAGCTTCTAAGGGACCGAGAGAGAGAGAGAGATTGCATGAAAATGGAAATCCTAAACTACAAAGGTGATTGCACCAAGAAAAGGGATGGGAAAAATTCAAGTGAGTGAAAATGAGATGAAGAATGGGAAAGAGAGAGGTCAAACACAAGTGACATAGTCCCTAACTACATTTACCAACATCATTTCCATGGAGCATAACATATCTAAATCCTACAAGAAGAAAAAAGTATACACAATGCATCTACAATTGTAATGGAAGGAAACAAACACAATGTAATACAAGTTAGGGCATAAAAACAAAAACATGGATTTATTGCTTAATTGGATGCATAATTCATTATAATTACAAAAGAAAGGAAAATATGTTCTCCTGAATATCCAGATTAGAGGCCTATAACTTAGAAAAGACTATAGAACATATTTTACAGAGTTCCTTCTCTCTTTGAGAACATTCCCCCAAAAATGTTCCTAAGAACTTACATTTATAGATTTTAGAGATAAGAGAGAGAGAGAATTTTTAGAGCATGTTTTTAGTGGTCCCAACCCTCTAGAAGATCCAAATGATTTCTCTACATAGGATGATTGACACTTGGTTGGATTTTATATGTTAACAGAAGCTTGGAGCTCAAGAAAACATGTTTCTTTTATGATTAAATGATCTTGCTTACAATCATACATAGCCCAAACCATTTTTCTCTTTTTATACCCATTTAGACCCACTAAAATGTGATTCTCTTAGTACCAAATTAAAGTTATTCAAGAGATATTTCAAATGAGACCATTTTTGTGTAATTTGGAGTAAGGGATCAAAATAAATCATCATTAGAATATTTTACACACCGAAATCCACATGAATGTGACAGTTACAGCATTTGATTAGCTTATAGCTTTCCCTCCGCCCACATATGAATTACTTTCATGTCTACCATATGTCAATATTTGATTGGCTTGGGGATCGGGCATTTTTCTATCCTAGCTTGTCATTTTTCTTTATTTATTTTTCCTTGGCTTTAAAAATATCCATCTTATTTAAAAAATACAAACCAATAGAAATCTTCCATGCCTCTTTGCACTGATAGGTTGTCTTTTGCTCCTTCCCTGTTGTTTTGAAATGTGAGTCAGTGGGATCTTGCCACATTCCTTCGGGGGAGTAATACTATACTTATCCTTTGACTCAACCGTGAAATGTGGAAAAATGAGAGGGCTCCATGCTTCTTCGCATTATGTCGAACCTTGATAGCTATGATTGATAACTATGAAATGCGAGCCAATGAAATGTCTCCATGTAGCTATATTGTTAGACTTGTAATAATGTGAAATGTTAGCTAGTAAAGTAGCTTCACATAGCTCTTTGCATCGTAACTTGCTACCTCGAAGGACTTAGAAAGTTTTGGATTTGTACAATATTTCCACATGTCCCCTTTGACCTCATTTGACTTTTAGACCGAAAAAATATGAACTTTGGCTTATCTAGTGGACTTGAGGTCTGGCATAGATTTTCCTTTGAGACTTGTGAAATGCTACCATGTGGTATTTTTGGTGCCTTTTATCTATTTCACATGTCCTTACACTTTCCTTTACACCACAGATTTAATATTTTCTACACAACACTAGCCTCTTGACTTTTGTTTCATGATTTTTCTTTCTTTCCTGTGGGTTTAATGAAACCTTCCTAATTCATGGACAAATGCTCCTTTGTCTCGCATATTTGAAATATATATATAACCCAAAAAACAATTAAGCCTTAGTGTTCCATGGGTTTTCAAACACCAATGGCTAGAGAATTTAGAAAAGGGGATTTGAGGGCCTTTTAACCATCCCAAACTCTTAAAATCGTTAAGTCCATTAACTCTCTTAAAGCCAAAAATAACCTTGGGGGAAACTTTTGCACAACATTTCCACTTGTAAGTTATACATCCTTAATTAAACCATCAAGATCTTGATAGCTAAAGGTGTCGCGTGAAAATAAGATCCTATTGGATCATGTAAAAACTCAAACTCTAATTCCTCTAGGAATGATTATGTCGAAATCATGTACTCCAAGGTATAATTATACAACACACCTTCCCACTAATGACCTACATCTTTACTGCATAGTTCGTTCAAATAAGACAATATTCATGTCTCCACACTTACTTCCTTCCAATCCAGACACCTATGTTCTATATGTATGATGCTAACCACTCATACAATTCTACTTTGAATAAGCTAACGAACATCTCATAAATAAAATCATAGGGTTATCTTTCACCCATTTAGGCACATTGAAACTAGGTCTAGTGTTGTACCTATGAGAAAATGCATCTTGGCTCTCATATACCCAGATCTCAATGTTCTCCATATACTTATTCCAATCTGATCAGAAAACAAACTATAGACTTATTCCAGTCTTGATCGGAAAAAAATATAGCCAATATTAGAATCCAAAACTACTTGTTTTGGATTTCAAAATGTTAAATATTGGAATTATATGGACTCTAAAATCACACATATTGGATTCCAATATCGTATATATTGGAATCCAAGATTACATAAACTAGAATCCAAAATCACATATATCGAATCCAAAATCACATATATTGCAATACAAAAATTCAAATATTGGAATCCATTATATGGGCTAGCATCCGCTAGGCATTGTCTATTCTTTGAACGAAACAAAAATGCATATGTTTTATATGGGCTAGCAACCACTAGGCATTATTTATGATTTGTTATGGATAGAAAATGTTTCTATTTTATAAGGGCTAGCGATCACCAACCATTATTTTTGTTATGTTATAGAAAGAAAAATTTAATATTTTAAATGGGCTAGCAAACACTCAACATTATTTATGCTTTGTTATATACATAACATGTTTCTATTTTATATGGTCTAGAGAAAACTTTGAATTATTTATGGCATTTTATGCACAAAACATGTTTCTATTTTATATGGGATAATGAACATCTTCTCTTGTCCTTCAATGGTTGCAACAAAGGCCACAATGTGGTGTTAAATTTGACACCCGTTTAGATGTTCTTTATTTTTATCCTTAAAATAGTTGCAAATATTTGAAATAACCATCACATATGACTTGCATATTATAGATATGAACATTAATTTTTCTATAGGTTTATTTATATATTAATCATATTAAAAATATTTAAAACAATTAAGTATATACAGTCTTATTTTATATTTATTTTATGAATAGTGTAAGAAAACCATTTTACAATTTTTCAAGGGTAATTTTTTCTAATAATTCACCACATGAAGTTATTCTATCATAATTTCATCTTTTAATAATTAAAAATATAAATTCTCTCAACTTATATTTTGAAAATCTCATCATTCTATAATAGAGTTACAAATTAATTTAATAATAACATATGCGTGTATATATTATTGACAATGTTAAACAATACCATCATAACAATATTATGAAAATATAAGTAGTTATTTAGCATTTTATTGCTCCAAATATTTGATGCCCTCTACAACATTTAATCCCCGAGACACTATTTGTGATGTTTTTATAAAAATCATCCATAAACCATTTATGATTTGTATAATATTTGCGTATGCTTTTCATCCCCACCATAAAATTTTCAGGAGGGTTTCTTTTTGCACCTAATGTAATACACAAAGTTTTTATATAAATATATGAAAAATTGTTTCTAATCCAAACCTTTTCTAGGTATCTTATTGTTATTATCTTAACTATATTACAATTTTTATTTCCATAAGCGAGTCTTGGATTTAATACGTTCGATAGATTTTATTAAATCCCATTGATATATTTTTAACATCGGTAGAAATGAGATTATCGGACCAGTAATCCCAATTCATAGTATGGTGATTATAATTTTATAAATTCGATAGACCACCGTACAAATGAAAATTGACATATAACCTTCAACCGCACTCAACCCCAAAGGTCATGTCGAGAAGCTAATGTTGAGTGTGTGTGGCTAACTATAGGAGGATTAGTGACTAATATCTTGTAGTGTGATCTCCTGGTAGTTGAGTTGGCAAAGGGGAGATTTGGAGGCTATAAACAGGTAGCGTAAATTCTCGGTGGTTTGTTTGTCTAACTTGGATCTAAGTGTTGATCTAGTTTGAATCACAAACAATAATTTTCTTTTATTCTAAATAATCAAATCTACTTCTAAACTAAAACTAAACAAGAAAAATAACCCGGTGTGGTTATTCACTTGCTTGAGTGTGTTGAAACAAAACTAACTAAAAACAAGAACTTTTCCAAATGATCTATGATCTATGATAAAATCACAAGACTAGTTTATATAATGAATACACAGGAATAACACTACTTACCATTCTTCAACATTACAATATACAAATATATAGGAGGATTTTATCCTACATTCAAGGATAACTAACTCCGCAAATATCTCCAAAAAAATATCCTCCGGTGTTTTCATAACAAACTAATATACGTTCAAAACTACTTATGTGCGTGGTTATAACAACCATCACAAATATATAAACTATTACAATGGAGCACTATTAAATAATTATTTGCTAACATTCCCCCCTTAGTGAGAACATGGGGAAATCCTACCTTTATACTTGCACCTTCTCATGATCTAGTGATTTTCACAGGATGATCACAAACCTCAAGGATGGTTTTGCAAACGGTTGAGCAAAAACTAAAAATGGTGGTTTTGTAATTGGTATACCACAAACCACAAAGTGATGGCTTTGCAAATGGATTACCAACAACCAAGAATGGTGGTTTTGCTATTGGTCTATCATAAACCACAAATGAAGGCTTTCAAGTGGTTTACCTACAACCACATCATGATATGCAAAGTACTATTCTCATCCCTCATCACATCTCACCTGCAGAGAATAACATAGAAAATTCGTTGAAATATGTTGCTCATACATACATAGAAAAAGATGGCATAATGGAAATGGAACATTGAGATCATGTTCCCCCCTCAATGTGAAATTTCCACTTATTGAACGTTGCAAATAGGCACACAATAGAAAGCACATACCCACACTACATAGATGTCACCACAGCTAAAGTAGCCCCATCATTGGTGACTGATGAGAGGTTACTAAATGACCTCTAACCTCCATTTTCCTCCATCCTCCAAAGATCATGCTCGCATGACAAGAAGTCTTGATTCACCTGTCTTCCTTTACTTTTTCTTCCTCATTCTTTGATCCTTCTTTAGTAATGAAATTGGCCTTGATTCCTTTGATTTTTCCACTAAGTATATCTTGAGCTCGAACTCTACAAAATGAAGTTGTATGTCCCTTTTTCTTACAGAGAAACATTCTCTTTCCTCTTTATATTTAGAAAAATAATTGTACTTCCTTTTTATAGACATTGTTGTTTCTTCTTCTACATCTTCTTTGGTCCATTTTTCCTTTGCTAGAAGAGCTGATATCATATATTCCAATGATTTATAAGGCATCTGACCAAGTGTGAAGACAACATTACTATATTTGGGAGGAAAACTATTAAACAGATAGCTTTTGCATCTTCATCTTCTACTAGAGCTTTACTATGCCGCTGATTATCAAAGGAGAGATAGTAAATAATTAATATGACTGGAAATTGTATCTCATTCACCCATTTTTAACTTGAAAATTGTAATTTAAGATAAAAAAATTTGTTTATTGCTTTAGCACCAAAGGTTTTTCTTGACAATGAATACTTGAAAACAATATTTAACACAGAATCTTTACACAAAAAGAAGACGGTGTTTGTGTATTTTATTAACATCAAAATCAAGCACTACAGACAAATGAGAGAGTTGTAATATTTATAGATAATGGACATCTTCTATATCATCCACAATATATGAAAAAATCATCTAATCTCGAGAAAATATGTAGAAATAACATATTGCCCCTAACTTCTCCTATTTCCCCTCATGGAAATCATCGGGAAACAAAATATGCAAGATAGAACATGATCCCACATTGGCATGAGAAAACTATTACTTAGTTAAATAAAAACTAAGGATAGCTAATACCTATTGACATAAGTTTAGAGTATTTAATTAAATACTTTAACTTATTACATTTATTCAAATATCAACTAATGATGAATTAAGCTAAGTTTTATTTCTAACAGCTTTTTTCAAGTTTTCCCACATTTCATGAGATGATTTCTTGAGATCAACATAGTGTAGCTCAGTATCTAAGAGAAAAATACCAATAATGGATTTATATTTATCGTCTCTTGTTTCCCATTCTGCCAATTTGTTTGGATTTGTAGGTTTTGGTTCTTTTCCATCTACTATTCTCCAGAGACTTTTATTCATCAACTACATCTAGATCTTCACTTTCCAAGTATGAAAATTGAGCTCATTGAATTTTTCTAGAGGGACTTCCCTTGTGAGATGGAGAAAATATTTATAAGAACACTTTGACTATTTTGACTAATAAAAATGACAAGTAAACAAATATCCTAAAATCACTTATTTGACTAACTTGACAACACAATGATGTTAATAAATCTTTTGACTCGTATAATTAAATCATAACTTTAATTGTCAATATCTAACTTATTAATGCAAAAACAATATATAACTTTATTTTAACAATAATAATAATAAAAAAAAACTCTTAGGACTTACAACTAAAATTTTTAAGACACTAATGACAAACAAATGATTTTGAAGTTTGTGCGGAACCAAATAAATCGTATGGCATGCATAAGGTAGTCTAAATTATAGATCATTTTAGGCTAAAACTTAGAACAATACCTAATCGAATTTTGACTTGGGGAATCTTCCACATAGATCACAAGATTAATTTTTATCATACCTTTTACTATAAATCCTAACATGTTATGATAAAACCATATATGCGGAGAATTGGAAGGTGAGTTTTTCGTTGCTCTAAACTTTGATAAAATGTAGAGATCTAATACCAATAGAAGGAAAAAAGTATAATGAAATACAAAAAATATCTATTAGTGCCACCACATTGGAGTACTTATAACAAATCATAATTTGATACGAATTTCATAGTATGTGGGTCCCATAGGAGGTAGCAGTGTAAAAACAACTAAGATTTCAACACCTGATGTTGAGGAGGATGGTTCCCATAGATCTTGCCACATGCCAGGACTTCATACATAGCAAAAAAACATAGATTCTAACAATAAAATTAGATGGAGATAATTTAGAGAATTGACATAGATATCGGGAGAAAATTGGATGAACAATCTGCAAGTGGATGCATAGCTTCTCAAATTACAAAATTTCACATTTTCAAGAATAAGTCTTTCGCTTCAAAATATGAGTTTCTTATAACACTTTTCTCGTGAAAATGTGGGAGAGAAATATTAGACTTCCAATAGGGCTTGATCTTCTTCCATCACTCCTAACATTGGATTTGAATGATTGTAATCTGGTGCCGAGAAAGATTTAGCCACCTCACTTGTCTCAAGAGGCTAAGTCTAGATGCATGTATTACCTTGTGATGTGGAAATGTTACCTTCGATCTTGGAATGTTGGTTGCGCTAAAGACATTGGACCTTTCAGAGATTCAGAAATCGCACAAACAATATACATAACCATAGAATATTTCTTGATATACTCTCATCTTAGACCCCTCATTCTCTAATACCAAATAAAAGCATAGTACCAGTTTATACAAGTGAATACATAGGAATAACACTACTTAGCATTCTTCAAACATTACAATATACAAATATATAAGAGGATTTTATCCTACATTCAAGGATAACTAACTCAACAAATATCTCCAACAAACTATCCTACGGGAGTTCTCATAACCAACCAATATATGTCAAAACTATTTACATGTGTGCTTATAACAACCATCACAAATATATAAACTATTACAAGAGAGCACTATTAAATAATTATTTCCTAACATTGTTTTCCTAACTTGGATCTAAGTGTTGATCTAGTTTGAAGTGTCCAAATTCACTAAGTTGAAACTAACAATCTATGTTACTACTGAAAGGAAACTAATCTAAAAAAAAAAAACTGAAATATTACAATCACACACAACAATTTTCTTTTATTCTAAATAATCAAATCTACTTCTACACTAAAAATAAATAAGAAAAATAACTTGGTGTGGTTATTCACCTGTGCTGAGTGTATTGAAACTAAACTAACTAAAAACAAGAACATTTCCAAATGATCTATGATGTGTAGATAATTTCCTAAAGATATTTCCTCCTTCAAATACATAGGAATGGGAAGAAGAGGATCCATCACTAGGAGTTGCTATTAATGATTTAAAACCTCTTGGAAATCAACTAATTACTTGAAAATGAAAGGAAATTGATTTCTACTATATTTGATTTGATGTAATAATGATAAATTGTAGGCATGAAGGAAATACAACAATAAATCCAACCTCGAACTCATAGAACAAAGGTAAAACAAGTTGTGTAGTAATTTTTCCCCTGTTTGTTCCTTTCTTTCTCTGTGTGTCCATAAGAATTCAAGGAATTGGGAATGCAATAACAACATCAAGAGAAGACGCTTGAGCAATGGAAGCTTAAAGGTAGTCTAGTTGCAATGCATGTGGAAGAGATATATCACAAGTGAATAGAGCTTGACTATGTAATTTCTAGCATGATTGTGACAACAATACTATGCAAGATACACAAAAATTCTCATTCCATTTACTTGAATACAAACATGGAATATATATAAATTGATTGGGATATACCTTCATACACAAAGAAGCCTTGGAGTGCCTCATCGTTGGGTGAAGAGGAAGTTCAAACTAATTAAATCTATTTAAAAATAGAAGAGGGAAGGAAAACCAAACAATAAAGACTATTTTTAAACAATTTGGTTCACAAAGACACCTTAAAAGTCAAGTTAAGTGAAGCGTCGCATGTTAAAATTACGCATGACGGATTCTCGGAAAAAGTGTGTAAAAACACCGCCCTACCTAGGTGGTGGTTTCAAAACCACCATGCACGTAGGGCGGAGGTCTTGGAACTACAGGTAAAAACATGCATAAAATGAAGCAAGAAGCTGGAAGAAAGCATGGAAAATATTAGTAAGGATTTCTAAGCTACAAATATACATTGCGAATGGGTTTAGGAACTCAAATATATTTTGAAAGGACATGAATCATCATTGGGAAATTTTGTAACCATTTTTCCGACAATGTGCCAAATGCAATTTTGGGTGCATACATATTACCCACTTGAAGAAGTGTCTTAGCCATGAAGAGATGTAAAATGTGGAGTCTAATTATGGAGTTCCATAAAGGGGGAGTTAGAAGTTATAATTGACACACCCATGTGTTGAAATGTCACTGTCCAAACTCTCACTACCTGTAAGATGAAGAGAAAACTCAAGTGCAGATAGATAAAATATCTAAAAATAAACACTAAATTAAAATGACAAGAGGACTTACCATTTGTGTGGGGATATAGAAATATACCTATGCCAACACTCCAACCCTGTGAACATATGCACTCAAAATGAAGTTATAACAACATATATATATATCTAAATAAACTCATTTTCAAATTCATTTGCACATATTGACTTGGTGATTTTTGAGATCTAGGCCCACGGTGACCGTTTTCATTGAAATAATTGTCAAAACATTCATTATGAGATCGTGATCATGCCTTCATGAGTAGGATATTGAATAGTGTAGTATCAAGTTAGTTCTCCTCACTTGTGTGTTTTTAAACCTAAAATGTGAAAACGTCAAAATATTTTCCTAGTGGGGATCATTTTTGAAATTTATTTTTTTAAATGAGTCTCTAGGGGAAGCGCCCATAAGGTAGATTTTTATTTCATTAGAAATGTTTTTTTTTGCATTTTTGGGCATTTTCTAGGGTTACGAACCCGTTTAGGAAATCGGTTCAAGAACACCACCCTACACTAGGAGGTAGTTTTGAATAGAATATCAAAACTCCATGATAACTTATATTTTTGGATTTTTAATGTTTTATCATGTTTTTGTTGAGCTTACTTTTTGAAATACATTACTAACATGCTCTTTTACTATGTTTTAGTGGATGCAAAAGAAGGAAGAGTATATTTGTTGCAGTCACAAGAGGGAGTGTGAATGGCTCCCAATGATATTGGATTAGTTGACTCAGGATGAGACTGATACTCTTCATAAAGTAGGCATATGGAATATTTCACGAGTGCCCCATGTTAATCTTGAAAGTCACATACTATGTGACAAGTTCTCTTCTTGGGATGCAGATTGGAATATTGTCTGGTTTCTAGGTGTTAGGGGTGAGTGGATGATCACCCTAGAGGATGTGTACCATATTCTTAGGGTTTCGATACTCGGTAGATGGTTGACTCTAGAGACAACTAGATCTAGAACCACAATGACTCTATGGGCCACCTATATGGAGAGTTTCAAGGTCTCCTTTAGTCCAAAGAAGGGGATCAAGGTCTGATCCATTCCTATTACTCCCATCCCTATTATCTATAAGGAAATCATGGGTATCTTGGCCTTGCGGTTGATCGGGGATAAGGGAGGTGATACACTACTCTATTGTTGGGCTCCCATTATTAGACAGATTGAGGAAGATGGTCGTATCAACACGGGAGGGGCAACATTTATCATGACCTATATAAGATTTTCAAATTATGGGGCAAGATTTGAATCCCCACATTGGTTATGATCTATTTGTATGAATTAATCATCTCCTATATGAGGGGAGTGCTAGTACGGGATTAGGGGCCATTAGGAATGCCAAGTGGATAGGGATGATAGGTCTCAAAGTGCCACATCGGGTAGTGGATTCTTTAAATATAATAGACATTGTAATCACCCCATACCATGACATGGCATGGTTTTAGGGATAGGAGGGGACCACAGTAGTAGCTTGTTAAAATACATGTCGGTTAGTTGATAAGACGGGGAAGCTTGAAATTCACCTGTTTGGCCGAGTTGCTTAGTAGTTCGGCCTCCCTTATATCAATATGCTTCCCCCAGATGCACCTGTGTATAGGAATTTGAAGGAGGATTGAAAGGGGCCTCATGGAGATCTAGGTTGGACATCGGTGGTTCCAAGAGTGCCTATCATAGTTAGGAAATTTATTCATGCCTGATGGTAAGCTTGTGTTGCTCCTACACCCTTACTCTAGATTGGGGCCGCACCCACTTACAACAGAGAGGAGGATGAGCCCATAGACATAGAATCCGAGTTTGAGGAGTACACATGGGATGATATCGAGAGAGGATCTTTGGTGGAGAGGAGATTGGTGATGAGGGGTTGGGTGGTGAGGATGGTGGGGCATCTCATATAGAAGAGGAGAGAGATCCCAAGTTGCATGATACTCGGGATGTTTTGAGAATGTAGTGGGAGGAGGTGGATGTAGAGGAGGAGACACTTGTCTCTATGTGACATATTTTTCAAGATGGAGAGAGGGATGATTATTCCATAGTGGGACAATGTATTACCTCTAGCTTTGGGAGGCCCCTGATCCATCAATAGCAATAACATCATCCATTGATCCTACAAGGTTTCTTGGAGATCATAGTATGTTTATCCACTTCTCTTTGACCTTGTTAGTCGAAATTTTAGTTTGTATTTTTTTTTTTTTTTGTTTTTGTAACTTTCTAACTCATTGTGTGACTACAAAGGAGTGGCAAGAGCTTATTTGACGGGTGTAGGTGGAGGCCTTTCTAATCCCTTTGGGGAAGACCTGAGATGAGATGACCGAGGATATAGGAAAGCCACAACCGGTAAGAAAACTACTACATTTACACTCATATGAAGGGCATTGGAGGTTATGACTTCTCTTTGTACCGAGGTGACTGCATACGAGACATTTGAGCATTTGATGAGATGGAGTTTCTCTCGTAGTGAGACCACAACTAGTGGCCACCACCACAAGTGCTCCCACCATTTAGTACATTCTCATCATTGTAGCCACATTAGGAGTCCTGGATGTAGTTGTACACCATCTCAGGGATCCCACAAGGATTGATAGGTCGTGGGCCTTTTATTACTTGGTTGTAATTTTTTTGTGCATTAGATGATTATTTTTATATTTTGGGCTCATCATGCGAGTGTTTTGACCATGCATAACATGTGATGGAATTATATAAAAACTTGAATTATTATGATATATACTGAGACTCTTCTTTTTATTTTGGTAATTCATTATATCAAAGTTGACTTCCTCTTTTCTCACTTCACATGTGTACTTTAGAAGTTTAGAACTTCGATTTTATATTCTTTTCGAATGTATGTAGTGGATATGAATGCTAACGAGAATGATCTCTATTTTTTTGTTTCGTAATGTTGATATATGATAATGCAATCACATTGTAATGTTGAAATTTAGTTTTCTGAGAAAATTTTCATACTTCATATTGTTTTAGAAAAAATAAGGCGAAAGAGTGATATGATAAGTGAAATGAACTTGCCCCACTTGTAACACACCCTGATTTTGTAAGTTATCTTGGTGATTATTTTTCATCTTTAGAATCGCTTGCTGAAATGAAGGAAAACATGTTAAGATATATTTTGATCTTAAGGGAATGTGTTGCAAATCTGGATTCTTGCATGCTGTAATTTATTTGCATGGGACAGCAGTTATTGTTACTTGTGTGTTTGCTGACGTGACGACAAATTGTCGTATGCTTGCTGAACTCTTTATGTTGTGGCCTTCTTGTAATCGCTTTGTCGATTTACTCTTGAACTGAATTGAAGGTTGATATAAATGTGCAGCACCTGATTGCAGGTATGAACAGTTGGCACGTAGATGCCAACGGAAAAGGGGTTCGATTCACGAACCATACACTGTCGTAACATGAGACCCCGTAAGGCGAGGAATGCCGGGATACGGGTGGCTCAGGCATGTTAACAAAGGACAGAATGTCCTGTACAGTGTTGGAATTAGAAGTCAGTCGGGGAGACTTGAGAGGATTGAAGGTGATTAGTGATAGGTGTTAGAGGGAATTAGATCCTAATCTAATCCTAAGCTATAGCTTACACCCTAAACTACTATCCTAAGTGGATTTTTAAATTATATAAAAAAAAGGGTGGAAATAAACCTAAGTTCTATTAACCTAAAGACTAGGCTATGACCTAGGTCGAACACTAATATGAATCCTAAACTAATCCTAACCTAGAAGGGGATGCGCAGACCCTTGGGGGAAGAGGATAAGGATGAAAGGGAATTAATGGCAGTTAATGTGAGTCCTTATGTGGACAGCGCCAGTTTGGCGGGAACAGGGAGAAAGATGGAGGTAGCTAGTTGGTTATGAAGCTAAACTTGGTTTTGCATGCAAAATTTGAATTTGATGGTTTGCCTATCCAAGTCGGCAGTGGCGTGAGAAAATAGAAAAGGTAGAGCCTTTAATGCATTTAAATTTTTTTGGTCTTCGTGACTAGCTCGCCTTGGAAAGTGTATGAAGGAAATTTTGATTGTTTATTGTGTTGTTCGGATTTTTGAGAAGTTGCTCTGCATTTGGTTTTTGCTTAGTTCAGTCAAACCAGTTTCATTTGGTTTTTATCACTGTTCTTTGGAAATTTGGAGGCTATTGCTGAGCCTGAAGAGGAAAGGATTGTTTGGAAGCTTGCTGTTGTCGCCGTGGAAGGAAACACCTTCTGTAAACGTGGTTTTCTTCGAGTTTTGGAAAAGAAATTACAGGCATTTTAAGCCCTTCTCTTTAAAACACTTGCTTTGTTTAAGCGTCTCATTAAAACAACCCTGCTCTTGGGTTTTGGATTTATTTGATTTTGTTGTCATTGTTTGAAATGATATGAGTGGAATGGTTTCTTGCTATTGTGTTGATCTGTCTTTGTATGAATTGGAGTAGGAAATACGAACTTGCTGTGTGGGTTGTTTTTGATTTGGAGAATGACGTTTTGGGTATTTTCTCTATTAATGGTTATATGAAAACAGAATAGGCAAGGTATGCGTTGTTCTCATCATCTTTGCAATGCAATCGTTCTTTTGTTTTACGAACTTGAATGATGAAATCTATATAGATAATAGGAGTTGTCTTTCAGTGTTGAGCAATTGTTCTTTGATATATGAATTTGAGTGATAAAATTGTACGAGGATGTGCGAGTTTTGATGTTGTTTCTATATGGGAACCTTTAAAAAGGAAATAAGATCCTTTCCTTCTACTGTTTTGGATTTGATGGAAATAGCATTTGGGTTTTATTATAGCTTATGAACTCGATTTATAGGGGGTAATGGTAATATTTTTATTGCTGTCCCTTTTTTTTCTTGCATAAAGAATGAACGAATAACGTTTTGGGTATTCGTGGAAATAGGAAAAGTTAACTGTTTTCCTTCTGAACTTGCATTTGATTACATTCCTTCCATGCTTTGTGAGGACAAGATGATTTTTGTTGTGTTTTATTGATGCTGTTTGGTTTTTCCTGTTTAGATTGTTGCCACGATTACCAACTCGGCTTGTTTTTCTCGTACAAGTAAATGGAAAAATATAGAAATTTGGTTTCTGCTTGACTCGTTTGATTGTACCTTGTTGTGCATCTGATATCCTATGCGGGTTTTCATTAATAAGGGTATTGTTGTATGAAAATCACATTTTGGGTTCTGTACATCATTGTGAATAGAAAAATGGATTCAGGTAGAAACATTAGTTGGCAAGGAATACAAATTGAGTCTTCATTGTTTATGGGTTATTGAATTGAAACAGTTCAGACTATGTGAGTTACTGTTCATTATGAACGATTGTTCAATTGTCATTATGAATTGAGCTGTCCTGGTAAGGTAAACATGAATTGGGTGTTTTAATTCCTTGTAGAAGATGATTATCTCTTACTGAAATTATAGGGAAACAAATTCTTCTTTCTTATTTTGTTTTCGATTCAAAGGAAACAGTAATTTGGTTTTTGATGAACGTTATAAGTTCAACTTGACAAAGATTACAGTGGCATTTAGATGGTTTTCTGAGTGCTGTTATTTTCTGTACAAATGGAATTTTGAATGTTTCATGTGGTCTTCTGATCCTTGCACTGTCATTCAAGGAAAAATGAAATTGGCATGAATAATTCTTGTTGAGTTAAAGAAAATGGTTGTTTTCTTATTTGAATAGTTAAAGGAACGAATTCTTCTCTTTTTCTGTTTGAATTCTGGAAATAGCATTGAAGCCTTACTGTGCATTATGATTGGTCTTGTTGTAGGTAACAGCAATGAATAAATTTTATTTTGAACTGTATGCGTTCATGGAAATAGAAAGTCATGTGAATAATTGATTACGTGATTGTATAACTGTTATTTGGTTAAAAATACAGTGAAAGAAGTATGGATTCTTCTAGTACAGTAAGTACATAGTATGCATCCTTATACTATTTGTTCTATGGTAAATATGATGTTGTATTAACCAGTTTTTGGGTATTCAAATGAGCCTGATTTAAATGAATTATTGATAAGGACGATAAATTCTTCCTTGTTTTCATTTAAAGCTGATTATGAATGAAATTATTCTTACTCTTTGGAAAGTGAATTCGAATGGATTTTGTAAGTTTCACTCGAATCTGTTATCTTGATTTGTGTCTTGTTTGGATTTAATTTTGTAAGAAATAGGACTGTGGATGGATAACTTGGAAAAATGATCTTTTCTTCTTTCATACGCTTGAAATCTATAATCGTTTAAGAACGAATTTTGTATTGCTTGGGTATGAGCAACTATATACATTGTTGTTTGCTTTCTCATCTGTGCATGATTGCTTGGAATCAAATGTGTTGCATGAACTGAAAGGAAAGTAATTGGTTTACGTTTCAGTTAGTTTTACCCTTTGCATTTATTACTAATGAAAGGAATAGAAAGGATAACAGTTAAGTTATATCAGCAGTATGCTACTTGTATTCCTAAACTTTACAAATATTGTAATTTGGAACTTGTAACGGTTATGTGGAAAATAGGACAGCAATTCTTTGGCTGATTGGGATGGTATTTAGATGGTTTAGTTGTTATGCTGTCCATTCTTTTGATGCTTGATTCTTGATTGATGTTCATACTGTCGTTTCATAAAAGCAGGGTTCTTTTATTGAGACAGTTAATTGAAGCACCTCATTTTAATGACAAGTGCTTAATATGCTCAGTTCATTGAACTGACCCGTGCAAGTAATTTTGCAGATGGAATTTGATTAGAACGAAGACATGGCTGTTTTCTGATGCTTCTTTTGATTATCTGAAGATGAATTGTATTTGTTGGTTGTTATTCCTCTATGAGGAATTGTGAAAAGAAGAAAGTACATTCTTCTATCTATGAGTTGTAATGATGTTTTATGTAAACAAAGTCCAGTCAGTTGGATTGGCAAATGTATGGATTATGAAATGGATTGATGAATACAGATACAAGTGTGATATTTTAATAACTATATCAGTTTGATATTGTTGATTAATTTGGAAATATAATGTTATTTCTTGATTTGGATTTATTTAATTGTCCTTGGATGGATGTTAAAAAGGAATTGATATCTATTCTTACCTAAATGCAACTTTTAAGTTGAAATGTGCAATTAGTTCATACTTGGGTAAAGATGAATTCTTAATTGACATTAAAAAGGATTAGGAAGAATATGATTCCATAACTGATAGGTATTCAGGATTAGCTTGGAAGCTAAGGAATATCAATTAACTTAGGAGTAACTAAACTTCATTTTCAAACTCCATTAATAACCTCGTATGTTAAATTCAAAAAGAAAGGATATGGATAAATATATCCAGAGCTAATGGACCTTAACTATGTAAGGGTAAGGAAAATAAATGAATACAATTATTGGGAATTAGACCTCGTTTAAATGACATCTAATAAGCTAGAATTTTGAATTTAGTTACTGATTGTAGAAAATCTTGGTTAAGTTTAATAGGTTAAACTTACCACGTCCGTCGATAGAAGGCTACTTAATCCAATGATTAAGAAGATAACCAAGTAGGAAAACGTAACCCTTCGGTAAGAAGAAGAAGATGTAAAGCAAGCTAGAAGACGGATTTAGTCTCTCTTAGCTACGCATAACAACCGTAAGGAATGAGGATAAAGGATCAACATGGTTGCTAAAGGTTGATCTTAAATATTAAGATCATATCCAAATCACTTGAGCAAGATGTGTACTCGATGGGAGGATTCCGTAGGACATTGACATACGCCAGCTACAACACGGTGTCTTCATGAAAATGGGTTCTTCATGACGACACAATGTTATAGCTAACATATTACAATGCCCTCCCGAATTAAAACATCAAGAATACATAGGCTAAATGTGAAGTTCTTGGCTAGGGATAGGAGTATGATCACGTATACGGAGTGAATCCGGAGGACTAAAGATAACTAGACACACGGAGTCGTGGGGAACGACATCGTATGTCTGCGTATCTTTAGTTACCATGAGTACCTTCCTATATTCGTTCATATTACTAGTTGGAAATTGGAAATTTGAACCTAACCTTAAATTGAAAGGACTGGTAGGAACCAGGAAAGACCATTCTAGATAACAGGTGAAGTGAAGTGAAGGACGTATTCCATTGATGTGTATCACATCCAGGAATATGATCATGCAAAGCATGTGAAAATCTTTGGCCAAACTATCGCAAGTGCTAGTTGCGTTGTCCTAATCACTTAATTTAAGATGTAGGATGTGAGATGAGTATAAGTAACAGATATTAAGATAGGCTTCTTAAATGGATCACTTCGATAACCTAGTAATCGGTTAAGAGAGCTTGTATATGTAATATACTATGCATGAACGAACATGAAGGATCGGTTGTTGCCGAGTCATGAAATGAGAGATCGTTGAAACTTTGAGCCATGAAAATGGGAGATCGGCAGTTCTTCGAGTCATTTACAGTAGCATATAGAATCTATTATAAGATTGAATGGCATTGAATGTGTGTTCCATATTGTAAATATGTGAACAGGAACATTAGTTTTAAAAGGAAATTGTGTGTTCCAAACTTTGTTGTTTGGGCAAGAGAACAATTATTAAAACTTGAACGTGTGTTTGAATTATATAATTCATAACAGAGAATGTTATAAAAAAATAAAAAAATAAAAATTCCCTTGTTCTAGTATCTTAAAATGGGGATGTTACATCTTGGTATCAGAGCTGAAGGTTGCAGCTCTTGGACCTAATGAGTCCACGATATTAATAAGGTTTACATTTTCTTATTGAACAGAAAATGGTCAGAACAAGAGGGAATGCTGCGAATAACCCGTTACAGGGTGGAGAAGCAGCTACTGCTCAAAAGCTGGATGAAATCCTTGCTGCCCTACTTGATACGAGGGATCGTTTGACTGTTCTGGAACAACAATCAATGGGCAATGAAGAGGAGGAAGATGAAGCTGAAATAAATGATCAGCCGCCTCCTATGGACAACATCAACGGAGGGAATCCGGGTGTTGATAATAATAATGTAATTTCTCCTAATCCCCCTGAAAATAAAAGGGTAAGATTAGCAGCTAAACTTACAATTGACATAAAGAGAATAAGTCCTCCAAAGTTTGATGAAACAACCCTTAGGGATGGAGCTGAGAATTGGCTCAGTGAAATGGAGAAATACTTTGCAATAAGAAACTTCTCCAAAGAGACTAAAGTGATATGGGGAGCATATCAGCTTTCTCATGAAGCATCATCATGGTGGGACAACCGTAAGGTTGAGCTGAATATTGTCAAATCAGACATAACTTGGGATCAATTTAAGGGTTATTTTAGGCAATGATGGCTGCCTCAACTCTATTTTGATAGGAAAATGACTGAATTTCAGAACTGGTCACAAGGAAGGCTGTCGGTGACGGAATACTAGGAAGGGTTTACTAAACTCCTTAAGTATGTGCCGCAGTACCAAGCTGACGAGAAGTTCAGAATACGGAAATTCATAATGGGACTAAATCCCATCATTGGTGGTGAAGTGGATGTCCATGGCCCAACCACCATGGATGGAGTTGTCGAAAAGGCAATCGACAGAATGTAAATTGAGAGCAATATCTCGCTCATAGGAAGAGATAAGGAAGAAGATTCCCAATCCTTCTTCATCTCTTGCACCAAAAAGGGGACCTTGGAAAAGGTTTGGTGTGAAAAAAAAAACTGTTGTAGATAACAACAAGAAATTTGTGATGAATAGACCTGTAAATAGTGTGCGGAACAGCTTCACAAAAGTTAATGGCATTGGACAGAAGTCCTATGGAAGCCAGAATGATAACTTCAAGGCTAGTAACAAATTTGAGCCTAGAAAAGGGCCAGTTGGAGGATGCATCAACTATGGAAAGGACCACTATGCGAATCACTGTCCTCTAAAGAAGGATGATCACGGTCAGCAGCATAGGATACACGCTGCAGTGGCTAACAAACAAGCTGAAAAGAAAGTTACGCCCATAGAAGTTTCGGGTAAGTTATTCGGTACACCGTAGTCATACTTTTGATCACTGGAGCTACTTGAATGCTTTATTTTCGCTAAACTTGCAATGAAATTAAAAAGAAAGCTGAAAGAATGGATAAAACATGGACAGTGCATTATGGGAATAATGTTGTCCATACAGTCGAAATGTGCCTTTTTGGGGCAATTCTTGACTTGCCTAGTTTCTCCACCGAAGTTGACTTGTATGTCACTCCTCTAGGATCATATGATATCATTATTGGAGTTAACTGGTTGGCTGAACATAAGGCAAAGGTCGACTGTTATGAAAAACAAATTTGTTGTTTTGATGACCTGCAAAAAGAAGCAGTCATTCAAGGTGTAAAACGGGAAGTCAGTAGTTAGGAAACCGACGCTATGCAACTAAAAAGGGCTAAAACCGAGGTCGCACTCGTATGCAATAAAAATGACAGCAAATGTTGAGGAAGATAATGACTTCATGGAAAGATATCCATTGTTAAGGGGTTTCCGTGATGTGTTTCCGAGAGGAATTGCCAAGTCTTCCACCCAAACGTGAGTTTGAATTTGCAAAAGAAATCAAACCAGAACCGAACCCATATCGAAGGCACCTTATAGAATGACCACCATTGAGTTGGTAGAGCTAAAGGCTCGATTACAAGAACTTTTGACTAAGGGGCTGATAAGACCGCAAGCGCCTCACCTTAGGGAGCACCGGTAATTTTTGTAAAGAAAAAGGATGGCACATTGAGGCGTGCATTGATTACTGAGAATCGTTTGAACAAAGCAACTATTAAAAATTGATACCCACTTCCTAGGATTGATGATCATTCGATCGGATGCGAGGAGCATCAGTTTATTCAAAAATAGATCTTGATCCTGGGTATCATCAGCTGAGAATAAAGGAAGAAGATATTCATAAAACAACTTTTAGAATGAGGTATGGGCATTATGAGTTCACGGTGTTACCTTTTGGGTTGACTAATGCACCCGCCGCCTTCATGAAACGATGAATAATATTCTTCAAGAATACTTAGACAAGTTTGTGCTTGTATTCTTAGACGACATTCTTATATACTCTAAAAGTGTCAAAGAGCACCAAGAACATCTAAGAACAGTGCTGGAAATTTTAAGAAAGAGGAAGTTGTATGGAAAACTGTCCAAATGTTCCTTTTATGATGCAGAGGTGCATTATTTGGGACACGTTATAAGTAAGAATGGGATAGCTATTGACCCTTCAAAGATCAGCTATAACTGAGTGGCCTGCACCTAAGAACGTGCACGAAGTGAGGAGCTTCATGGGCTTGGCTGGATATTATCGAAAGTTCGTTAAGGACTTTTCAAAAATTGCTGCCCCAATCACTTCGCTGCAAAAGAAGGATAAGAAATTTGTCTGGACGGACAAATGTGAATCTGCCTTTAAAAATTTAAAGGAACAGTTAACTTTAGCACCTATTTTGACTGTTCCTGATCCAAATGGAAATTTTATGGTTGTAACGGACACCTCAGGAGAAGGCCTTGGAGGTATTTTGTTACAGAATAACCATGTCATAGCTTATGAAAGCAGAAAGCTTAAGTTACATGAAGAGAACTATGCTCCACATGATCTAGAGCTCATTGCCATTGTTCATGCACTTCAAATGTGGAGGCATTACCTTTTAGGCAAGCCTTTTGAGTTAAAAACAGACCATCTGGGGCTGAAGTATATTTTTACTCAGCCAAATCTGAATGTAAGGCAGTGAAGATGGTTAGAATTTCTGTCCCAAAGATGATTTTGATATAAGCTACATCAAGGGCAAGGAAAATAGAGTAGCAGATGCTCTGAGTCGAAGGAAGCATATCTCTGCTCTTATAACGTTAAGAACTCAGTTTAAGGATGAGGTGAAAGATGCCTTGGAATCAGATCCTTATTTCCAGCAAGTCAAAACAACACTTGCTGCAGACCCGAAGGATGTCAGGTATAAAGGATTCCGTTTTGATAATGAAGGAATTTTGAGGTTCGAAAACAGGGTATATATACCTTTGGCGAATGACTTAAGAGGGAAATTGTTAACTGAATTTCATAATTCACCTTTTTCTGGACACCCTAGCATTACGAAAATGCTTGCTGATCTTAAGCAGCAATATTTCTGGAAGGGAATGAAAAAGGATGTGGTGGAATTTGTAACACACTGCTTGGAATGTCAGCGTGTTAAGGCAGAACATATGCATCCCGCAGGATTATTGTACCCCCACAGTATTCCACAGTATAAATGGCAAGTGATAACGATGGATTTCGTTCAAGGATTGCCTATGTCAAGAAATAAGCATGACATTATCCTGGTTGTAGTTGACAAATTGACCAAAGTGGCACACTTCATTGCTGGTAATTTGAAGGACGATGCACCAGTGTTAGCAAGAAGATTTGTACATGAAATCTTCAGATTGCATGGAATACCAGAATTAATCATATCGGACAGAGATCCGAGGATGACATCAAGGTTTTGGCAAACGCTTAATGCGGCCTTGGGAACTAAATTAAACTTTAGTTCTGCATATCATCCGGAGACGGATGGATAGACTGAGAGAGTCAATCAGGTTTTAGAGGACATGTTAAGGATGTATTGCATGGACCAGCAGTATAAATGGGAGGAATACCTTCCACTGGTAGAATTTGCTTATAATAACACCTATCATGCCTCTTTAAAAATGGTGCCCTTTGAAGCATTGTATGGAAAGAAATGCAGAGAACCCACATCATTGGGACAAGCATTGAGGATAGAGAGGTAATTGGGCCAGAAATCCTTATGGAAATGGAACAAGCAAATCAAAATGATTCGGGAACATCTAAAGGAGGATGCCAATAGGTAAAAGAGTTATGCAGACTTAAAGTGGATTGACCAAAATTATAAACTAGGAGAGAAGGTCTTTCTTTGGGTGAAGTCGAAAAAGAGCTCAATAACTTTTGGCAAGGCTACTAAGTTGTTGCCACGATACGTGGGACCTTTTGAAATTGTTGAAATAATCAACCCCGTAGCTTATCGTCTAGCATTACTTCTGCTTTGTCTCAAATGCATGATGTTTTTCATATTTCTTTGCTTAAGAGATACGTGTCAAATTTATCACATGTGCTGAATTGGAATTTCTTGCAGTCCAAGAACTAGGAATAATCATGGTTAAGCCCATTCGATTCTTTGGGAACTTACCAAGCTTGTACTTAAGAAATCACGAAGTGAACCAATGTAAGGTCTAGTGGGACCGATTCGGTGAAGAAAGGGCAACTTGGGAAAATCTCGAAGAAATGAGATCTACTTTTCCACATTTGTTTAATCGAATTTGAAATTCAAAAACCGATAATTCTATCAAATTTAGACAATTATTAGTCTATTGTATAGTTGTCTTAAAATGCTGTTTTTAAGAGTGAATCTGCTTTTTGGTATGAACTTATGAATGGAAGGACAATAACTAAACTTTGTCCTAGGAACTCCTTGATTTGTTTAATCTCGATCATCGGGACGATATTCTTTAAGAAGGAGGAATGTAACACCCGATTTTGTAAGTTATCTTGGTGATTATTTTTCATCTTGTTGTCAGAATCATGAAATGAAGGCAAACATGTTAATATATATTTTGATCTTAAGGGAATGTGCTGCAAAATCTGGATTCTTGCATGCTATAATTTATTTGCATGGGACAGCAGTTATTGTTACTTGTGTGTTTGCTGACGTGATGACAAATTGTCGTATGCTTGTCCTGAACTCTTTATGCTGTGGCCTTCTTGTAATCACTTTGTCGATTTACTTTTGAACTAAATTGAAGGTTGATATAAATGTGCAGCACCTGATTGTAGGTATGAATATTTGGCACGTAGATGCCAATGGAAAAGGGGTTCGATTCATGAACCATACACTGTCGTAACATGAGACCCCATAAGGCGAGGAACGCTGGGATACAGGTGGCTCAGACATGTTAACAAAGGACGGAATGTCTGTATAGTGTTGGAATTAGAAGTCAGTTGAGGAGACTTGAGAGGATTAAAGGTGATTAGTGTTAGGTGTTAGAGGGAATTAGATCCTAATCTAATCCTAAGCTCTAGCTTACATTCTAAACTACAATCCTAAGTGGATTTTTAAATTATAGTAAAAAAAAGGTGGAAATAAGCCTAAGTTCTATTAACCTAAAGACTAGGCTATGACCTAGGTCGAACACTAATATGAATCCTAAACTAATCCTAACCTAGAAGGGGATGCGCAGACCCTTGGGGGAAGAGGATAAGGATGAAAGGGAATTAATGGCAGTTAATGTGAGTCCTTATGTGGATAGCACTAGTTTGGCGGGAACAGGGAGAAAGATGGAGGTAGCTAGTTGGTTATGAAACTAAACTTGGTTTTGCATGCAAAATTTGAATTAGATGGTTCGCCAACCCAAGTCGGCAGTGGCGTGAGAAAATAGAAAAAGGCAGAGCCTTTAATGCATTTAAATTTTTTTGGTCTTCGCGACCAGCTCGCCTTGGAAAGTGTATGAAGGAAATTTTGATTGTTTATTGTGTTGTTCAGATTTTTGAGAAGTTGCTCTGCATTTGGTTTTTGCTTGGTCTGGTCGAACAGTTTCATTTGGTTTTTATCATTTTTCTTTGGAAATTTGGAGGTCATTCTTGAGCCGAAGAGGAAAGGATTGTTTGGAAGCTTTGCTTCGTCGTGGAAGGAAACACCTTACTCAGTAAATGCGGTTTTGTTCGAGTTTTGGAAAAGAAATTGCAGGCATGTTAAGCCCTTCTCTTTAAAACACTTGCTTTGTTTAAGCGTCTCATTAAAACAACCCTGCTCTTTTGGATTTATTTGATTTTGTTGTCATTGTTTGAAATGATATGAGTGGAATCGTTTCTTGTTGTTGTGTTGATCTGTCTTTGTATGAATTGGAGTAGGAAATACGAACTTGCTGTGTGGGTTGTTTGACAGTTTGGAGAATGACGTTTTGGGTATTTTTCTCTGTTAATGGTTATATGAAAATGGAACAGGCAGTATGTGTTGTTCTCATCACTGTGCAATCATTCTTTTGTTTTACGAACTTGAATGATGAAATATGTATAGACAATAGGAGTTGTCTTTCAGTGTTGAGCAATTGTTCATTGATATATGAATTTCAGTGATAAACCGCATGTGATGTGCGAGTTGTTTGATGTTGTTTCTATACTGGAACCTTTAAAAAGGAAATAAGATCCTTTCCTTCTGCTGTTTTGGATTTGATGGAAATAGCATTTGGGTTTTATTTGAGCTTATGAACTCGATTTATAGGGAGTAATGGTAATATTTTATTGCTGTCCCTTTTTCTTGCATAAAGAATGAACGAATAACGTTTTGGGTATTCGTGGAAGTAGGAAAAGTTAACTGTTTTCCTTCTGAACTTGCATTTGATTACATTCCTTCCTTGCTGTGAGGACAGGATGATTTTTGTTGTGTTTTATTGATGCTGTTCGGTTTTTCCTGTTCGGATTGTTGCCACGATTACCAACTCGGCTTGTTTTTCTGTACAAGTAAATGGAAAAATATAGAAATTTGGTTTGCTGCTTGAGTCTGTTTGACTGTACCTTGTTGTGCATCTGATATCCTATGCGGGTTTTCATTAATAAGGGTATTGTTGTATGAAAATCACATTTTGGGTTCTGTACATCATTGTGAATAGAAAAATGGATTCAGGTAGAAACATTAGTTGGCAAGGAATACAAATCGAGTCTTCATTGTTTATGGGTTATTGAATTGAAACAGTTCAGACTATGTGAGTTGCTGTTCATTATGAACGATTGTTCAATTGTCATTATGAATTGAGCTGTCCTGGTAAGGTAAACATGAATTGGGTGTTTTAATTCCTTGTAGAAGTTGATTGTCTCTTACTGAAATTATAGGGAAACAAATTCTTCTTCTTCTGCTGTTTTTGATTCAAATGAAACAGTAATTTGGTTTTGATGAACGTTTTTAAGTTCAATTTGACAAAAAAAATTACAAAGTGGCATTTAGATGGTTTTCTCGAGTCTTTGTTATTTTTGTACAAATGGAATTTTGAATGTTTCATGTGGTCTTTCGATCCTTGCAGACCTTTGTCATTCAAGGAAAAATGAAATTGGCATGAATAATTCTTGTTGAGTTAAAGAAAATGGTTGTTTTCTTATTTGAATAGTTAAAGGAACGAATTCTTCTCTTTATTGTTTGAATTGGAAATAGCATTGGAAGCCTTCATGTGCATTATGATTGGTCTTGTTGTAGGTAAATAAAGAATGAATAAATTTTATTTTGAAATGTATGCGTTCATGGAAATAGAAAGTCATGTCAATAATTGATTATGTGATTGTATAATCTGTTATTTGGTTAAAAATACAAGTGAAAGAAGTATGGATTCTTCTAAGATGTAGTAAGTACATAGTATGCATCCTTATACTATTTGTTCTATGGTAAATATGATGTTGTATTAACCTATTTTTGGGTATTCATATGAGCCTGATTTAAATGAATTATTGATAAGGATGATAAATTCTTCCTTGTTTTCATTTAAAGCTGATTATGAATGAAATTATTCTTGTTCTGCTGGAAAGTGAATTCCGAATGGATTTTGTAAGTTTCACTCTGAACTGTTATCTTGATTTGTGTCTCGTTTGGATTCAATTTTTAGGACATTCGTGAGGAAAGAAATAGGAATGTGGATGGATAACTTGGAAAAATGATCTTTTCTTCTTTCATACGCTTGAAATCAGAATCGTTTAAGAACGAATTTTGTATTGCTTGGGTATGAGCAACTATATACATTGCTGTTTGCTTTCTCGTCTGTGCGTGATTGCTTGGAATCAAATGTGTTGCATGAACTGAAAGGAAAGTAATTGGTTTACGTTTCAGTTAGTTTTACCCTTTGCATTTATTACTAATGAAAGGAATAGAAAGGATAACAGTTAAGTTATATCAGTAGTATGCTACTTGTATTCCTAAACTTTACAAATATTGTAATTTGGAACTTGTAACGGTTATGTGGAAAATAGGACAGCAATTCTTTGGCTGATTGGGATGGTATTTAGATGGTTTAGTTGTTATGATGTCCATTCTTTTGATGCTTGATTCTTGATTGATGTTCATACTGGCTGCGTTTCATAAAAGCAGGTTCTTTTATTGAGACAGCTTAATGGAAGCACCTCATTTTAATGACAAGTGCTTAATATTCTCGATTCATGAACTCGACTGACTGCAAGTAATTTTGCAGATGGAATTTGATTAGAACGAAGACATGGATATTTTCTCGATACTTCTTTAGATTATCTCAAGATGAATTGTATTTTTGGTTTTTATTCCTCTATGAGGAATTGTGAAAAGAAGAAAGTACATTCTTCTATCTATGAGTTGTAATGATGTCTTATGTAAACAAAGTCCAGTCAGTTGGATTGGCAAATGTATGGATTATGAAATGGATTGATGAATACAGATACAAGTATGATATTTTAATAACTATATCAGTTTGATATTGTTGATTAATTTGGAAATATAATGTTATTTCTTGATTTGAATTTATTTAATTGTCCTTGGATGGATGTTAAAAAGGAATTGATATCTATTCTTACCTAAATGCAACTTTTAAGTTGAAATGTGCAATTAGTTCATACTTGGGTAAAGATGAATTCTTAATTGACATTAAAAAGGATTAGGAAGAATATGATTCCATAACTAATAGGTATTCAGGATTAGCTTGGAAGCTAAGGAATATCAATTAACTTAGGAGTAATCGAACTTCATTTTCGAACTCCATTAATAACCTCATATGTTAAATTCAGAAAGAAAGGATATGGATACATATATCCAAAGCTAATGGACCTTAACTATGTAAGGTTAAGGAAAATAAACGAATACAATTATTGGGAATTAGACCTCGTTTAAATGATGCGTCTAATAAGTGGAATTTGAATTTAGTTACTGAGCTTGTGAAAATCTTGGTTAAGTTTAATAGGTTTAACTTACCACGTCCTCGTCAAGAACGGGCTGCTTATTCCAATGATTAAGAAGAGAACCAAGTAGGGAAAACATAACCCTTTGGTAAGAAGGAGAAGATGTAAAGCAAGCTAGAAGACGGATTTAGTCTCTCTTAGCTACGCACAACCGTAACAGAACGAGGATAAAGGATCAGCATGGTTCTTTGAAGGTTGATCTTAAATATTAAGATCATATCTAAATCACTTGAGCAGGATGTGTACTCTTGATGGGAGGATTCTCAGAGGACATTGACATACGCCACATAAAGACACGGTGTCTTCATGAAGATGGGGTCTTCATGATGACACAATGTTATAGCTGACATATTACAATGCCCTCCCGAATTAAAACATCAAGAATACATAGGCTAAATGTGAAGTTCTTGGTTGGGGATAGAAGTATGATCACATATACGGAGTGACTCGGAGGAATAAAGATAACTAGACACATGGAGTCATGGGGAATGACATCGTATGTATGCATATATTTAGTTACCATGAGTACCTTCCTATATTTGTTCATATTACTAGCTGGAAATTGGAAATTTGAATCTGACCTTAAATTGAAAGGACTGGTAGGAACCAGGAAAGACCATTCTAGATAACAGGTGAAGTGAAGTGAAGGACGTATTCCATTGATGTGTATCACATCTAGGAATATGATCATGCAAAGCATGTGAAAATCTTTGGCCAAAGTATCGTAAGTGCTGGTTGCGTTGTCCTAATCACTTAATTTAAGATGCAGGATGTGAGATGAGTATCGATATGTATATTCGAGATAGGCTTCTTTAATGTTTCACTTTGATAACCGATAACGGTTAAGAGAACTTGTATATATAATATACTATGCATGAACGAACATGAAGGATCGGTTATTGCCGAGTCATGAAATGAGAGATCGTTGAAACTCCGAGCCATGAAAATGGGAGATCGGCAGTTCTTCGAGTCATTTACAGCAGCATATAGAATCTATTATAAGATTGAATGGCATTGAATGTGTGTTCCATATTGTAAATATGTGAACAAGGAACATTAGTTTTAAAAGGAAATTGTGTGTTCCAAATTGTGTTGTTTGGGCAGAGAACAATTATTAAAACTTGAACATGTGTTTGAATCATATAATTCATAATAGAGAACGTTATATAAAAAAATAAAAAAATTTCCTTGTTCTATTATCTTAAAATGGGGATGTTACATGACTCCTAACTCCACAGTAACTAGTAAGATCAAAGGAACAACACAAAGAACCCAGAGGGCACAAGTTATAGAATTTTGTTGAATGGTAATGATGAGATAAAGAAAAGGATTTGGAAAAAAACAAATGAAACCCTACAACCTCATTCTATTCAAGTTTACTTCATAGTTTAAAATGTGAATTTCTTTCCAATTTATCTAGACTTAGATCTCGTAGATGGCCACTTGGTTGAAAAAATCTGGTTTTGAGGTTTTTAATCGTTTTTGGAATTTTGGACATCTAAATCATTTTGTTTAGATTTATGATTTTGCAACATTTGAATGAACTATATCTATCTTTAAATTTTTCAAAGAGACCCCCTACACCATACCCAATGCTACTAGTAGGAAGTATGGGATCATCACCATGGATAAAACATAGGCAAGTAAGGGCACTTCTCTCCTTTCCCAACTCTACATCACTAGTAACATACGTAGGCTCAACACCAAAGGTTGGTAGGGAAAAAAATGTGTAAAATAAAATTTTTGTGTAGATTTTTATTTGACTTATTTATCTAGGAAACATGCCTAGAATGTTCTTATTTCCAAAGAGATGTATTTGTGATAGATGTGACACCATAAAGCTTCTATAATATACTATAGGAAAAGACACCTAATCTAGAAGATACTATAAGTAGAACCAAGTATGCAAGCCTTGATATGGTTCTTGTAAAAGTTTTATCTTATCTTGCTTGAATTGATGAAATGACTTAGAAACAATTAATGACACTGTGAATATTTTTAGAGACATGATTTGAATGTTTTTTCAATGTTTTGAAGCTTTTAGGAAATGCTATAAGAATAAGTCCCTTGATCAAAAATTTTATGAAATGAATCGGAAGATGAAAATGCAATGTAGATGTGTAATCTACATATGGAAATTAATGTGAAACTACATGTCATGATGTCTAAGGTGAAGAAATTTGAAGAATATCGAATTATTCACCCCTAACAGTACACATCAGAGAACAATGATCCTCAAAATTTTTGTTCTCTTTACAAGGGCCTACCATTCTAGGTTTAAACTTCGCAACCCTTGCCCAGATGTGTATATGTAAAATCATTAAAATCATTTATCTGAAATAGGCATTTGTGCACCTCAGACGTACATGAGTTGAAATCAAGGTTTAGAATAGAACAACCCTTAGAGATGGCTTTGATGGGCATCATTTCAATCTCAAATTTCCCTTCTTCATTTGTTAATTTTATCATGTTTATACCTAGACCTAGGTCATCGAGAGGAGGTAAGATATGATAAACCAAGAAAACTACCCATCCCCCGTGGTTCAAATGGGAGGAAGATTGGATTTTTGTTCTCTAAGAGTTTCATAATTTCCGATGTGGTTTTAGTGGACACTATTTCGAAAAATATTGATTTACCCTTTTTTTTACCACCTAATTATTTTGGGTCAACGACTTAAGCCTTCGACACACCCGGGGTGATCGAGGCTAACTCTTCTAATAGAGGTGGTGTTTTTCAATTGATTCACAAGAATTTCATACTCTAGATGGACTCCTTTCATCTTCTTGAGGTTTTCTAACTATATATCGAAGGGCTTAAGATCCCCTTGAGCTATGAAGACCCTCCCCTAACAAGGGAATCTAATCTCCTAGAACGGGGTAGAGGGGATAGCTTTCATTCATAAATCCAGTGGTCTCCCAAGGATCATGTTATAACTTGTTTCCTTGATGGCAATGTAAAACTCCGTTAAGATGGTTTTTGACCAAGCATGATTGGAAAAACTATGGTTCCAATCAAGGTCACCTTAAGACTTTTGTACCCTGTAACATTTTTCTTGTAGAGGAATAGTTTGTCTCTCCATATCCCAAATTCTTTCAAAAAGAGAAGGGAACCACATTTACGAAGCCTCATAATCAATCATGGCTCTCTTAATAGAATTTTTATAAACCCAAACTTGTAAAAATAAAGCAAGATCACCTCTTTGGGTAATTTCAACATCGATGACATCCCGTCTATATCGAAAAAAAAACCCAATATCCCTATCATTCTAGCCCAGAGGGTGTATGTAAAAGTAAATATGATTTATTTAAATGTTAGGAGGTGGTGTAACACAGATTATATTACTAAGAACTAGTGCATTGAGCAATGCAGAATGATGCGCAGTGAATTATTCAAGAAATATTGAAATGAAATGTGAGAAAAGGTATTTTTCAAATCAAATATTAAATCATAGGCTCCTATTTGTTTTTAGATTCTAGGAATTTCATCCTTGAAAGGAACGATAACCAAATTGTACCAAGCCAAGAATACAGATGCTAATAAAACACCACGATCAATAATATGAAAGCAATTCACTAGAATAACTTTACATAAAACCTTTGCAAACAAATGAGCAGCAATATCATATATTATTATGGAACTCAATGCAATACATTGAGAATGAGCCTTGCTTAAATAGGCAAGGAATAACAATATAAGAACTACCAAGGTCGTCGTAGATCACGCCATAAATCAAGGAAATAACTAGTCATCAAAGAACTAGTCAATATCATAGATTTAGGAGAGAACTAGACATCAAGGATCTAGTCAATACCATAGATCAAGGAAAGAATTATACCTAACAACTAGATAACATCTCCTAATATCTAACTAAGATAAAAGAAATATCCACACACATAAGTGGGTGAGGATAATTATAATAAAGGTAAATAAAGTACCTAGGTGAACATGAGCTAAGGTAAATACCTACTCTAACAATCATGTGGGAAGGAAAGATTGGGTATGGGTTGTGAAATGTACTCCTTTTCCGAGTTTTTGCATTAATTTCTTGCTCGACCTCTAGCTTGGATAACCCCAATATTTTTATATTATTGTTTAAACCAAGGTTAGGAGCAACCCGAGAGTTTTTAGAAGTTGAGGATTCATGATCATTATTCCATATAGGAATGCCCTTATTTATATTTTGAGGATTCACTTAGGAATCCTTAGGACATTTAAGGTTCAGATTTTGAGGTGTGACAGGTCTAATATGACTAGGCTGTGGGTTTGTTTCAACATTTTCTAGGAACATGTCTACAAAGATCTTCCTTTTGTATTGAGGAAGTCTTTGGAGAAACTTGTTGCAATCATGAAAATTCCTATCTTCATGACCTTTAACCTTATGTTTGATATTGGTTTGGGCCTTGGGTTTGATTTTGATTTTGAGAGGCACCGTTTACATCAATTGTGTTGACCAAGGAGATGATGCTAGGGGATCTTTGATTTCCCATGTTATTGTTATTGTTGTTGGTGTTAGTGTTGTTTGTAAAACTAGTGTTTTTATTCTTGGTAGGAACATGATTTCGATTCACGCCTTAGGTCCTTGGTTTTTGGCACCTTTGTTTTGATAATTTTCATTATTTTTATTTGGGGATACTAATTTTCCATTGGGATAATACATCTTATGCACACTATAAATAATGATTGGTCAATTTGAAGTGCACCTTTCAAAACTTTCTCATAACCACGTAAAGGAAAATTTTGGACTTCCTCCTAGTCTCTCAATTGAACGAGTGAAGGAAAAGATTGTAAAGTTCCATCTGGTCCATGTTGGGTACACTTTCTAAGGAATAAAGAACTTTCTACCATCTCGGGGTGAAATGGGTGGAAGATTCATTTTGTTCCTGTCTAATATGTAGGAACTCACTAATCCTGTATGCAACAACTTGTTCATGTCAAATGCTTTGATGAAATCATAAACAAGTTGTTTAAAGTAATGTATAGTAGCTTCCAAAACACGATAATAGAAATTCAATGTGATTCCTTCAAGATTCTTTGGAAAGATCTTAGCCACTACAAAATCCCAAGGAAGCAATTCCTTGATAGAAGTAGCATAGGCATTGATATGAGCATTCGTGTCTACTTCTCCTTAAAATTTAGAAGATCTAGAAATGGGATTGGAAGAATGACACCACGTATGTTGAAGTCAAGAGACTCCTTTAAGTACTCAGCGTATGTACCCATTACATAAGATTCCATAATTGAAGATCCTTGATGAGGAGGTGGAGGAGGAGGATTTAGATAAGCTGCATTATAAGCGGTGAAGATAACATATGGGGTCCCTTGATATGGCATGTAGGGAGAAGGAATGGTATATGGATCCATCTAGGGATTTTTTGAATACATGTGCATGAAAGGTGGGATAATACTAGGATATGGACTAGCGGGCGTAAAACTAGGGAACGTCACATTTCCTTTTGTGGTAGAATTCAAGAACGCACTTCCAGCAAGCCCTTGCATAGGATAAGCTTGAGAAGGATGAGGACCCATCCCTAGTGTGTCTAATCCTATGAGAAGATCACCTAGATTTAAATGAACTAGATAACCATATCATACAGGATATTGTATTGGTTTCTCATTAGAAGGGATGTATCATTTGTTGTCAACTGGATACCCCATGTTCTTCCCTACTACATGTGTTGGTTTTGAAGTCTGGGAACTTTATAGTTCTCTAATCCTCTCTACTAAAGGATAAATAAGATCGTTTGGAGGGGATCGAGTCCCTTGTTGTGGTGCCCATGGCATATGGTTTGATTGAGCATGCATATGATACCCTATCATAAATTGTTCAATGTTATGATTCTTTTCTTCCTTAGAAGTAAGACTCTTAGAATAGGAATTCGAAATATCAAAGGATGTAGCCTTCATTCTATCAAAATACTCATCTATCTGACAAAGAGGATTAGCTATTCATGTAAATATATCATATTTTGTTGATTACATAGAAATTTGAAGTCTTGAAAATACTCTATGGTAAGAACCTATTCCATTAGTGATATCAACGTGGTTTACATTGGGTTGACCATATTGCATGTTTAACGGTTGAGAAACCTCCTCCATCCTTACATAGCTAATGGGGTTTGAAGTGTAACTAGGGGATGTTTGGATGTTGATTATGTAATTGTCACCCCATCTTGAAAGAGAAGGGGACTGTTATGGTTGAACATTGGTGAAATATCTATCAGAGCCAAATGGCCCACCAAAATCTCTTCCAAAAATATTTTAGAAATTATTAAATACCTACCAAAATAAGGAAGAAATGGAGAGGTTATGTAATAACAATGAAAGAAAAGGAAATAAGAAGGAATTAATCCTTCATGTTTGGTTCATCAATTTGTACGGATGAAAATTGACATGCAACCTTCAACCACACTTGACCCCCGAGGTCATGCCAGGAGGAGCCGATGTTGAGTGTGTGTGGCTAATTATAGGAAGATCATTGACTAAGATCGGTAGTGTGATTTATTAGTAGTGAGTGGGGTAAGGGGAGATTTAGAGGCTACGAACAAGTAGCTTAAATTCCCTATGGTTTGTTTTTCTAACTTGGATCTAAGTGTTGATCTAGTTTGAAGGATCCAAATTAACTAAGTTAAAACTAACAATCTATGTTATCTTTGAAAGGAAACTAATCTAAAAAATCACAAAAATAATTTTTCTTTTATTCTAAATAGTCAAATCTATTTCTACATTAAAACTAAACAAGAAAAATAACCCAAAGGTGGTTATTCACTTGTGTTGAGTGTATGAAACCAAACTAACTTAAAATGATAACTTTTCCAAATGATCTATGATGTGTAGACAACTTTGTATAGATATTCTATGAACGTCATCCTGGGAAAGGAAAGAGTTGGTAGGGGTTAAGAAATTTACTCCTTTTTCTTAGTTGTTACATTAATTTCTTTCTCAACCTCTAGCTCGACCAGTGACACCAAGATTGTTGAATTATCATTTGAACTAAGGTTAGGAGCAACTCGAGAGTTGTTAGAAGTTGAGGATTCTTGATCTTTGTTCCCTATAGTAATTCCCTTAATTATATTTTGAGGATTCACTTGGGAATCCATAGGAGGTTTAGGGTTCACATTTTGAGGTGTGACAGGTCCAATATGACTAGGTTGTGGGTTTGTTTCAAGATTCTCTAGGAACATGTCTATAAAGAGGTTCCTTTTGCTTTGAGGAAGTATTTACGTAAACTTGTTGTAATCACAGAAAGTCCTATCATCATGAACTTGAACCTTATGTAAACCATAGTATAGGTTAAGTTCATAATCTCTTGGCCTTTTATGAGCGTCTTGATTTTGTTGATTATAACCCCAATTGTAGTTTTGAAATTGGTTATTATAACCATGATTCATTGCCCCTTTATCTAGAGTTTTGATATTGGTTTGGGCATTGGGTTTGATTTTCATTTTGATAGGCACCGCTTTCATTAACTATGTTGGTGAGGAGATGATGTTAGGGGATCTTTGACTTCGGTGTTATTACTATTATTGTTGTTGGTGTTCTTGTTGTTCGTAAAACTAGTGTTTTTATCTTGATAAGTAGCACTATTCATAGTAGAACCATGATTTTGATTCATGCCCTTAGGTCCCTAGTTGTTGGCACCTTTATTTTGATAATTTGCATTATTTTCATTTGTGGATACCAATTTTCCATTGGGACCATAGATCTTATGCCCACTATTAATAATGGCTTGGTCAATTCGAAGCGGACCTTTCAAAACTTTTTCATAACTATGGAAAGGAAACTTTGGAATTCCCGCCTAGTATCTCGATTGAGCGAGTGAAGGAAAATATTACAAAGTTTCATCTAGTCCATGTTAGGTGCACTTTATGAAAAATAGAGAACTTTCTACCATCTCTGGATGAAATGGGTGCCAAATTCATTTTGTTCCTATCTAATATGAAGGAACTCACTAATCCCTCTACGCAACAACTTGTTCATGTCAAATGCTTTAATGAAATCAGAAACAAGATGTTTAAAGTAATGTATAGCAGCTTCCAAAACATAGTAATACCAATCCAATGTGATTCCTTTTAGAGTCTTTAGAAAGATATTAGCCACTTAAAAATCCCAAGGAAGTAATTCCCTAATAGAAGTAACATAGGCCTTGATATGAGCGTTCGGGTCTCCTTCTCCCTTAAAATTTAAAAGATCCAGAAATGGGCTTGAGGCATGACACCATGTATGGTGAAGTAAAGAGGCTCCTTTAAGTACTCAATGCATTTACCAATTGTGTAAGATTCCACCATTGAATATCCTTGTTGAGGAGGTGGAGGAGGAGGAGGAGGAGTTAGATAAGCTACATTATAAGCAAAGTGAAGAGAAAGTATGGGGTCCCTTGATATGGCATGTAGGGAGCAGGAATGGTATATGTGTCCATCCTGGGAGTGTTTGAATACATGTACATGTAAGGTGGGATAATACCAGGATATGGACTAGCAAAGCGTAAAATAAGGTACCTTCGCATTGCCTATTGTGGTAGCATTCAAGAACACACTTCGGTTAGCCCTTGCGTAGGATAAGCTTGAGAAGGATGAGGACCCATCCCTAGTGTGTCTAATCCTATGAGAAGATCACCTGGATTTAAATGAAGTGGATAACCATGTCGTATAGGATATTGTGTTGGTTTCTCATTAGAAGGGTGTATCCTTTACTATCAACTGGATACCCCATATTCTTCCCTACTACATGTGTTGGTTGTGAAGTATAGGAACTTTCTAGTTATCTAATCCTCCATAATAACGTAAAAATAATATTGTTGGGAGGGGATCAAGTCCCTTTTTGGGGTACCCGTGGCATGGGGGTTGATTGATTACACTCATGATACCATATCATGAATTGTTTAGTGTTATGTATTTTGTCTTCCTTAAAAGTAGGACTCTTAGGATAGGAATTAAAAATATCGGTGGATGTATCCTTCTTTCTATCCAAATACTCTTCTATCTGACGAAGAGGATTATCTATTCATGTAAATATATCATCTTTTATTGATTGCATGGAAATGTGAGGTCTTGACAAGACTCTATGGTAAGAACCTATTCCATTAGTGATATCAATGTGGTTTATATTGGGTTGACTATATTACATGTTTAATGGTTGAGCAACCTCCTCCATCCTTACATAGCTAATGGGGTTTGAAGTGTAACTAGGAGAGGTTTGGATGTTCATTGTGTAATTTTCGACCCATATTGAAAGAGAAGGGGACTATTGTCACCGAACTTTGGTGAAATATCCTGTCAGAGCCAAATGTCCCACCAAAATCTCTTCCGAATTATTTTAGAAAGTATTAAATACCTACAAAAAGGGGGAAGAAATGGAGAGGTGAGGTAATAACAATGAAAGAAAGGGAAATAAGAAGGAATTAATTCTTCATTTTGGGTTCACTAATTTTCATGGATGAAAATTTACATGTAACCTTCAATAGCACTCGACCCCCCAAGGTCATGCCAGAGCAACCAATGTTGAGTGTGTGTGGCTAACTATAGGAGGATCATTGACTAAGATCTGGTAGTGTGATCTCCTGGTAGATGAGTTGGCAAAGGGGGATTTAGAGACTATGAATGAGTAGCAGAAATTCCCTATGGTTTATTTTCCTAACTTAGATCTAAGTGTTGGTCTAGTTTGAAGTGTCCAAATTAACTAAGTTGAAAATAACAATCTATGTTACTGCTGAAAGGAAACTAATCTAAACAAATCACAAAACTGAAATATTACAATCACAAAAACAATTTTCTTTTAATCTAGATAATCAATTCTACTTGCTGAAAGGAAACTAATATAAAAACTCACAAAATTGAAATATTAAATCACAACAAACAATTTGCTTTTATTCTAAATATTTAAATCAAATTCTAAACTAAAACTAAACAAGAAAAATAACCCGGTGTGGTTATTCACCTTTCATCGAGTGTATTAAAACAAAACTAACTTAAAACAATAAATTTTCCAAATGATCTATGATGTGTAGACAAATTCATACAAATATTCTCTCCTTTAAATGCACAAGTTATGGGAAAAAGAGGATTTGTCACCGAGAGTTTCTATTAATTATTTAAACCCTCTTGAAATCAACTAATTACTTACAAATGAAAGGAAATTGATTTCTACTCTATTTTATATGATGTAACAATAATAAATTGGAGGAGTGAAGGAAATCAAATAACAAATCTAACCTAGAATTCATAGAACAAAGGTAAATCCATATGTGTAGTACTTTTTCCCCTTAGTTTTTTCCTTTATTTCTCTGTGTCCATATGAGTCTAAGGAATTGGGAATGCAAGAACAACAACAAGAGAAGACACTTGAGAAATGGAAGCTTGAAGGAAGTCTAGTTGCAATGTAGGTGGAATAGAGATAACACTAGTTTACAAAGCTTGTCTATGTAATTTCTAGTAGGATTGTGGTAGAAATACTATATAAGATACACAAATAGTCTTGGGAAATTTTCTTGCAAACAATAATTGAATATATATGAATTAGCCTGGGATGTGCGTTCATGTACAAGGAATCCTTAGAGTGCCAAATCATTTCTTGAAGAGGCAATTCAAACTAATTAAATCTATTTAAAAGTATAAGAAGGAAGGAAAACAAAACAATCAAGACTATTTGTAGGAAATTTGGTTCACAAACGCACCCTAAAAGTCAAATTAAGTGAAGTGTAATGCATTAAAATTATGCATGATGGATTCTGGAAAAAACACATAGGACCACCGCCCTACTTGGGTGGTAGTTTCAGAACCGCCACCTAGGTAGGGTGGTAGTCCTAGCACTAAAGGACAAAACACGCACAACATGAAGCGAGAAGCTGGAAGAAAGTGTGGACAATCTAAGTAAGGATGTCTAGGATAAAAATATACTCTAGAAATGGGTTTAGGAACTCGAACACCTTATGAAAGGTCATGAATTATTATTAGGGACTTTTATAACTATTATTCTAACAATGTAGCACATGTAATTTTGGGTGCATACAACCACCTCACATGTTGATAGATTTCATATTAAACTTGAATGATATCTTCCTATTGTATGTTTTGTTATTCCATATATCAAGTCCTCCATATCTAAAATAAGTAAATAAATCTTATCACTACCTACAGGAGGTAATAAAATTTTATTTTCATCAGCCACATATCACTTCCAACCAATTTAAATTAATAATATTTTAGCTTAGGACTAATAGTTATCAATTGAGATTGCGGCTATGATTACACTACCTTTACATGCTTTTGTATTTGTTGATGATAAATATATTTCAAATAAAAAATCATCAATTTATAATCTATATCTTGTTATTGACAATGTGAGTATAATATATTTGAAATAAACATTAATCACTTCATAATCAATTTCATGTTATGGAAAAATTAATCGTATAAACATAGTGGTTTCTATGGTGATATGATGAGTACAATATCAATTTTTCTCTATCTTATAATTCAAATTTAGTAGCCGCTAGGAAATGTTTATATTCGTTGAACCACCGTTTGGTGGAAAATAGTCCTCGGCTATTGATGAGGATTTTCGACCACTAGGCTATGTCATCATTGGCTGAACTACACTTAGCTAGAAAACCTTTAATGAGTTTATCCAAGTGCTGATTTACATATGTACAAGCTAGATAAATCCGTATGTGGTTCTCTTTATGATGATATTGAAGTCAGAAATTTTTTTATTCAATTTAAGTAGTCAATATGCAGTAGTGAATAAGTGAAACATTATAGAAAATATGCAATTGTAAATCAACAAGATATTGATGAATGTAAGAGATTTTAGTCAAACCATTATTGTATGAAACTTGGATGCACTGATTCCGCTAATATATATATTTCATTTTAAATTGTTATCATGGCTTATAAAAGGATTTCCTTAAAATTTTCTTTGATCCTATGCCAAGCATATAAACTAATGTATGTTAGTTATCATTTCCTATAAATTTTTGGGCCTTATAAATAATTTTATTCTAAAATACACATGGATATCATATAAGGTTGAGTTTTTATTCATGTTGGATACCTTTGTGCCCTCCATGATTATGTTTTATCATTGCTAGTTATCGCATAATCATTTATTGTCTTATAAATTTGTGGGGATTACTATCAGTTTTTTTTTGTAAAATTCCATGATTAACATACCTAGATCTCGATGGCGTATTTGTGGCCAATGTGCTTGTGTCCTCCACATATGTCATTTGAACTCGTACAAAATATAAGTTTTTAAAAAAATGAAAACCATGGAAATTGAAGATAGACCTCATTAAACATATTTATAAAATGATTGAAATTAAATCACTATGTTGAACTAGTTGTGTAGCGTCACGGTGAAATGGTTGTACATCATATTTTATATATTTGTGGTTGTTTGCATAAACAATAATTATATAATTAGAATGTTTAGGTTAAAATCCATTAAACAAAATCAATTGTTGAAGTTTTCTTTGGCAACGAATCTTTCTTCATATGAGAATAGTAATGTTTCATAAACATTTCTTGAATATGTGTCTCAACAATAAAAAGAGTAGATAGTTTTGAATCCACCACTGCAAAGAGTGTCACACTACCATTGTAAAGCACTAGTATTAGAGAATTTTGGAACAACATCAAGTGAACATCTCAGCCCAAAACTCATACAATATTTTGCAAGGAAAATGATGGATGTTTCCTTGTAAGATAATTTCACTTGCAGTTACTAATTTTTATGGCAGTTTCTCCATCTAATCCTTAGTGACATCTTCTTTATAATCATTGTTATTGTCATATTTGTGCACACTAGATATTGTGTACATAAGACACAAACTTTTGAATATCCCATTTCTATTGTAGAGTATGTAGCATCCATCCAAAATTGATACTCCAATGTCTTTAACCTTTTCCATGTATCTTTGTATTGTGTCTCTTAACATTTTTGAATAACCAATTGGTATTAGAACAATAATAATACAATCTAACACAATGGTTCTAATAACTATTAAAAAATCCATTATTATGTAACAAAAGAAATATCACTAGCCAAATTGTAAAAAATAGTGATCAAACATTCAACATTAAAAGGATTAGTCAAAGGAATAGCTGATAAAGTTGATGGAAGCTAGAATGGATATGCACATTTAAAAGAAAAATTATCTGTGACTTCCATCCTTGCTGGTATATTTCCTTCTAGTGACATCACATAGTTGTCTAATATTGTCTGAGCCACAATGTGAATAACTTCTTCCACCTCATGATATTTTTTTCGTTTTTCCATTTTTTCCCTATATGGGAATAAGATTTTATTTTTCCATTTTTCTCTTCACCCAACAATACAAACAATTGATGAGTAGTTTGATTCATGTAATTTAAATTTTTTTACTACATTGGATTCATTGCAGGATGTCAATAAAATATCATCCAAATTCTTATTTCTCAAATAATGTAGAACTTTTTCTCTCATTTTGTTGTCTACTTTTATTCTCGTGATAGTAAGAATAAAATGTCTCGCTATTACACTAGCCTCACAAGACCAAGTTGATTTGGTATTACTTTTCAACCCATGCAATTTTGATTTATATTGTTCTATGTCAAATTTAGTCAAATATGTTTGCCTCAACATAGTAAAAAACTTAGAACGTTTTGGAGGTGAAACCAAACATTTTCTATGCAAGAAATGACAAGCGAGAAGATGTTTTCTCATTTTTATACAATTTACTAAATACGTAAATATACCATTTTGAATGTCTTCTACATTTGAAAAACCAGTTTTGTTAGAATCTATTAGAATCCCCAAGTTTCAACCATATTTTGAACAGGAATATGGTCATTGTTTATGGAAGCATGCTTTTCCTTTTCCTAAAAAAATAAACATCCAACTCCATATCTAGAAGAATAAACTTATTATTTTCAAATTCAAAGTGTTCCACTTGGACACGTAGTGTCTCCAAATCAATAACTTCCGACAATAGAACAATACCAACTTCCTCAGCATGATTTTCATCTATAAAAAAACTAACCACAAGTAACCATAGTAGTTTTGGGGAATGGATTTCCACAAACCATTCCTCATCTCTTTTATTACAACAAATAGTTCCTGAAATTAATGGAATTGTTCTTAATGGAGCGTGGATAATGGAAGACATTTTACCTATAATTAGAGTAAAATACATTAATAATTAGATCATTTCCGAAATTTAAGATGTTTTTATCACATTGTTTATTAAGGAATTTACATACCACACTAGCAGACACCAACCTCTAGAGTTATTTTACTATGTATCATAATAGAGTAATTAACTTAATGGTTAGTGACCACTAGGATTCGATTGGACATGTTATGTATCATTCAACTAGTTACAATAATTCATATTTTGTGGATCAAATCAATAATAACATAATTTTTGAAAAATTCTAAAATTGAATTATGATTCATTGAAAGATACTAAACCGTTTGTAGCTTTTGAAAGTATTACATATGAGCCGAAAAGCTATAACATTATATAGATGGCATGATAGGAACATTAAAAATACACATTTTAGTAGCGGCAGATAGACTTCTCGCCAACATATAAAAGAATAACCTAAAACATTTTATAAGATTTACACCTATTGAATGATAAATCATAAAGGACATTAAGATCTAATATTTGGTATTTCGAAGAGAATGTTTAAACAAAAAATCACAATAATCGAGTTTGTGGTAGCTTAGGATTTTTATTTTAGAAGATGATGTGATTTATGTGTATATCAGCCATAATGTAGTAATAAGGATTAAATCCCTGTAACAAGACTAAGGAAGATGTTTAAAGGATAGTGGTCGAAAGATCTAATGTTTGGTATTTTGAGGAGATTATTTGAGCAACAAATCACATTAACGGAGTTGGTGATAGCCCATCATTTTTTTATATAAGACAATGTGAAATATATGTATATTAGACATACTTTATTCATTATATTTAAATGTCTATCACTATTATAAGAATGATATTTTAAGTTTAGCACTTGGTGGGAAATTTCACAACAATCTATTAAAAATAAATGGGAAGGATTACACTTTTCCTAAATGTAAGTATTTCCCTCTTCACAATAGCCATTTTTGTGTAAACAATTATCTCTATAAGGTCGTGGTGGGTTATACCTATTTGAGTAAAGATTTGATTATTAACAAGTTTTTTTGAGTAACACTAAAACAATGGTCTATTCTCTCTTACTCTAACTATAAGTTAGATTTACATTACTAATTGATGAAATTTATTCCAAATTGTTTGAAATTATGTTAAAACATTTATAGTTCCAGTCTTTTAGGCTACAAACATTTATTATTCGATACGCTATATCCATTAAGGGTAAAAAGCACTAAAAATTTAAAAATAGCAATAAAATAAAAAATCACGACCTAGCTTAGCGGAAGCTAGGGTTCTACCATTTCATCTTGTCATTGCATTAACTGTTTGTAAACCTTTGGCTCGCTAGTAATTTTCATTGATTATAATTTTATCATATTATATAGACTATCCATGGAGAAAACAATTGATACACTACAAATCCTTGATAGGGATCAAGCCATATGTATTATCCATAAAATATATTGTTTGTAACATATAATTCACAACATTTCATATCAGAAAAATTGTTTACCTAATGCTTACTTTCATTAATGATTGAAATTAATGTCATAGCGAACGCCAGATTTCAACAATTTATTTTATTTAAAACTACAATAAAAATAAATTGTGACCTAATTGAGTGACCATGAGGCTCTTACCATTACGGTCATTGTAAACACTATCTATACAACTTTGGATTGCTAGTGTTTTTCATTGATTAAAATTATATCAAGTTAGCTAGAATGTACGGTGGAGACAATAACTACATTGCATATAGAGGGATCAAGCCTTTTTAGTTCCCATAAGGTATATTGTTTGAAACACATAATTCACTTTGGATCATATGGGAGAAAATTCTTATAACGCTACGTATTTTTCCATATCAAAAGTAATGAAATAGTGGACTCTAGGATCAATAGTTTCATAATTTGAAAATAGCAATAAAATAAAATATCATGCTCTAGTTTAGTGGTCTTTTGGTTCCCACCATTACTATAAATCATTATAAATACTATATATATATATAGTTTGGGTTGGTACTATGTTTTTATTGATTATGTAGTACTCACAAGACATATTTTTTGTAACATATAATTCACATATATTCATATGAGAGAAAATGCTTAGTGATTGCTAAGCTTATGTACGTAATGAATGGAACGCCATAATGATCGATAGGATCAATTTTTTCTTATTTCAACACTATATGCATGAATTTTTAATGATAATATTATCCATTTATTTTAATTGTGCCATATTTTCTAGGTGTGTGGTGGAGAGAAAGTCCTACATTACATACCCTCTAAATGGATCGAGACATATTATGTGTTTCCTATAGACTCAAAAGTTTCTTATTTTTGAAAATAGCCATAAAATAAAAACCATGGTATAGCTTAGTGGTTGTTAGGCTCCTACCTTTACCTCTTCTCATTATAAACATTATCTTTACATTTTTGGATCGCTAGCCTTAATATGCAATTTCCATAAGATACATGGTTTTCAACTCATATCTTACATCGTTTACTATCAAAGAAAATGCTTAGAAACTGCTAAGCTCCTTTTCTTATTGACAGAAATGGCATATCAAACCCTAGTCTCAAAAGCTTCTTATTTTGAAAATATCCATAAAATAAAAAATCATGGTATAGCTTAGTGGACACTAGGCTTGTACCTTTACCTCTTCTCATTATAAACTCTATCATTATGGTTCGGATACCTAGGCTTGGTATGTAGTTCCAATGAGATACACGATTTTCAACTCATAATTCACACCATTTCCTATTAAAAATATGTTTAGTGCCCACTAAGCTCCTTTACTTATTGATGAAATGATATATCAGACCATAAGCTCAAAAGCTTCTAATTTTGAAAATAGCCATAAAATAATAAATCATAGTTTAGCTTAGCAGCCACTAGGATCCTACTTTTACCTCTTCTCATTATAAACACTATCTGTAAATTTTTGGATCACTGGGCTTAGTATGTAGTTGTCATAAGATACATGGTTTTCAACACATATTTCACATTGTTTCTTAACAAAGAAAATGCTTAGCACCCGCTATGCTCCTTAACTTACCTTGTGAAATGGGATATCAGAGCCTAGGCTCAAATGTTTCTTATTTTAAAAATAGCCATACAATAACACTATTTTTATAGTCTTGGATAGCTAGCCTTATTATGTATCCCAAATAGCTTGTTCAAACTTGCCACATGGCACATTTTAATTGAATAATTAATTTAAATTAGCACACACTATATCTAACAATGTAGAAATTGATTTTGATAAAGAATTGAATGTAAATGTCTATATATTATTCTAATAAACTTCAAAACTATGTTTAGGATTTATTTCTTCTATTTTATTATAATATATTTTTTACTATGCTTGTTTTAATATATGTTATATAATATATTTGTTATTATGTTTATATTATTATAGGATATAGAAAATGATTTTTTTTTTTTTAATTCTTGTTTAGTTTTAAATTTTTAAACCATGGAAAAATAAAAATAGGGAAATTTGAATTCCCCCACATTTTTAGATATCTAAAATTTCAATAGCCCACCCTTTTCCTTTTAGAGGGGGAAAGTGCAAATTAAAAAAATCCATATCCCACTCTTTTTCTAATTTTGAAATTTATTTCTTTGAATGTGCTAAACAATTTATTAAATACCTCGAGAGAAATGTTTAGTACGGTTTCGATTTTTGTGGTCAATTATAAAAGGTTGTCTTCAAAATAAAAAAATATACAGAGGTCATAGATTGTAAGGATGAGTGTTCAAATCCAGTTGTTTTTACATGTGATTATAATCTTGTTTGTAGATAAGACACAAAAGACGCACAAAAAGGAGAAGGAAGATAGAAATAGAGGTTGTGAAAATAATCAAGGAGATTGTTTAATTGAGCTAGCAGATGGAGGTTTCACGAGATAACATAAAGCATGAAATAATCCTACATATTACTAAACTAGGTATTTTTAGTAAAGGTGTACTTTTTTTTATCATAAAATCTATTAGTTTCTTTTGTAGTTGAATTGTTCCTATGTTTTATATGGCAATCCAATTATGATCCACAAAATCCCTATTTTTCCTACTCAATCGTGTTCCATGAGTCACACCTTACTTTCTAGTTAATTTTGATCTCCCGCCAAACTACATTGTTCTTCATGAAATATCACTTTTTTGTGTGCTAACAAAAGAAATTGTAATCACTTTTTTGATCTAGTATTTATCTTTGTTTGACGTTTTCCCATTTCCACCATTCTATGTATCTTTTTGGCTATTTTCATGTTAAATTTTTCATTCTTGTCCCGTAATTATTTTTAAGGATAATGATAGATTCTCGCACAAATCACCTTTTTTTTAATTTTATTTTTGTCCGGAGAATCAAAATAGTTTAATGTTGTTCATTAAGATGATGCAAAGAAATGCTGTTAATTAATACATATTACATTGTTTACATGGTTTCCGTTTAGACATTTTAGGAAAATATATGAGGTTACAAAATTAATTTGAAACTATAAAACCATATTAAGAATTCAATTGTATGATATTTATTTCTAATTATATACTTGTTTCCATGTAGAATTAACCAAATGTAATGTCTTCAACAATTTTATGTTCTATACATTGGAAGTTAAACACATTATATATGCAATAATATTATTAAATAGAATTTTAATCACTATGCATTTTACAATTAATATATTTTTCCTTTTGAGCTCGTTAATCTATGCCATAAATTCACATAGCTTTGAGGCTTCCATGATATAATTCTTTTTTGACAACCTATTTATGATACCCTAATTTTATTTCAAATTACATAAATAATTCTACACATCTATTTTTATATCGATTATATAAATTCTTGATTTATTTGTTATCATTTGTATCTTTTCAATATAATTTATTTTATATGAAAAAAATATACAATAGGAAAAGTTTTCTACCCTAGCATCCGCTAGATATAATTCTCGATTTGAAAAAAATCGTTTTCTTTGGCCCTCACGGATAAGTTGTTTTTATATAGGCAACATAGTGTTTTTATCTTAGCGATCACTTTTGTTCTTTGTTTGTTATTATGTTCGCAAATATTAACAATTTATATTTATAAAACATATTCATTATGAACATGATATATTTACCTTTAAGAATAGATTAGTAGCCACTAGGATGCACCGAGTAGATGGCGTCATATGTAAAAACTTGTTTTATAGATTCTCAGTTGTAATTCCGAGTTTCTAAATTTTGCATAAGTGTAAAATAATTATGCCAAAATATTGTAAGAATTAGAGAAAACAATAGGTATATATGTATAACATATTAAATATACGATTTTACACGTATATTTATGTATCCATTATATAAACACCAAATTTATTTTTTATCTTTTATATCTTTTCAATATGATTTTTCTTGTATGAATACACTCTACATGAAAAAATTTACATGCGGTAGCACCCATTAGGATATAATTATTATATAGAGAAACCATTTATTTGTTGTTAGCAATCACTTTTTTTTTCTCTTGTTATCTATGCAAAGATTAATAATTTAGATTTATAACATATCTTCATTATGAACATGAAATATTTACCTTTAGGAATAGCTTAGTAGTTGTTAGGGTGCAATGAGTATATCACATTGTATTTAAAAATTTGTAGTATAACTTATAGGTCGTTAGTCCAAGTTTTTTTTCTTGTCCTAAATGTAAAAATGTTACGCCAAAATCTCATAAGAAATATAGAATTATAGACGTATAGTTGTGTACCACATGAAAAACATGATTCTAAACGTACACAACTTCATTATGAACATGATATATTTTCCTTTAAGAATAGGTTAGCGTTCACTAGGGTACACCAAGTCTAAATCTATATGTATACCATTATATAAATTCTAGATTTATTTTTACTGTTTATATAAACTCCTTTTTGAATACAATCTACATGAAAAATGTTGCCTACTCTAACAACCACTAGGCTATAATTCTTATTTGGATGTAGTCTTCGTTAACCTTTTGCGGAACATGGATAAGTATATTTTTATAGGAAACACACTTTTTTAGGTCAAGTGATCACTTTGTTATTTGTCTCATGTTAAATATGCAAAGACTAACAATTAAATTCATAAGACAACTTCATTATAAAAGTAATATATTTAATTTTAAGACTAGTTTCTCAGCTACTAGGCTTCATCGAGTATATTGCCTTGTATCTAAGAAAATTGTTGTAAATATTTGTGGTCTCGTCTAATAGGTTAGCCCGAGATATAACATTAAGACCTTACAATTTTTGGATTAAACAAATTAAATTAAAATAGTTTGAGCTAAGCGGTTGTTAGGTACTTTTACACTATAATATTTTGAGCTTAGTGGGTGTTATAATCTACCCAATTACCCAATGATATTTTGATCTTAGTGTCCACTTACTTATGACACAAAATACTATTTAGATCTTCGAAGTGTCTACGTAACATAAGAAAAGAAAGTAGGATATTATAAGATTAGCAATGATAGGTTATGCCAAAACATAATAATAATATCTTAGTGAATAATGATATTTAACAAATTAAATCAACAAAGTTTGAGCTTAGCGGACGCTAGGTATTTAAAAATTATATTATTTTAACATAAAGAGTCACTAGCATTTAAAAATTAAAGAAAGATAGAGTTAAGTTTCCTCTAGGATTTGTTTCAACAAAACTTCAACAAATGATAGTGTAATCTTCGAAGATGCAAACAATTTAATTTATTGTATGATTTTAAGATTTTAAATTAAGATATTTAGAACTTAGCCCCGCTAGGTTACGCTACCACATAATCGTTGAACCTAACGGTGGTTAGGATTTAATAAAACTAAATTAAATTATTAAGAGCTTAGCGGCTAGTAGGTTATGCCAAAACATATTATTTGGGTATTCAATTTGCTAGGTTATGTATTGCAAACATGATATGTATCAAAAAGAAGATGAAAATAAGATGTGTATAAATTAGTTGAATTTATCATATGATTTTAAGATTTTAAATTAATATATTTCAAGCTTAACACCTACTAGGTTATGCTTCCACATAATTGTTAGAACCTAATGGTGGTTAGGATTTAATAAACTAAATTAAGGTATTAAGAGCTTAGAGGTCATTAGGTTATGCCAACACATATTATTTGGGTATTTAATTCACTAAGTTATGTATAGAAACATGATTTGTATCACAAAGAAGATAAAAACAATATGTGTATAAATTAGTTGAATTTATAGGATGATTTTAATATTTTAAATTAATATATTTCCAACTTAGCACCCACTAGGTTATGGTACCACATAATAGTTGGAACCTAGCATTGGATAGGATTTAATAAAATAAATTAATATACTTAGAGCTTAGTGGCTACTAGGTTATGCCACAACATAGTATTTGAGTATGTAATTTGCTAGGATATGTATCGTAAACATGATATGTATCGTAAAGAAGATGTAAAAAGATGTTTATAAATTAGTTAAATTTATCGTATGATTTTAATATTTTAAATTAAAATCTTTCCATCTTAGCACCGCTAGGTTATGCTACCGCATAATCATTGGAACCTAGCGGTGGTTAGAATTTAATAAACTAAATTAAGGTATTAAGAACTTATCAGCCACTAGGTTATGTCACAACATATTATATGGGTATTCAATTTGTTAGGTTATGTATCCCAAACATGATATGTATCACAAAGAAGATGCAAACAAGATATTTATAAATTAGTTTAATTTATCATATGATTTTCTGATTTTAAATTAAGATATTTAAAGCTTATTACCCACTAGGTTATTCCACAACATAGTATTTTGGTATTCAATTTGCTAGGTTATGTATCACAAACATGATATGTATCACAAAGAAGATATGTATAAATTAGTTGAATTCATTCTATGATTTTAATATTTTAAACTAGGATATTTCAATGATAATTCTTCAAAAATAGTACATGAGGAACCAATCCATGATAAGTCTTCTAGTAGTGGAATCCCATGATGATTACAAGCAACTCATCGTACTAAATATATGCCAAAATATGGGGAAGAGTTGTAATCAACTTCACTTCTCCCACAATTACTTCCTATATCTATACACTTTGCTATATAGACAGCCATTTTTCCCCTTGATAAAAACTAAAGAAAAATGTATCCCGGGAAAGATGTGGTCAATCGGCCTCTCATCTCCACCTCACCGATGATCTAGACATCCACATCCCATTTACTCTAATAAGAGGAGGAGGAAAAATTGACACAACATTCCAATATTTTAAGTTTAGTGCCAACAAGGATGTCTATGCCCTCATTTTCCACAACCTCCTCTACACCATGCACAATCACCTTTATCCCTTGCGTCAAGGCATAGACAAGATATTGAAGGCTGACTAGATGTTATTCCAACTTATCATTCTCCTTATGCAAGATAAACTACCCCAAAGACTTGGATAATATGTTTTCCGCACTCAACCCTTGTGCCATGTCAAAAACATTCCTCAACCCTTTGAACTCATTTGGGTCAAGTATTATCTTATGCATTCTCTCACAAATATCATCATCTTCTTCTTCTTAGAATCACTCTATGACCGAATAGACCTTCTTGAGACAATTATGCATAGGTGCATCCTAAATTTTTCCATCCATCCAAGAAGTAAACAATTCTCCAATGTCCTTCCCTCTCATAGTTATCTATCTCTTCCTACTAGGACCATACTCCATGCTACCCAAGAAACCACCAACACCCATATAACCATCACAGAGATATAGGAAGCACAACAATCGAAAATGAAAAGAGGAAAGGGGTAGTGAAATGTTTGATCGACACGAAGATATAAAGAAACCAGCGCACACAGATGAAATGAGGTAAGTTTGATGGTACCGATGATCATCGATTAGATATCCTAATCATAAATATCATGCTTCCCATTATAAATCTTAAATTCTCGATGTCATCTTACATCTCGCATGCATATGGCCCTTAGTCGATTATTTCTATCATACGAATGCAATCTATCGATGTCATAAATGACCATTAAATCAACATATGCCATATCCTCTTGTCACCACAAAAAGGTTACCCTCATAATAATCTTACGCTTTTATTATTATCTTATCAGTCACTATGTTTTGACAAGTTGATGTAAGTTGTTTTAATCTTATTGACATCTAAGTCAATCAACCATGTTAACTTTAGAGAAATGTATAACAATCAAGATCTGTATAAATTAGTTGACTTTATTGTATGATTTTAGTATTTCAAACTAATATATTTTGATCCTAGCACCCGTTAGTTTATGCCACCACATAAAATTTGTAACTATCGGTGGTTAGTATTTAATAAATTAAATTAAGATAATTTCAACTTAGCGGTCACTAGGTTATGCCACAACATAATATCTCGGATCTTAGCAGTTGTCTTGGTTTCAACAAAAGAAAGTAAGAACTTAACAATATAATATTTTGAGATAAAAGGGAAATAGTATTTAACAAAAAAAAATAAAGACATTTTGAGTCCAATGTCCTCTAGGTTATGCTTAAACATAACTTGAAAATTTATATTGTAAACTTATAAGTTGCTAGGTTTCAACAAATTAAATTACATTGTTTTGAGGTTAATGACCTCTAAGATTATCAATGACATTGACTTTAGAGATATTTATAGAAATCAAGACCAATATAAATTAGTTGAATTTTTGTATGAATTTAAGATTTGGAATTAATATATTTCAAGCTTAGCGCCCACTAGGTTATGCCACCACATAATATTTGGAGACTACCAGTGGTTTCAGATACTTTGAGCTTAGCAGCTAGTAGCTTATGCCACAACATATTATTTGGAGATTGAATTTACTAGGGTTCAATAATTCATAGTTATAATATTTTACAGCAGTTCACAAATTATAAGAAGATATTTTTAACTTAGTGACATTAGTTTAAACAATGACATAATATATGGAGGTTACGGTCGATAGGATTAAATAAATTAAATTAACATATTTTGAACTAAGAAGATACTAGGTACTTCCATAATATATTATTTCGAGCATAGTGGTTGTTATCATTTAACATGTTACCGAATGATATTTTGAGTTTAGCATTTGCTAGATTATGGCAAAACATAATATTTGGTGCTTAGCGCTCACTAGGTTTAAACAAAAGATATAAGATATTATTAGAGTGGTTGCGGTGGTTCATGCCAAAACATAATATTTGAATATTATTGGTGACTAGGATTTAGCAAATTTGAATCAACATAGTTTGAGCTTAATGGATGGTAGATACTTAAATAATATATTATTTCAAGCTCAAAAGACAGTAACAGTTAACAAATAAGGAAAATATATTTTGATCTTCACGGCCACTAGGTTTTGCCACAACATGTTATTTGGTGATTTCATCACTAGGGTTTAATAATTCATAATTAAGATATTTTACAACATCTAAAAAATTAGAGGAAGATATTTATAACTTTTTTGGTGTTAAACCCACAATATAATATTCCGAGCTTAGTTTTCGCTAGCACCTAACTAGTAAGAGAATTATATTTTGATATTAGACAATAGTACATTATGTCATACCATAAATTTTTGGATCTTTTTGGTCACCAGGTTTTATCAAAATAAAGTAGGATACTATGATCTAAGAAGCTGCTAGGTTATACCAAGACATAAAATCTAGAGCATAATGATCTGAATGATGTAAGAAAACTCATTATGATATTAAGAGCTTAGCCTTGACTACGATATGCCAAAAATAAAACTATTTGGAATTAGAGTAAAAGTGTTTTTCTCAAATGACCTCGCATACTTGCACAAAAAATCCTTCATGGCCGATAATATGGTTAAACAATAAGAGAACAATCTCATAGGTAGAAAAAAAAAAATCCAAAAATTCCTAAACTAGACAAAGCCAAATTACATTTTATGGATATTCATGAGAGTAGTTGCTTCATCCTTAGCATCATAAGTAGGGACTCCTTCAACCAACACATCCACTAACTTAATGTGTTCCAGGAAGACTTCATTTATTTACATCCAAGTCATGTCTGTGTGACTTTTTCATTCCTTGATAACAAATACTAAGTGTAACATAATCTTCAATGGCCTCATGCAAATTAGGAGATATGTTATCTAAATTTTTCTTATGTTTGAAGTTACGGTGGGGGAACCCATTTTACTTGATAGAGGAGAAACAAGGTAAATCAAGGAGAGATCCCACAACACATATGTAATTTCGAGTCCATGCTAACATCCATACAAAAACGAGGGAGGTCATCCATAATTTTTTTGTGATTAGGTGATTTGAGTTGGTTGTAATGCTTACAATGTCCATGGAGACCAGAGGAGAAGCCATAGAAGCATTAGCAAGAGGTGGAGAGGGAGTAGATTTCTAGTTTTAAAGTGGTTCGAGAGAACTTAGGAGAGTTCTCTGAGGGGTCTGAAGGGTTAAGATCCACCAAAGAATATGAGGGAGACCCAAGATAAAAATAATTGGTGGGAGACAACCAAACCTCTTAGGATAATGATCATGATGTTTGAATCAGAGTTGGAAGGGAGACAAAGGTGGTGGTGAAAATTATAGAAAGAGGGAGATAGTAACGGAAGAGGGGGACATGATGATACTTTCTTGTCTTATAGGGGAAGCGTGAAATTAATTTTCAGTAAGCTTCCATTTTTAATAGAAAATACAAAAGGCCTTGGTTTAGGAAATGACCTTCATCTTCTCTAGTTAATTTAAGGGACTTCTCAATCAATTGAAATAGAAAATCCTAAAATTTTACCTTTTGATCATGTCAAAATTCCAAAGAAGAAAAATCATAGCTCTATAGATCAATTTGTAACATCGCTCCAACGTGAAGTACCTCCTCAATTTCTTAGCAATCCTATCCCAAGGTTGTGGAAGTGAGTCCCATTCATATCCCGAATGATACATTCTCAAATTTTTACTAGCACACAAGAACTCATCCATCTCCTCCTGAAGAGAGCATTTAAAATAAATTTCTCCCTCCATGGGGAGCCCCATCACAGCCGCAATGAACTCTATCAAAATAAAAAAATTCGTATTTCCCAATTTGACTCTTCCTTTCTTCCGGGTTTTCTCGCACATTGTTTGTCACTCGACATGAGTGACAAGATAGTCTTTCCATAAATGATGTAATACCACCATCATGTAAAATATTCCATACTACCGGGTCATTCTTAACCTCTTCACGGGAAGAAGGCTTAATACATTTGATGATGCCACCCATAGTGAATAGGGCTATTGTGACAATGATTGCTAAAGGCCCAATATAGACGATTCTTAAATACAGATGTCGAGCACCTTTATTCTAACCTTCAACACACGTCTCTAAGATTTCTAATTGAAATTTATCCTAAATAGTAATAGTCATTAATTGGTCTCATCCATCATTGGGACACAATCTATGATGCCATAAATGCCCAAAACCCACAAATGTGTATCCTCTTTCCGCCTCTAAAAGAGGTTATGCCTCAATATAAAGTAGAAAATTTTATTGTAATCTTATTTAATGTTTAGGAAACCACAAAATTAATTATTTAATGTTCTTGCAATTACTGCATTTAGTGGAGGTTTTAGGTTTGAATGTTAGTGATATTAGATGTATTTAGTTAATATGTATTATAAAGGAAGAATCTGTAAAAAAAATGGATCAAGGTGAAATAACGAACATTGTTAGACATGATTTCATACTTTATAGATTATCAAACAAATAATCATAAACCAATATCTTATTATAATTTCTTTATTGACACATCTATTTGTTACATTTAGGTTCTCCAAAGTTGTTCATTCTACACATGGAAATGAAGATGGTAATCACAAAGATGTTACATGTATCAAAAATAACACATGTGATGGGCATTTGTTTGTGAGATTTGGTGAGGTGATTTCACAAAACATTGTTTGAATGGAATGAGACGGGGACAATGTTGTCTCAAAAAAATGCATCCCCATGAGTCCTTTCCATCCCGAGGTCTTATTTTTTCAACAAAGAGCAACATGTTTAGTTTAGACTAAGATAAACTTAAATGTAAATGCAATTACATGTATCTCGAAAGAATAATATGATTATTTGGTTTGTGTTCTCTTATAGGTACCATTACATCTATAATGATAGGTACAATTATAGGTACATGGAAAGAATAATATGTTTTACAATATTTTAACTAACCTCATGGATTTTAAAGGTTATTTTTATATTGAACCCCTACATGACTTTCGTTAGGAATATTATAGTGCTTCACATATTTATTCAGGTGTGAATAATAATTACGTGTGTAATTATTATGGTTGAGAGATTATTGTTAGAGTTGTTATAATATATTGTTTCAACAATATATTATTATATTTATTGTTATGTGTGGGTTACGTGAGTTATTCTCACCCCACATAATTAGGCTTGGTTGAGATTTTGTAGTTGGCAAGACTCCTTAGAATTAGGATGTCTTTTGCCTATATATGTGGTGATTCTGTATTTTGTAATTGACTCGGAATACATTGAATATACAAAGAATATAGAATTATTTTCTATCTAAATCTGCTACTGTACCTTCATTTGGTATCAGAGTGGGATGATAATCTGATGGATCTGTGATTTGTTTGTAGGGGCAACTAGATTGTTTGGCATTTCTCCAACCGATGTCATTTCTTCTCTTTGAATTATGTGTAGTATAGATTGAAAGACTGCATTTTTTTTAGGATCTTCCTATGAATACAATAAGTAAATTAAATTTTTCCTACTGTCGCCCCACAATATTGTATCATTTTCCTAAGTAAATGCTTAGTTCTGATCTGTAATATTATCGACAACTATTCACAGAAGATTAAAGATCAAGTAAGAATTCCCTCTGATCTATGCGCATCTCTTGATTTGGCGCCTGTATGGATTTTTGTGACTCTTGGTTCTCAACCGAATTCATATGTTTCATTGTTTTGAAGCTCACCATATTGTATTTGCATTGATGCCTGGGTAGTTTGAATATTGGAGTTCTTAAACATCAAAGAGTTCATGTACATCTGCTACACCGTGAGCTTTGGTATCCTCGTGCAGTTGTTCATTGATGTCCATTAAAGCATTAATGCAGAGAACTGGTGGTCCTTACATGCCAACATCGCAGGTCGTGCACACTGTCAATGGTTCCATCTCAGCATCCAATTCTGCCACATCCAACTCGTTTGGCTTAACAATGACAATGGGAGATAGATGCAATGTGTTGGATGAAATCTCCATGAGTATATACAGATTAGTGGCTCAGAAATATCCCTTCAATGTCGGCATTAGATTGATCCCTTCAACAGTTCCCTCAGTTGAAGTGTGCATGGTGTGTAGTCATTAAAATAGTCTTAATTTTGTTTAATGTTTTATTAAGAGTTTAGTAGCCTTTGTTCATTGTTTTGATACAAAGTTGTAGTTTATTTTTTGTATAGTCATCGGTTTAGTATAAGTCAAGTTGTGTCTTATAGTCAAGATTAAATTTTTAAAGTTTCTTTTTAATTTGAGTGTGGTTGATACCAAATTTTTTTTTGTAATTATATAAACAAAGTGTTGTTTATATTTGAGTTATCAAATAGGTGTCATCAAGTTATATGTCAAATATTGTCTTGTTAGTAATTGTCATTAAGTTGAATAATCATTATGTATCAAAATGAGTCATTAGGTTCCATAGTGGGTCATTATTTTATAGGGGTTGTATTTATTTAATGTCATCATTTGTGAGTCATTGTCAAAATATTGTAAATAAAAAAAAAAATTATCTTACAGACGCATTTTTCAAAGTGTTACCCGACGTCAGGAAAAATAAAGTGTTTCACATTACGGGAGGGAATAAAAGAATAATCATAATGTGGAAACAAATGTGCTTCATGTTCATATCCCTCTCGATTAGCAGCATGTAAACTGGAGGCAAGAGGCATAGGAGGATGGAGGTCATTCAGGTGACCTCTCATCACCACCAACAATGGGGCCGCATAGATGATTTGGTGGAATTTTTTTCAGTTGTGTGTTTGCTTCAGTTTGCAGTGTTCCTGATTTCAATAAGTGGAAATTTCACATTGAGGGGGAACATGATCCAATGTTCCATTTCCATTATGTCATTTTTTTCTATGTATGTACGTTAAAGCAAAATTCAATCAGAATTTCCTATGTTATTCCCTGCAGTGAGATATTGATGAGGGCTGATAATAGTACTTGGCACATCATGATGTGGTTATAGGTAAACCACTTGAAAACCTTCATTTGTGGTTTGTGGTAAACCAATTGCAAAACCACCATTCTTGGTTGTTGGTAATCTATTTGCAAAACCATCACTTTGTGGTTTGTGGTAAACCAATTGCAAAACCACCATTCTCGATTTATGGTCAATTGTTTGCAAAACCATCCATGAGGTTTGTGATCATCCTATGAAAATCACCAAATCATGAGCAGGTGCAAGTACAAAGATAGGTTTTCTCCACATTTGCACTAAGGGGGGGAATGTTAGGAATATTATAGTGGTTCACATATTTATGTGTGTGAAGAATAATTACGTGTGTAATTATTATAGTTGAGAGATTATTGTTAGACTTTTTATAATATATTGTTTCAATGATATATTATTATATTTATTGTTATGTGTGGGTTATGTGAGTTATTCTCACCCCACATAATTTGGCTTGGTTGAGATTTTTTAGTTGGCAAGGCTCCTTAGAATTAGGATGTCTTTTGCCTATATATGTGGTGATTATGTATTTTGTAATTGACTCGGAATACATTGAATATACAAATAATATAGAATTATTTTCTATGTAAATCACTATCGTAGCTTCAACTTCGACTTGTGTGGGTATGTATATTAACTTGAATCAAGATTTTTTTGTGTAGGTACAGTCAAATTTTGGTTTTTAATATTATTTCGATCATATTTTTCACTTTCATTTAACAAGTTATTAAATGATATTTTAAACTTAGCATTTGCTAGGTTATGAAACAAAATAATATTTAGATCATCCCGTATCAAGGTTTTGAAAAAAGAAACTAAGATATTATTTTAATTTTAGTGGTCACTTGGATTTAAAAATTAAATCAACCTAGTTTTAGCTTAGTGGTCGAATGAATTTGAAGAATATAATATTTCGAGCTAAAAAGTCTTTATCATTTAAAAAGCTAAAGAAAGACATATTGAGTTTATTTTACTCGTTGTTATATCTAGTCTTAATCTCGTGATGAGCTTCCACTGGTTGAAGGATTGAATTTATATAACAAAAAATATATAGTCCGTGGGATTGAAGTGAAATTCATAACCCTTTTTTAAATTTGTTACCACTCCAAAAAAGTGCGACTAGCATTGTGGATGTTAATATTTATTCTTATAACAAGGATTGAAAGATTTGTAATTACTACAAAATTCATTTTATGTTGTTCTTATAATATGTTGTTGTTTGAATGAAAAATATTGAACATGTTTCTAAAATAGGTTGATGTGTTTTAAACGTTCTATATTAATTGTTTTCAAAAAATGATTTTCTTACATGCATTGATGGAGATCAATGAATTCAATGCTTAAGTATAACATCGACATATTATTTATTGGACCAAACATATTCATTGTCAAAATATGTTGTCTTACAAAATATTTCTTGAGGAAAATTTGGACTAAGGATTTACTCCCAACGTCAACAAGATGAATTCTGCTTGCCTTAACATGAATTTAATTGTAAATATTTTAGGACAAAAATTGTATTTATTTGAGAGATTTTTTACTTACTACAAAATACATGTTATGTTGTACTTATAATATGTTGTTTTTTGAATGAAAAATATTGAAGATATTTTTAAAATAATTTGATGTCTTTTAAACATCCTAGATCAATTGTTTTCACAAAAATATTTTCCGCATGTGTTTATGGAGATCAATGACTCAATGCTAAAGTATAACACCCGACATATCAGTTCTTGGACCAAATATATTCATTGTTTGAACATGTGTTTTCTTGTAAAGGATTTGTAGAGGATAATTTTTATTAAGGATTTACTCCCAAATGTCAACATGTTTTTCTCGGTTAGCTATTCAAAACAATATTTTAACCCTTAACAATGTGAGAAATAATATAATTAATAATTGTACCATAAGAAATATCCTTAAAGATATTAAATAAAATTTTCTAAAAGATTTTGATAAATGTAATTATTTATACCCCTAGAAAGGATAATAAATGTGTGGATTATCTTGCCAAATTGAGGGATAAAGGTAGTAATTTTAAAGTGTATGAGAGGGAGATGATATCACCAATGTTATTAATCTCCTTAATAAAATTAAGTACTAATGTTCTAGTGGCTCTTTTCCTCGTTGAGATGTCATCCTTTTACTTATGGTTAGCAGGACCCTTCGCACATGCATGATATATAGTGGGATTTGTATTAATTTTGCTTGTACGATTCATTTTGGTCATTTTTTATTCCATTTTCAATCTCATTCAAATAAAACCAAGGGATGTGGTCATTTGAGAACTAAGCCCATGTGTTATGGTTCCCTAAAGGACAACCCATCCTTGTGGCGCATTCTAAAAATTGGGGGGTTTAGGAATTTCATCTCAAAAATCACAGGGTCTGATCCTTATATTGCATTGGAGTTTGGTCAGGAATGAAACAATGGCAACATAGTAGTCCACAACATGGAAATTTAGGTTTTAGAGGATTTGATAGTGCAAGAAACTAGAATGGAGATGGAGGGCTTAAATACATTGAAAGACCACACCAGACACAAGCACAAAATTGAGAATTCCTTCCACGGTTAAGAAATGGTTTACCTACTAGTAGATGGTATAGCTAGATTATGCATCCCTGATATTTAGAATATGATCTACCTCCACCTTATGAGGTACATTACTCTTGAAGAGAATTATAGAAATATATTTAGTCACCATCTTATTGTGCTTGATATGATTAGGCATAAGATTACTATGAGCCTTACCTATTTCATGTTTATGTTTCTCTCAACGTCGGTGAATGATTTTAAACATGAAAATATTCATACCCCAAGACACCATGGAGTAATTATTTTTAATTTTTAAGAAAGGTAAATCGGTGGTGGGAAAGGAATTAGAGCCCAAATCTGGAAATTCAGATGAAAATTTTAATCTTGCGGACCGTATGAAAAACCGAGGAGAAAGAAGAGTGTCACACCTGAAGGAAAGGGAAATCTTGCACTGTGGTTTTAGGTTCTTTGATTGATGTGAAATGGAATTTGTCTAAAGGGAAAGAGATAGAATTTGGGTTGAAATGTGGCTTTTGATAAAATTTCTCTCAAGGTGAGTCATGTGGAAATGGATATGGAGGTCTTAGGAAAAGTTGGAATGGATATGGGAAAAAATTTCATGCATTACATCGACGCCTTAAAAAATGTATTACCAAAAATCTATCGGGGTTGATAGTGTAGGGATCGAAGTTTGGTTTTTGAGTTACAGAGGGTGTGTGGTCAAGTTGGAGCAAGGACATAAAGTTCGCAGGTATAACCTCCACCTCAATAATTCTGATGATGAAGAGTAGGTTGAATATGACATTCGTATCATGAGTGAGTAGAATGATCGGATGAAAGGTCAAGAAGAGCATCAACCGAAGGAGTATAAACATTTGAAGATGAACTAGTATGTTGGCTCTTGGATAATTTGTTTCACCATTTTTGGAATGTATCATTTGGGATGTTTTCCACTCCATGTTTTGATATTTTTTCTTGTATTGATTTTTGGAATATAGTTTGGGATAAGTTGCTTTAGGCCTTTTGTCCTGTTTATTTTTGTTCACTCTTGGTGATGCTCACGATGCATTCTATTGTAAGGTTTCGGGTGCCTTAATCCCTGTATAAAGTAGCTAATTATTATGTTCACATTTATTTAATAAACCTTGTAAATAATAATTTTTTTAACAACATTTTAAATTAAATAAGATAGAGTGGCAAGTTCATGCCTCATGGTTGGGAGATGTGCTAGTTGTGCGATTGTTTTAAAAAATCTATAATTTTTTACATTACGTGCTTTATATTGCTAAGAATAACCACTTTCAAATTTTGATAGAAAGTACAATGTACCAATACTTAATGTATAAATTATGCACATATGGTATGCCGACATCCACAATGATAAAAAATAGAATGCCCCTATGTAATGATTTTGAATGCATAAAATATGTATATACTGTAAGTACCCAATTTAAATGTTGCACATATTGTAAATACCCATGTTAAAATTTAGGTAGAAAATAAAACAAAAAATAAAATTATGCATCAAATATATAATTCTTTGGAAAAACATAGAGCGACCTAGAATCATATTATGCTTGAAAATAATGCCATAATTTAAGTGGCATTTTGAAATACATAATATCCTAAATTTTTCAGTGTCAAATGAAAAAAACCAACACAATTTTACAAGTTGAACATGCCTATCTAAAGACAAAATTTTTCTATTAAATGGAATAACTTAAATATATCAATTAAAAGATTTATTTCAATAACATTAACTAATAATAGTATTATTTTTCTTGTCTTTAACACAATATAATCCATATAAAAAAATTTAATTAAAAATTTTAATACAAACATACAAAAATTTATATTTTATAAAATTTATCTTAAAAATCTAATTTTTATTGCATACGAGGATAAAGAAAAGATTAAAATTTTTGACTAGCAAAAACAAAATAGTAAAAATATATAAGGAGTGGGATGGGATATAATTCAGAACATTTGATAATGTGATTTATTAAATAATTTTTATTAATTTTTATTGATTGTGTACTATTTTAGATGTGCCACTTGTCAAGCATGCAAATACATCTTCCTTTATGGATAAACATTAAATGTAGTGAATATTCTATTACATTTTTTTTTTTCTAAATCTCACGTATTATTTAAGGATTAGACAAATGTCTTTTTAGAATTATGATTTTTATTAAATAGAATAAATCAATGTTGTAACAAGGCCTCATATTTTTCAAATAAATACCAACTAGAAAATAAAGAAAAATATAAATACATTTTGTAGATTAAAAAATTATTTAAATAAAATATAAACATCGAGAAAGTTGAAAAGTTATTAAAAAATTATTTTGATTGGTGGATTGAGGATAAATTTTAAGTAAGATGTTTTGAACTTAGCGTCTGCTAAGGTAACCTAATACTTCCACAATATAATATTTTAAACTTATGGATCGCTAGCATTTAACAAGTCAAAAAATATTATTTTTTAGTTTAGCATCCACTAGCTTATGTGACACCATGGTAATTAGATATTATCGATCGATAGGATTTAACAAAATAAAGTAAGATATTTTCATCATAGAGTCTATTAGGTTATGCCACAACAACATATTTCGATCTACAAAAATATGTCTATTTCTTTGTATAAGGGTGAATATGGGGTTTTTGAAAGGACCCGCATCCTTTTACAAAAATTTCCTTAAAGAATAATATGACATTGAAGCATAGAAGAGAGGAATCCCATAGGTAGAAAAAATAAAAAAACAACATATCCACGACCCAGACAGAGAAAATTTGCATTTTGTAAAAAAATTTGGAGGATAGCTTATACTTCTATAGCATAAGTGGTGCTTATTTTAAAGATAATAAGAAACATATTAGGATTTCCTTCTTCCTCAAATTCACCTTTCACAAATCTTTATTGATCTTTTGTTCTCCAAAATCTGTTTGGTTCTCCTACTCTTGCATTACCATATTTTTTTGCAAATAGGTCACTATAATCCAACACCAACACATTGAATGGAAACTCATTCTTAACATGAATATCTTCTAAAATATTGTCATTGACAATGTCAATGATATCGTATCCATTGAATTTTGTTGAGTATGTGTAGTAGAGGACTATTTGTGGACAACAATAAGGCCAACAAAATAATATCAATTTTATCAAATACATTTGCTCATTGATTCCTGCACATCATAACAACCATACATCGATTCAAATATTCTTATTTTATTGCAAAAATTGAGCCAACATCCATACCACAAGACTTATTTTTAAAGACACAACTAAACAAGTTCTTAGTAGGTGTTATGGGTTTTTAAAAATTCTATAAAATTTCCTCTCATGTTAGTACACATTAATCTGCACCGTTTATCTCTCAAGATGTGCTCCATTCCATCCTCTTTCATTTCTCTAACAAATGTTTAATATATTGAAAAATTATTTATTTGATAAATAAAACTACCTTCTACAAAATATTGACTAACAAACTTGCTTTTGTTTAATTATCTAAAAATCCCTACTTGGATATAAACCCTAATCAGCTATGGAAAATTTTACATGGATATAAGCCCTAATTAGCTATGGAAAATTTTACATTAACAAAATTTTGTAATTTTGGAGGGACTTGAGGTGAGAATGCATACCAATTTTAGGCATGGAGAGGAAATAAAAAATTTCCGTAAATCAACCAAAAACTTTTTACGCTTTCCCTGGTCATATTTTTCTATTGATGAATAAGCTTATGCATTGATGAATAGAATAGAAAGGAAAATGTTAAAAATATAAACTCAAATAATTTCTACTTATAGTGATATGTAACCGACAAATCCAACAACAAATTTCATTGGCAAGTGAATTTTAGAGGGCACACGTATGATTTTACATTACTTTACATTAAATGGATAATTAATGGCTAAAAACATTTACATGCTCCAAAAGGAGCACATATTTCGAATGGTGCATTTAATTTTAAATGGAAAAAATTACATATCTTGTTTTAATGACTAATTAATTTCGAGGCAAACACAACATTAATTAGCATTTTTCCTTACAAAATGGTTATCATTAATACTACATTTATTATTGTAAAGAATTAATGTAAGAATTTAATGTTATAATTTTTATCTTGTAAATAAAATCCCTTATATAATTCGGGTAAAATAAAGCCCTCATTTCTTGTGCTTTCACTTCATCGTGTGACTCTTAAAGCTCGTTTAGACATTTTTATTTATTGTATCGTAAAATACTTACAAACATTTCTAATAAATGTTAAACACGAATTACATATTTAATATTTAGCCGTTAATTATTAATATATATATATATATATTATAAAAATTTACGTCAATATATATTAAAAATAATGAAATTTATAGAATAATTAGTATAAATAAACATTGTTTTGTATGTTTGCATGGAAGTGTTGAAAATTACTATGACCCAAAAATTGTTTGACAATTGATTTATCACACTTAGTTATCGAATTAAGACTCCCACTTATAAGTGCAAGTCAATATCGACACTTAGAAGTGTGAGTCGATACTTGCAATTAGATGAGTGAGTCGAGACTCGCACTTGGAAGTGTGATCAATCACACTTGTAAGTGCGATCAATCGCACTCGTAAGTGCGATCAATCGCACTCGTAAGTGCGATCAATCACACTTATACACTACTTACAAAATTTATTAATGAAAATTCCATATTTTTTAACTATGATTTATATATATGAATAAACTCTTTATATAAATGTATATAAAAATTAAGCGTAACCTTTTAAACATGTGATTCACACATTCCATTTCTATTAAATATTTAAAATTATGTTACGTATAAAACCATGAAAAATTATCTAAAAAGATCAGAAAATTTAACACCATTAAAGGATGTCCAGGATAGGATTTTCAACGTCAACGTTTATTGATTTGAATAAGGCATGCATGAATAGTCGTTTATGTATGATGATATTAAGATTTATATGTGGAATAAATGACAACAATCACTTACACACTATCTTGAAGTTAGTGGCCATTGTGCTTATGTAAGTTAGCGGCCTCTTGGCTTATGTAAGTTTGTAACCACTTGGCTTATGTAAGTTAAAGAATCGTTTATATTATGTAAGTTAGCAATCGCTTGGCTTATGTAAGATATCAACCGCTAGGATTATGTAAGTGCGTGGCCGTCGGGCTTATGTGGGGTAATAAAATAATAAAAAAATACAAATCCTGTAATACCAAAACTAAAATAAAAAATTAGGATTTAGAAATTAGATTCTAATAGCGAAAAAAGTGGAATCAATAATAGTGTTATGGAATCCAAAGAATAGCGAAATTGGATTATAATAACAGGAAATTGGAATCAATAATAGCAAAATTTGAATCCAATAATAGATAAATTGAAACTCAAATAAGTCCATAAATGACAATACTGAAATCCAATATTGCTAGTAATGGAATCCAATAATAGCAATAATGGAATCCAAAGATAGCCAAAAATGGAATCCAATATACACAAAAGTGGAGATGAATTTCTTCCAATACTTGTAATATTGGAGTTGAGATTCACTAAAATATGTCCAAATTTAGTGAAATAAGTGTTACATGATTTTATCCCACTTTAATCCTATTATTATCTTGCTCTATGTGTGTTGTCTTTATCATTTCCTTGCATGTGATTTATATTATTTTAATTCCTTTCTCGCATTCCAATATATCTTTCTTTTATCTAGTTTTGGATCTTACTTGAGTACCACTCCATCTTTTATTTTCTATTTTTAGCCTCATACTGGAAAATCAGCTAAGTCTCAAACCTCATGTTCCTACGCATGCACCTTCATTTCCCACCCCTTATGCATGTTGTATGCCCTTTTTCATACCTCCTAGATGTGATCCCTAACCTTTGCACATGGCTAGTACTTAGCCATTTTCCCTACTCAACATCACCCTAAACTAAATGTATTGCCTATCCTAGGAAATATTTAAAACATGCTCACTCCTCCAATAGAATGAATGAACCAAAGAATTAAAGGCCCCTGAAGAATAAAGAATTTGGTAATTCACCCCATGAACTAATGAATGAAATAAATTCTGCATGTACACACTTGAAATCAAGCCCGAGGTGGCTATAGAAGCTCTAGGAACTCCCTTCCCAATAAATATTCTATATATTTCCACTTCGTGATCCCCTCTATAGCTTTCCCTAACACCACTTGAACAATACCAAATATTTTCTTAGGTGCCAAACTCATGATATTTCTCCTTAAGATCCTTCACCACCACATCCAATTCGTGGACATCCCTTCCAAGGCATCCATTATTCATGAGACATTGATTTGAACTGCTTTGAGCCTTACCTCAAGTGTCCCTTTCATGGATTTGATCAAGTCTCTCTACACTAATGCTTCCGTCATGACTTTATCTTAATCAAGATTATTATTTATTTGTTTGTTTGAATTTCCCTAGTCTTTTCCTCTTCATTCACAACACTCGCACTAAGAATTGATTAAAAATTATATCACTTATCAAATTCTAGTTCATCCCTTTTATTGGCCTCCACTACCTTTTCATTCTTCTTCTTGGCCTTGGCCAATTCTACTATTTATGGACCTTTCACACTCTTCCTATCTAGTAGAAACATGTGCATCAAGTACTCCAATGATGAATACACATTTTGGGCATGTGCTAAAAATTTGGGGCATGCACTTGTGATGCTCTTTACTATTTCCCATGCTCTATCATATGCATTGGTCACTAGATTTTATGCTCCCCTACCTATTCTTCAAGCTTCTTCATTTCTTCATCCTTCTTGTTAGGTTGTGGATCTTGTTTTCATGTGAGAAAGTGTTGAAGATTGTACACTAAGAGTACTATACAGCGAAAACATGTCCGATATACCAAGAAACATGATTTTCTCATATGGGTGGGATTTTTGACCCATAGGTTTATGGGACGGTTTTGGCCCATGGTTTTAATACCCATGGTTTTGTAAAACTACTTAAGTAGTTGTCTACTTATATGGTTTTATGCATATGGTAGGTATAATGTAACATTGCAGATGTGTTTTGAATTCGGGTGTGAATTTCAGAGTTTGTTGAGCATAGCTCCAAACAGATCTGGGTATTGTATTGAGAGAGCGGTGGCTTGTAATAAAATATGAGCAAGTGATTCTTGGTGGACGTAGCAAAATTGGGTGAACCATGTTAAATATTGTCTCTTTGTGTTGTGTTATTTTATTCTACACTTTTATTTGAGATCTGTAATATTTTCTACATATTAGTTTCTACTGTTGTGATTCTGTGAGGGATTATTCTACATATTTTATCCCTTATTTCCTAATAATTGGTATCAGAGCCTAGTTTGGTTTTCTGAAGTGTTGAATCATAGGGAAAGTTTTATCTTGAGTGGGAGTTATGGTAGATGATGGAATATCAAAGGTTGATAAATTCAACGGGTAAAATTTCAATCTTTGGAAGATGCAGATGGAAGATTACCTTTATCAAAAGGATCTTTATATTCCGTTGTTTGAGAAGGTGAACAAACCCTTGAGCATGACAGGATGTGGAATGGGATTTTCTAGATAGGAAGGCACTTGGGACAATTCGGTTGTGTCTTGCATCTTTGGTATTATTTAATGTTTCAAAGGAAAAGACTACAAAAGAACTTATGGATGCATTAGGGAAGTTGTATGAAAAACCTTCTGCCTCAAATAAGATATTTTTAATGAAAAAGTTGTTTAATATGAATATGTTTGAGAATGGTTCAATAGCAGATCATTTAAATTATTTTAATATGGTTATAAATATGCTAGCTTCGGTTACAATAGAATTTGATGAAGAAGTTAGGGCTTTATTAGTTATGTGCTCTTTACCTAGGAGTTGGAATAACCTGGTAATGGCTGTAAGAAATTTAGTTCCAGTTAACTCAAATTTGAAGTTTGAGGATGTTGTAGGGGTGATTCTAAGTGAGGAAATGTGAAGAAAAATATGTGGGGAATCTTCTACTTCAGGGAATGCTTTGGCAATGGAAAATAGAGGGAGACAGAAGAATAGAGGAAGCCGTGGAAAATCAAAGGATTAGAAAAGGTAAAAATCCAAAAGCAAGATAGTATGTTGGCATTGTGGAAAGTTTGGGCATGTAAAGAAGAACTATTGGAAGCTTTGAGACAAGAAGAAACAACATTAAGAAAACAAGGAGGTAAATGTGGCAACAGGTAATATATATTAGGATGCTTTGATTCTTACTTTGCACGATATTACTTGAATCTTGAGTTTTAGATTTGGGGCTTCTTTCCATGATACTCCACATAGGCATTATTTTGTGGAATATGTTCAAGAGATTTTGGGCATGTTTTTCTTGGTGATGATGAGCCTTGAAGCATAGTTGGAAAAGGTTGTGTTTAGGTTAAGATGCGAGAATGGGAATACTTGGCTATTGAAGGATATCGACATGTGCCTACATTAAGATGAAATTTGATATCGGTAGGGTAGATGGGAAGTGATGGTTATACTGTGATATTTACAACGGACTCTTGGAAGGTTACCAAGGGTGCTCTTGTGGTGGAAAGAGGTAAAAAGGTTAGAACCTTGTATTTAACCACTTATAGCACTAATGTTTGTAATCATGTGGCTTCCGAAGTAGATCCAACATTGTGGCACTATAGGCTTGGTCATATGAGTCATAAAGGCATGGAGATCATAAAAAGGATTTTCCCAGGATATATAGAAATAAGTTTGGAGTTCTGTGAGGATTTTGCATATATGGGAAATAGAAGCGATTAAGGTTTTCGTTGTAAATATCTTCCCCAGGTAGATATATACAAGCGAGAGGAAAACAGAAATTAGAGAAAATCAAAGCCGATATTTATTGCATCACCAACATCCTATGGCGCGGGTAAGAGGATGTCGACACAAATATGGATGCGCCTACAGTACGGGTAAGAGGATGTCGACACAAATATGGATGCTTTATGGCGCAGGTAAGTGGATGTCAACACAAATATGGATGCGCCTATGGCGCAAGTAAGAGGATGTCGACACAAATATGGATGCGCCTATGGCACAAGTAAGAGGATGTCAACACAAATATGGATGTGCCTATGGCGCAAGTAAGAGGATGTCGACACAAATATGGATGCGCTATGGCACAGGTAAGAGGATGTCGACACAAATATGGATGTGCCTATGGCACAGGTAAGAGGATGTCGACAAAAATATGGATGCACCTATGGCACAGGTAAGAGGATTTTGACACAAATATGGATGCACCTATGGCGCAGGTAAGAGGATGTTGACACAAATATGGATGCGCCTATGGCGCAGGTAAAAGGATGTCAACACAAATATGGATGCGCCTATGGCGCAAGTAAGAGGATGTCGACACAAATATGGATGCACCTACGGTACAGGGAAAGGATGTCGACACAAATATGGATGCACCTATGGTGCAGGTAAGAGGATGTCGACACAAATATGGATGTGCCTATGGTGCACCTTCAGGAGGCGCAACATTTTGAGTGCTGACAGGAAGCAAACCCTGACCTAGATATTCAAATGGCCATAACTTTTCACAGGGACCTCGGATTCATGCAAGGTTGGACTTTTTGGAAAGCTTACAAGGTCCTCTATCCAAAAAATTCTTAAAAATGCAAAATACAGTTCACCAATTTTGGGGTTTGTTAGGGTTCTCACCTACCACCATAATGAGATGAATTAAATGCAACATAGAGGTGGTTGGGGTAGATTTGGAATTCCTCTCTCTTTTCTCTCTCATTCTTCCTATAAATTGTAAGGAGGGGATTCTTTCTAAAGGTTGGAAATTCTTGTTTTGCCCCTCCCTTCTTCTCTTTGGTAGGTGAATTTGTGGAGTTCAAACCTCCCATCTAAAAACTGTAATGCAACTTTGCCTCTTGGCATTTTGTAGTGTATTGTATCAATCTTTGGAGCAAATAATGCATGTCTGTGGATGATTCTCAACCCTCTCTATTTTCATTTGCATCCTCTTGATCTTTCACTACAAATCTGGTTATCTGTGCATGATCTTGCATTACATTTTAATGGTTTGTGTATATTGGCAAGACAGTGTTCTTCATTCCTCGGTGCATCACCTTTGTTAGTTTAGGTTTATTTTTATGCATCTTCTTACCCTGTCTCCTTGGAAAGTTAGATTAGGTTTTTGAGTAAACCCTCTACATTTTTTATGTGTGCATCTGAATAGAGGAATAGGAACCGGCCTTCATCCGAGAGAGCTTTCCTGATTCACAAGGTCCCACACTTGGGAAAAGCTCCATGTTATGCAATCGCACTTGAGAGTCTCAACCCATTGAGTTGCAGAAACTTAGGGTGCTTTGTGATTCACCATCAACAGTTTTGGCATGCCCGATGGGACCAAGAGGTCATTCCACATGATTTGAAGGAATTTTCAAGAAATTTGGACTTAGAAATTGCAAGTTTTACAATTTCATTTTTTTACCTTCCAGGATGAACTTTGAAATCAATTTTCAAGGACTTAACTTGCTCAAAACAAGCCAAAATTTCACCAGTTTATAAATCAGGGGATAATCTTCAAAAGGGTATTCTTAGATTTTTGAGATTTTGACTTTCAAAATTTCATAGTTTTTAGTATTTCAGGTTTTCCCAGGTGTTGAGCACGTCCCAAGTTCCGACACAATGCATTTCAGGTTTTGTAAGTTGCCTTGCATAACCTAAGTATCACCTATACCTTTCACGGATTAGTAGCTGCACAACAAGACCCGATAACCGAATTGAAGAACTGTATCTTTCGGGTCCTTCAAAGTTTTAAATTCTATTTTTAATATTGTCAGGTTTGGTGTGTAACTTGGCAGATCTAGCATTTTTAGGCTCATTATCTAACACATCTGGCGACTCGAAGGGGATAGAATTCAGTGGTTTAGCAGCAATAGTTGCCCAGGCACATGAGAAGAATTCGAACCAGGTCTGATACCCGAGAAGAGGGGCTATTTGTCCACTTGCAACTATCACTAGGAAGAGGAAGGAGAGGAAGAAGACCACAAAGATCACCATCTCCACCTAACAGGACTTTATCAACCCCTCCACCTGGTAGACCTTTCATCCAATCAACAAGGGTTCTCAGGCCAATCAGAATGGCACAACCACCGAATCCCTTTGTCAATTTCACTGGCAGCAGCCCACTTGCCCTCAATGCACAGAATCCAGTTCCAATTGCAGCATTGAAGAACATTCCATTTTTCACTGGAGAAAATCATACCACTCCTGGTGATCATGTCAAAGACATTGCTAACATTTTTACAATCCATGAGATAAATGAAATGGATGTTGTCAAATTGCTGGCATCTTCATTCAAAGGGAAGGCATTGCAATGGTTTAGGAGCCTTGGAGCTGGTTCTATCCAAAATTGGAATCAGTTATGCATAGTTCTCCATGAGTAGTTTGGGGAAAAGGGAGACAATTTGTCTCTACTAGAACAATTGACAACTATTAAGAGAGCTCCTAATGAGCAGCTGACTGACTTCAACTTCAGATTTCAAAGGTCTTGGGATAGAATTCCAGTGGTCGTTAGGCCAATAGCTGAAGGTGCTTTTCTATACTATCTTAAGGCTTTGAATTCTGATATTTCTATGTTAATTCAATCTATGGGAGGCACAACCTTACCTGCTGCTTATAGCATTGCCATTAGGGCTAAAAACTGTCTTATTCAAGCTGGTAAGCTAGCTCCTAGGCCTCCCATGCCCTTATATCCAAACTTAGAAAATCCAAGCACTAGTCAAGCACCCACTTTGGCTCCTATTCCCACTCCTAGAAATCAAAGTTCAAATGAAACTTCTACTTCATCCTCTAGTGCTTCAAATGAACTCTAAGAGGTTATGAAACAATTACAGAACCTTGGAAATGAGCCGGTGACTATCAAAAGACAGCAAGCTCAAAGTGCTAGACCGTATCAGCCTCAAGCACATTACCATACTAGGCCACCATACCAGCCCAATAGGCCACCCAATCCAGCTGTAAATCAAAGCCAAGTAAGGCCTCCCACCAATAGACCATTTCAGCCCTATAACCCCAATGTTGCATCTGCTTCTAAAGCATTAGTGCTAGTGTAAAACAATATAGCTCAAGAGTATGATTGGTGTTTCCCATGTAATGAACCTCACAACCAATCTATGTGCTTCAATGGTGCTTTGAACCAAGCCTTGATGGTGACAACTACTGGTGTAGAGGGTGAAGTGAGTCAAGAAACAAATCAGCAACAAGGGACATCTCAGCAAAACACAGCTTCAAATGATACCGCACTTGCGAATTGGCAAGTTGAGGATTTTTGTGGCATGAATCAAAAAAATTCTCAGAGTGTAGCAGCTAACACAAGATCAAAGAAGAGGAATATTAGTGAAGAGCAGTCATTGGCTCCAAGTGATCTACAACCTTTCATCACTCCACAAGGTGTTGGTAAGAAAAATACAGCTCTAAACATGTAAGGACAGCCCAACCCACCTTCTAAACCAACTCAAATGCCAGTTGTTGCTGCCCATGCACAAGAAAGGAATGCACAGACTAAAGGACAACAAAGAGATGTTTCATCCCCATTTAGCATCATTGATCAAATGAAGAAGAAAAATGTGAATATATCAATGTGGGAATCTTTATCCATCCCAGGCCAAAGAGATCTTCTACAAGCTACCATGAAGAATTGGTCAACTTTGAACCAAGCAGTCCATATGCGAGAGAATGTCCTCACAAATGCTGCTCAGCCTGAAGGGAGTCATGGAGGACAACAAGGTAAAGTTTTGAAGCCCCCTCCATTCTATGTTTCATTAATCATTGGCAATAAACTAGTACACAATTGCATGATTGATTCTGGGGCAAGTAGTTCTGTCATGCCCAAGCAAATAGTTGATCAGCTGGGTCTCCAATATGAAGTCATATCAAAGGGGGTAGTGTAATTAGATGGGACAACGATAGTAATGGTGGGAGTGATTAAAAGTTTGAATCTTACCTTGCATGCATGCCCCAACATTACCGTTTTACAAGATGTGTCAGTGATAGATTTGCCACCACTCTTTGCCCTATGCTTATCAAGGATTTCACAGCTAGAATTGGAGGCTACTTATCTACTTGACTAGTCACACATGATGTTTAGAACAAGATATGGTACTAAGGTCACAATCGGATGAACCAATTGCAAACTTTCATATTGAGCCTCATACTCTAAGCCAAATCAATGCCAATTGTTTAGCATTTGATCAAGAAGATTATCCAATCTGAGATGAAGTCGACACCAAAGTTGGAAGCATCCCGATTTGAATCTTGATGAATGGGCAAGCAAGGTACATGCTTTTGATCCCTACCAAGAAATAGAAGAATCGAGCTAGGAGTCTATTACATACATGAAGAAAACCAGCCTATTCCTAGCATCACCAAACCAGACCATAAGGATGACAACGAGGTATGGAAATTATTTTTTGATGGATCAAGGAGTGGGCAAGGCATAGGAGGAGAAACTATGCTTGTTTCACCTCAAGGCATCAAATATTATTTAGCTTTCTGTTTCTAGTTTTCCTGTTCAAACAACACAGCTGAATATGAGGCCTTGATTCATGGACTTCATTGGGCTAGGAAAAAGGGCATAAAGAACTTGCAGGTGTTCGGGGATAGCGAGCTGATCGTCAATCAAGTTAGGGGACAACATGCTACAAAGAATGACCTGCTAAAGAACTACAAGAACAGGGTATGGGACCTCGTTGAGGATTTTGAAGCTTTCAACATCGTGTCCATACCTAGGAAGAAAAATGAAGCTGCATGGATAGGCTCGCAGCAGTTGGAGCAACGTTTGATGTGGTGGACAACATCAGAAGGGAAATAACACAACCATATATCCATGTGATTGTGAGGCCAGCAGTTCTAGATAATAACAAAAGCTGGCAGGTGTTTGAGAATGATCAACAAATCATCAATTTTTTGCAAGAAGAGGTTGAATTCTCAGCTAGGAATCAGGACAGACTAGAGCAGCAGTACGGGGATCAAGTAGTGCAGTTGCGGACAAACAAGCTTCCCAAAGGTTTAGTAACATTGGAGTCTATCTTCAACCCTAATGACCAGTTTTGTAAGGAAAAGGCTAACATATAGGTCAGAAGAGAGAAGATTCAGAGCCAATTCCGGTTGGGGAAGGCAAAACACTTCAAATTGGTAAAGTGGCCACTGAGTAGGAGAAATCAGATTTCATACAGCTTTGCCAAGAATTCCCAGATGTCTTCACTTGGAGATATGAAGACTTGAAAGGATTCAATCCAAAGTTGGCACAACATACCATAGAATTGGATCTAGATGCTAAGCCCATCAGGTAGAAGTAGAGACCAGTCAACCCCACATTGAGCCTCTAATGAAGAAAGAGTTAAACAAGCTAATAGAGGCGAGCATTATATTCCCAATCAAGCACTCAAGATGGGTTACAAACTTGGTTCCGGTCAGGAAGAAGAGCGGAGAAATCAGGTTGTGTGTAGACTTCCAAGACCTCAACAGGGCATCTCTCAAAGACCATTACCCACTTCCTTCAATGGAACAAATATTGCAAGTGGTATCCGGTTCGAAGAGATTCTCTCTCCTAGATGGCTACTCAGGGTATAATTAGGTAATGGTGAAAGAAGATGACCAGTTCAAGACATCTTTCACCACCAAATGGGGCACCTATGCCTATAAGAAGATGCCATTTGGGCTATCAAATGTTGGAGCCACTTTCCAAAGGGCAATGGATATGGCATTCAAGGGGTTGATCAATAAAATAGTTCTGATATATCTTGATGACATCACTGTATTCTCCAAAAATGCAGTGGATCACCTCTTTCATCTAAGGCAGGTATTTCAGAGGTGTAGAAGATTTGGGGTATCATTAAATCCCAAAAAATGCATATTCTTGGCTCACAAAGGAAAACTTCTAGGCCATATTGTTTCAAAGGAGGGATTAACGATTGACCCAGAAAGAGTTGAAGCAATTTGAGCGTTTCCATTGCCAATTCATAAGAAGGCTCTTCAAAGCTTCTTGGGAAGGATCAATTTTGTCCACAGGTTTGTTCTAAACTTTACAGCTCTCGTAAAGCCAATAACACTGATGTTGAAAAGGAGCATGACCTTTAAGTTGACAAACTGAAGGTAAGGCAAGTTTTGAGGCAATAAAAGGCTATATCTCAAGCTCTAACTCTTGTCAATCTAGACTTCTCCAAGGACTTCATGTTATATGCTTTTGGTGGTAGAGACACAATTTCTACAATCCTAGTACAACAAAACAAATAAGGATTAGAATAACCAGATTGCTTTCTTGATAAGGCTTGGAGGAATACCAAACTAGGTATTCTTTTATTGAAAAGCATGTCCTTGCAGTGATCAGGAGCTTAAAGAAATTCAAGCACCTAGTCTCAAATAACAAGATCCAATTATTGGTCTCTCATGCGGGAGTCAAGGACTTCCTTCTAAACAAGGATTTGAATGAGAAACGTGTAGGATGGATAACCCGTGTCATGGAATATGACATCGAAATTAAGGTCACTAAGCTAGTACGTGGAAAAGGACTATGTGAACAACTAGCTTTGAGTCAGAAAGTTGAAGCAGGTGATGAAAAAGAGACTACCTTGGTACTGCAGGATGGTCAAGAACAAGAAAATGATGATGTGGCCACTCCTTGTTGGACTCAAAATATGATACACTTCCTACAGGAAGGCCTATGCCCTCCAGAAATGAGCAAAGCAAAAGGAGATACTTCAGATTACAAGCCATTCCATATGTGCTTGTTGATGGTGTTTTGTTCAAAAAGACATCAATGGAGTTCTATTAAGGTGCATTGGGATAGGTCAAATTGAGAGGGTGTTACGAGATTTTCACGATGGAGATCTCGGAGGACATTTCACCCCATGAGTAATGACTCTCAAGATAATGAAGCGAGGGTATTATTGGCCCACATTGTTCAATGAATGATCATTATGCATGGATAAGAAAGTGCAAGAAATGTGCACTCTTCACAGGAAAAGAAAGACTAGCAATGCTTCCATTGCACCCAATTTTGGTTGACCAACCATTTATGTAATGGGGATTGGACTTCATCGGGGTCATCAACCCAAACTCAAGCCAAGGCCACAAGTGGATTCTCACAAAGAATAGACTATTTCACCAAGTGGACCGAAGCAATAGCGCTCAAGGAAGCAAATGAGTCTAACATACTAGACTTTTATGAAGGAATAGTGACTAGGTTCGGTGTGCCACCACTATCATATCAGACAATGCATTGGCATTCATAGGTTCCAAGATTACAGAATGGGTTGTCAAGAATGGAATCTATTTGAGCACCTCTTCAAATTATTACCGGCAGGGTAATGGACAGGTAGAGTCCACGAACAAGAATTTGCTAAGAATCATCAGAAGGACTCTGGATGAAAACCAAAGGACATGGTATACCAAGCTAAAATCAGCATTATGGGCTGACAAGATAACACCAAAGAGGTCTATTGGTAATTCTCCCTACAAGTTGGTCTATGGGAAAGAGGTAGTATTGCCTATATCATTAGAATTGCCAACATTGGAGCTCATGAAGTAGTTGGAGTTGTCTGAGTTTGAACCAATGGAGGCCAGGTATGCAGAGTTGATGGAATTAGAAGAAATAAGAGAACATGCAGTTCAGACGATTGAGAAGGATCAGGCCTTAGTAAAAAGATGGTTTGATAAGAAGGCAAGAGCAAAGACCTTCTAGGAAGGGGACCTAGTTCTGAAATGGGATGCAGATCGGGCAAAACCAGGAAGGCATTCCAAGTTTGATGCCATTTGGAGTGGTCCCTACATGGTCACATGATGTAAAATTAGTAATGCCTTCTAATTTTCTACTTTGGATGGAGAGGAACTTCCGATTCGGTTAATGGAATTTATCTTAAACATTGCTACTAAAAGGAAAAGGTTGCCCTTGTAAATATTAGCCTAGATTTCAATTCCTCTAAGTGCATATGCACATTTTATTGTTGTAGTTAGGTTTCAATTTCCCTAAGTGCTTCAACACAGGTTTTGTTGCTCTCAGGTTGAATTTCTACAGTTCAGAGTGCTGTCGGAGAAGGAGTTGCAGTATCAGGCTTGGGATCAAATATTAGGTTGGTTTCAGGTTATTTCTTATGACTCCATGCCCAATGGATTGCTAAAAGGTCACTGATCTTCTACCTAGCAGAGCGGGTGATCCCGTTGAGTCGCCAAATTTTTGTAAATATCTTCCTCACAGGTAGATATAGACAAGCGAAGAAAATGGAAATTAGATAAAATCAAAGCTTGATATTTATTACGTCACCAACAGCCTATGGCATAGGTAAGAGGATGTCGACACAAATATGGATGCGCCTATGGTGCACCTTCAGGAGGCACAACATTTTGAGCACTGACAGGAAGCAAACCCTGACCTAGATATTCAAATGGCCATAAATTTTCACAGGGAGCTCGAATTCACACAAGGTTGGAATTTTTGGAAATATTACGAGGTCCTCTATCCAAATACGAATAGATATCTTTAATTGGATGAGAAAAAATTCTTAAAAATGCAAAATACAGTTCACCACTTTTTGGGTTTGCTAGGGTTCTCACCTACCACCATAATGAGATGAATTAAATGCAACATGGAGGTGGTTGGGGTAGATTTGGAATTCCTCTCTCTTTCTATCTCATTCTTCCTATAAATTGTAAAGAGGGGATTCTTTCTAAAGGTTGGACATTTTTGTTTTCCCCTCCCTTCTTCTCTTTGGCAGTGAATTTGTGGAGTTCAAACCTCCCATCTAAAAAACTGTAATGCAACTTTGCCTCTTGGCATTTTTAGTGTATTGCATCAATCTTTGGAGCAAATAATGCATGTCTATGGATGATTCTCAACCCTCTCTATTTTCATTTGCATCCTCTTGATCTTTCACCGCAAATTTGGTTATATGTGCATAATCTTGCATTACATTTTAATGGTTTGTGTATATTGGTAAAACAAGTGTTCTTCATTCCTCGGTGCATCACCTTTGTTATTTTATTTTTATGCATCTTCTTACCCTGTCTCCTTGGCAAGTTAGATTAGGTTTTTGAGTAAACCGTCTACATTTTTATGTGTGCATCTGAACAAAGGAATAGGAACTAACCTTCATCCGGAGAGCTTTCCCAATTCACAAGGTCCCACACTTGGGAAAAGCTCCATGTTATGTAATCACACTGAGAGTCTCAACCCATCGAGTTGCAGACACTCAGGGGTGTTGTGATTCACCATCAACAGTTTCTCAAGGTTGGACCAACAAAGAAAGAGAGTAAGTTAGAGCTAGTGCATTTTGATGTGTGGGGTCGACTCGGTATCATATCTTAGGGGTTCAAGTCATTATGTTACTTTTATTTATGATGCAACAAGAAAAGTTTGGGTTTATTGTATTAGAAACAAATTTGATGCATTTGAAAATTTTGTTAAATGGAAAGCCTTAGTAGAGAATGAAACAGTCTTAAGCTAAAATATCTCAGTCATATAATGGAGGGAGTATTACAAAAGAATGAATTTGATGATTACTATTCTAAGAATGGAATCCGCTAGAAAAATACAGTTCTAGGAACTTCAGCAATGAATGGGGTGTTAGAAAGGATGAATAGAACAATAATGGAATGTGCTAAGAGCATGAGGTTACATGCGGGACTGCCTCTTTATTTTTGGGCAGAAGTGGTGAGCACAACTGTGTACTTGATAAACAGAGGACCCTTAAGTGCCTTAGATGGAGGCATACCTAAGGAGGCTTGGTATGGTAAGAAAGTTGATTATTCATTTCTTAGAGTCTTTGGTTGTGAGGTGTTTTTCCATATAGACAAGGATGATAGGACTAACCTAGAGGCTAAATCAGAAAAATGTAATTTCATTGGTTATGGTGGTGATGACTTTAGATATAAATGTTGGAGTATGAAGGACAAGAATCATTCGATCTAGGGATGTGATCTTTAATGTGAAATTTATGTATAAGTAATAGTTGCGGGGAAAATGGGGAAGAATCTAAGAAAGAATATGCAGCACTACGAGGATCCTCCGGATGGGAAATTGAAACATTAATCAGTTCAGAACCTCCTCAACAAGAACCCCAAACTCCTATATTGAGGAGGTATTCTAGGGTAAGAACAGAACCTGAATTTTTTTCTCCTTCTCTTTATTATTCATTACTCACTGATAGTGGAGAGCCAGAGATATTTGATGAAGCAATGCGGGTAGATGCCAAGAAGAAGTGGGAGCAAGCCATTGATGAGGAGCATCAGGCTCTCATGGAGAACTAGACAAGGGATTTGGTGAAGCTATACTGAAGGAAAAGAGAATTACAAAACAAGTGGGTGTACGAGTTAAAGAGGAAGGAGGAAAGAAAAGATAAAAGGCCGGTTGGTGGTCAAGGGGTTTGCACAAAAAAAGGTATAGATTTTGATGATATTTTTTCTCTGCCGGCAAAAAAATGACTTCTATTAGAACTATTCTAGGAATAGTTGTAGTAGAAGACTTGAACTTATAATGACTTGATGTAAAAACTACATTTCTCCATGGTGATTTGTAACAAACCAGAGGGATATAAGGTCAAAGGTAAAGAGGAGATGGGGTGCAAACCGAAGAAGAGCTTGTATGGCTTGAAACAAGCTCCATGTCAATGGTATAAGAAATTTTATAGCTTTGTGATGGAGTAAGGTTATATTAGATGTCATTCGATCATTGCGTGTATACAAAGAAATTTGAGGATGGCGGTTATATTACCTTGTGCGTATGTGGATGACATCTTTGGTTGTAGGTAAAAACATGTAGGAAATAAAAGTACTCAAGAAGTAGCTAAGTGAATCCTTTTCTATGAAGGATTTGGGGCAGCCAAAAAAATCCTTGGTATGAGGATATCTCGGGATAGGAAGGAACGGAAGCTGACTTTATCTCAAGAAGAGTACATTAAGAAGGTCTTAGAGAGGTTTAATATGTAGGATGCTAAACTAGTTGGGAATCCTTTGGCAGACCATTTCAAGTTATCAAAGGAGCAAGTGTCCCAAGATAGAGTAGGAGAGAAACCAGATGTCTAAGGTACCTTACTCATCAGCAGCTAGTAGTTTGATGTATGCCATGGTGTACACCAAGCTTGATATTTCCCATACAGTGGGAGTGGTGATACGAGTAGAGATCCTTTGGCGGCAGAAGTAAATTAGATCCTTTGGTATTTTAGAGGGATCATGGGGATAATTTTGTGCTAAGTGGATCGAGACACCACTTTCGTGGTTACATAGATTTAGATATGGTTGGAGATGTAGACAACAGGAGGAGCACAACATGTTATGTTTACACTATAGGTGGGACAATAGTGAGCTAGATTTCATGACTATAGAAGATGGTGGCTTTGTCAACCACAAAAGCTGAGTATGTTGTTGCCACAGAGGCAAAAAAGAAATGATTTGGTTATAGCAATTGCTTGAGGATTTGTGGTATAAGGAGGAAGGAAAGCTGCGCATAGTGATAGTCGAGTGTTATACACCTAGCTAAGAACTCTACTTTCCACTATATGACAAAGTATATATAGTGAAGCAACCATTTCATCAGGACATCTTTGGAGGAAGAGAAGTTGAAGTGGAGAAGATTCATACCAGTCAGAATCCTCGCAGACATGATGACCAAGGTGGTCACAAGGGAAAAATTGAAGTTGTGTTCAACTTTGGTTGGTCTTCATGGTAACTAGTGAAGGGTTGAGAAGCTTTCTTAGAGGAAAAATAGTCTCCAAGTGGGATATTGTTAGGTAGTGGAGCATTTTTTCATGTGAGAGAGTGTTGAAGACTATACACTAAGAGTATTGTACATAAAATGTGCCCGATATACTAGGAAATGTGCTTTTCTTATACGGGTGGGATTTTTACCCATAGGTTTATGGGATGGTTTTGGCCCATGGTTTTAATACCTGTGGTTTTGTAAAACTACTTAAGTATTTTTCTACTTATATGGTTTTATGCATATGGTAGGTATAATGTAACATTGCAGATGTGTTTTAAATTCGGGTGTGAATTATGTAGATTTTGTTGAGCATAGATCCAAATAGATTTGGGTATTGTATAGAGAGAGTGGTGGCTTGTAATAAAATATGAGCAAGTGATTCTTGATGGGCATAGCCCAAATTGGGTGAGCCACATTAAATAAATCTTGTCTCTTTGTGTTATGTTATTTTATTCTCGCACTTTTATTTGAGATCCGTAATATTTTCTGCATATTAGTTTCTATTGTTGTGATTCTTTGAGGGATTATTCCACATATTTTATCCCTTATTTATTAACACTTCTCGTCCTTGTCATCTATCATCACACGTATGGGAAAACTCTTGTCTATGTTCCTACACGCCACTTCATCTTCCATCTTGTTTAGTGCATTAGAAGTTTTCTCTTCCGTAAGCTTCCTTTAGTTGATGACATTATATAATTCATCTTGTTCCTTTTGTGGTATTAACTTGGATAATAACTTAGCAATCAACTCAAATTCTAGCTCATCTCCATGTGTATGCATGATCCATGATATATTTTTTATTATGTGTGGCATTCCTCTATCCTTTCTAAGTATGTCCAATCTAAATAGTTCTTACTTTTAGACCAAATTATAGAATCTATCCCAAAGAAGTTTTGTTTAGTCATCGATGAATGATATAAAAAGTTCATAGGGGTTATTCATCTTGTTACTTTCTCCTTTTGCATGCCTTCCTCGGTGTTTCTTTTGAAATAACAAAAGGATCCCCATTTTCTTCACCACCAGTTTCCTTATCCTCCTTGATAACATAATATTCATCATACTTCTTTTCATCTGTATTGGGATTATTATCTTTTACATTGTACCCCTCTTCTTCTTATAATTGGACTTATTTCCTATGTGGGCTTTAGTTATGCACACCAGTCTCACCTCCCTTCTGTGTTCTTATTGGGATTATTTCTTCTAGATTCTTCAAATATTCCTTTTTCTTTGTGTACAAACTCGTCACGCGCTTCTTCTTTAGACCCCCTTTTCTCTAATTCATCTTCCTCATCATCATATATGAATAGAGGCCTCTTGAGGATCCTCTTTTTATTTAACAGATCAATTTAGTTGTTATTGCTAAAGGAGACCCTCTTGTTGGCTGTGAAGAGCTTGTACCCTTACTTTCTCCTCTTCTCTTATTATACATTTCCCTTCTCTAGATTTGATCTAATGCAAAATATTCTTCTTCTTATTCTTCTTATTATTATCCTTTCTCTTCTACCTATAGTGGTGGAGTCTCCTCCGACCTTATTTTTGGAATTATCATTATTTACTTCTTAGAATGTTGAGGAATATGATATTCACAAACATTAATTTCCTTATCATCCTTTATCTTCAACCATAGGCTAACGAACACCTTGTATACCATACTTCCAATCGTCAATGACATAATTAGAATAAGAACCAACTATCGACTTCTTTGTATATATGTATGTCAAAATAATGTCATATTTATACACTTAGCACAAGGTATGCCAATATAATCCACCTTTTCCACATCAAACCTTAAATTTTGTGCATCCTTAATCATGTTTAATGTGTAATCTAAGTACTTGGTAGTGAATGCAAATGGTAATTTATACCACGGCCCCATGTCACCATTCTTCATTACAAATCTTGTAAGGATAAAATGTTGCATGATTTTAAAATTTTCCTATTGGCCTACCACTCCAGAAACTACCTAGGCATACCCCACTTCTTCTCCAACACATCGTGCATCCTCATATACCAATTTTCCAAGTGAAACATGCAGATTGGAAATTTCACGCTCACATGTAAACTAAAAATTGTTTTGCAGGTAATCATTTGTAGTGGGGTTTACCCACATATAATCCTATGGTCCATCTGGTACACCAATCTCCCAAAATATGATCATCAACAAGATAGATCCCCAATTTATTTTCTCCCTCTTTTTTGTTTGGATCCTCGCCCTTCTACAATCTCCTTGGCTATGAATTGTGTAATGTTGTATTCACTTTAATGTGCTATCTTGTGCACAATTTAAAGGAATTTTGGGTTTACATCATTCCACTTCTCGAGGCCCCTAGCTTACAACCAACCAAATGTGTCGTTACTCTCGTGGAAGGATCAAAACCTTATCTACTCCCATAAAATTGTTTCCCCTTTCATACTACGATTTTGTGGGTATTTCATCGATCTTCATATCATCATGCAAGTCTAGGTCTATGTCTTCGATGATATCACGTAACCCCTGTCACTCTTCTTATCAACCCAATTTTCAACCTCATCCTTCTTCAAGAGAAATAAAAATATTATTCATGTAAATGTAGTATCAACTAATAGAAGAGGTCTCGTGCCATCTAAATAAAAAAAATTCAAACAAATAGAGAACCCCCACCTTCTCTAGATACTTACGCATTGAATCATCCATGGCCCTCTTCCCTTCTACCATCCATGTAAGTATCATGTCATAGTGCTCAATGATTGTATTCACTTATTTTACACTTCCCGAGATGTGATGTCCATGACCCACCCACTATTACCTCGGGAGGTTATTACATTTTGGAGAACTAGTTCTCTCGGTGGTTCCTCCATGGTTTTATTTTTTTTAGGTTTCCTTCTTGGTGCCATCATTCTCCTCAATTCAATTTGAGACTGTAAAAACCCACTAAAATGTGCTCTAACTTCTGAAGGTTACTTAGTTCCTTACTCCTCGGTTTCATGCATCCAAGATTTATGTTTAAACCCCACTCTTTCCAACTCTTGTACTCTTATTTCCCTAACATTGTGCCCTAGTTTCTAAGCTTAAAACCGCTACAAATCATAGCTTCTACGAACCACTATATTTACTTTCTCATGCCCTCATACCTTCTCTCAAAGCTACAAGTTCCTCTTCCTTGAAGGAGCTCTATACCTAAGGGCATTGTGCACTTTGTTTTGCTCTAGTTTTTTTGCTTCACTCTTTGTAATTCACTCTCTACACTGGTTGTTCAGCTCGTAATTGCATAAATATATTAAGGAAAGGTAATAAAAACCCTTTTCCCCTTATTTATAGATTTTATGCACTTACTTGTCTATATACAACCATTTTTAGTTTTAAAATACATTTTCGCTCTTTTCCCATGCTTTTTTCTTTAAAGAAATTCTCCACTTTAAAGGAACTTTTTTCCCCAAATAGTTTCTCTTCTACATGCGTCATTCATAATCTTTTCATGTGTAACTACTTTCTAGACTACATTCATCTTTTGCATACATCTCCTTGTACCGCACACAATCTTCCTCTATGTCATCTTACCAAGTATTCTTCTTACTTCTTCCTCTCTTGCATTGCATGGCAAGACCATCTTTCTCACGTGTTCTCAAACTATGAGAAAAAAAATTTATATACCACCTAACACCATCATTCTAAATCATGTGCGACATTTCCTTTCATTCATCCCCATGTTATCCATCAAGTATCATCATACTCCTCTAACACGTACCCATGAACCAACTCCTTTAATCATGTTAGGATCACATAATCTCTTTTCACGTACTCTCACCCGATCTCGCATCACACTAAAGTATATGCATTCCTCTATGCATTAATTTAATAGATAGTAATCAGCTCCATGTGTAAAAAATTTATAATAACAAGAATAGAAGAACAAAAACATGAAAGGAAATATACTATAATAAGGAAATATCTCCTTATTAGAAACACAAAAGAAGCTTATTTATAGAGAGAGCTTCACCCACTCCCATTAAAGTATCTAGGCAAAATGGTGTCATCCAAAGACCTGAAATTAAAAGGCTTCGATTCTAGTATCTTTATCACTACAAAAGGTCCGAACCAATGGAATTTAAACTTCCCAAGATGACACAAAAATTTAATCATATAGTAGCCCCATCTTCCCAATCTGTAAAAAAATTGGTATTGATACACCTATCATGCCAATCCTTCTATCTTTCCTTCTCTATTTTTGACTCTAATGCATAATGCCACGCATCTCATCCAATCGCATCAATTTATCAATGTGTTCATTGACATCTTGTTCATCATCCGATCATTTTATGTGCACAATATGTAGGGAGGGTAACATGAATTCCATAGGTAAAATAAATTCTATGCCAAACACCAAATGAAATGTTGTTGCTTTATTTAAATTTTTGTAAGCTATTTTATACACCCATATAACAACTAATACCTTATCATCCGAATCATTTCTTCCAATCTCACATATCTTTGTTAGTGTTTGTTCTAAGAACTTGTTGAAATATTCAGCAATGTCATTAGCTTATGGGTGATAAGTGGTAGTCTTATGGTTTTCTACCATAAATTCTTCCAATATGATTATAATAGTCTCAATTATAAAATGTGTTCCTCTATCACTTGTAAGGATCAACGGACATCCATACATGTTGATGATATTTTACCAAAGGAATCTAGCTATTATTACTAGAGTGCATTATTTTATAGGCATAACCTCTTCCCACCTTGTCAAGTAGTCAATATATGTGATGATATAGCATGCCCCAATCCTATGTGGGGGTGGTGTAATAGGCCTTACAATACCAATTTCCCATTTTTCAAAAGATTTTTTTCTCGCGATGGGCCTTGACAACATCTCATCCCTATTCTAAGGTTTCCAATTATTTGATAGTGATCACATGCTTTGAAAATATCTTTAGTTTCCTTGTATAATATATCCCATTATAGACCTACTAAAACGATATTACACACAAGTGGAATCTTTATCATAGTGTCCTATTGTTATCCCTCCATGAGATTCCTCGATGATTGCATCATTCTCATGCTTGAGAACACATTGATGTAAGGCGCATCTCTACCCATATTATATAGGTATCCTTCAATGATTTTATATGAAAAAGCATGAATATAAAGTTCTTTTCACAAAATTCATCATACATTGCTCGTGCAAGTCTAGTGTGCAAAAATATTGTAATGTCTTCAAAATCAGCGGGTGTGTGATGTAATCTAAATAGCTGATCATCTAGAATAATGTCTTATACAATTTTTACATCCTATCCCGAGTTGATTATTGACAAGTGATCATGTCCCGGGTTGTTCTTTCCTATATTTACTCGACCGTGAAGTGACATTATTGAAAAATAAGTATCCACTGGAAGATGCAGCCTTTGCAATGACAATTTTTGACGGGGTACATCAATGCCATATGATCCATATAATAGATGAAGGGTGTTACCAATAAGTATTGTATTATTAGTGAAGCACGTAGATCATGGATAATGCTTTTTGATGGGTAGTTGTATAATCCTTCTCTACGGGTGTCAAATTCTTAATTGCAAAGAATATGGGATGATAAACATTCCTCTCTCTTGGTTGTTCTACGACTATACTAATGGCCATGCCGAGGCATCTATATGGACAATAAAATGATTTTTCCATGAAGGGAAATGCAAGATAGGTGTGGTGGTAAGATTCTCCTTCAAGGTATCAAATTCCTTCTGTGCGTATCACCCCAATAAAAATTTTCTTTGGCCTTGATAAATTATTCCTAGGGTGTAACAATCTTAGCATAAACTTTGATAAAATTTATGCAATAGCCAATATGTCCCAAGAATCCTTACACTTCAATCTGATTAGTAGGTCCCTCCAGTCTTAAAATGACTGCAATATTAGATGGGTCTACCAACAATCCTTCTTTGCAAGTGATGTTCCCATTAAATGGACTAAAGGGAGTAGAAAATATACACTTCTTAATGTTTAAAGAGATGTTTAGCTACCTACACCTCTAATAAATTAATCTTAGGTTATCGCAATGATCTTCCACTGGCCCATACATGGTCCAGCCATCCAAGTAGACCTACAAAAGCTTATGAATGAATTCCTAGAATGCTTGAACAATAATGCCCAAGAACACTGCTGGCACATTCTTCAATCTAAAAGGCATGATAGTATCCGAAAACCCAACTATAAATTAATAGATTTCACATCCTACTACACCTTCAAGGATCTCTTCTTGAAATGGTGTATGGAAAGGATCTATGACACATGAAGCATTTAGGGACCTATAGTAAACACAAATCCTTATCGGTCATCCTTCATGATACTAATCACCATGGACTTGATCCAATCAGATTCCTAAATAGGTTTAATGATCCTTGACTTTAGAATCTTTTCAATCTCTTCTTTTACCTTCACACATAGGTTTGGATTCATTCTTTAAGGCCTATTCTAAACCGGGAGTTTTCTATCTTTTAACTTTATTTTCATCCCTCCCAAAGATGGATGGAAACATTTAAACTCATGATAACCACTTAGGAAAAAATCCTAGAAGTCACACAACAACTCAAAAATATTCACAACTTCCTATTCTAACCAATAATCTCCAATTATCACCTCCTTAAGTGCATCCTCAGTCCCAATATTCACCTTCTTAGTCTTCATAGACACATGATATGTGTGCACCTTCTCTTCGCAAATTCTAAAACTTTTCATGTATGCTTTGTATGCTTAATGTAAAGATCTTTAACTTTCTCATCATCTATGAGGTACACCATATTTCCTTTTTCTTTCTCTTTTCATGTGCACTTTGTAGTAGTGTTTCTTATATTTCTAGCACATTCTTGCATACCTCGGCCTCAAGATCTCCTAATAGTTGAATCATAACTTCTTGTAACTTTGTGATATCTCCCAACGTGATGGATGCAGTTCGTAATTTACAAGGCTTTTGAATGGAAGTCTTGGTAGAAAAATAATAAAACGTATGAATAATACCTTCCATCATGTCATGCCAACCTACAATCTCTTGGTTCAACTCAACATGCACATATCGGGCTCACCGACATCCGCTCGAGTTGAATAATTTTTTTACCCAAAGAGATGGTGGTAGAGCTTCCTGTCCTTATGCACAATGTTTCTCACAATTGTAAATAAGAACTAAATAAGGGGCCTTCCCATCATACTCATGCACTAGAGAGTGGATATTATTTCTTTAAAAATGCTTACTTCACTAAATATGGACATATTCTAGTGAATCTAGACTCTAGTATTACAAGTATTGGAAGAACTCCATCTCTATTTTTGCATATATTAGATTCCACTTTTGTGTATACTAGATTTAATTATTACTATTATTGGAATCCATTAGTAGCAATATTGGATTCCAATATTGTTGTTATCCAATTTTTCCCCTTGGAGCGAAATTGAACAATTGGGGGGAGGGGTTGTTCTCTAGCATTAAAAAGGATTTCATGAGACATTATGAATCATCTAAAATCTTGGAGGCTCAAGGTCTTCTCAAAGTGTGAAAATTGACCCCCACAGGCCCACTGTCTAACTCGGTAAAAATGATTAAAATTGATAATTCATTTATTTAGGGAGGTCTTATTATGATAACTCTATTTCCCCATTTTCTAAAAAGAACCTAAGGGGATCAAAATAAGGATTGAAATCAAACATTGAGCACACCATAGTCACAAGATAAAGGTATCTTTCCATGCGGGTGGAAGAAGCTCGTGGTTGAGTTTGGATGAAACCGACTAGCATTGACTAGGAAAATAAAGGAAGGCATGTTAAATGGATCACAGAGAGCTATTGAAAGGTTGAGTCTAGTTTAGCTAGATGAGTTACTCATTGAGTAAGCTCGACATTGAGAAATGGTGTCATAATGAAAGTTGAGTTCAAATCTCTGTCGATCAAGGTTTGAGAGGGAGAAAATATTGTTTTCGAAGAGGAAAGTTATGACCTAGCTCGGTCGTGGGAAGGCCGAGGCTAACTGGCTCAAGCTTAGTGTTTGGGATGCTTCATAGGAAATTACTCGACGAGTCATAGGAGAGCGGATGGCCCAAGGGATTCACATGGCTGAAAATAAAAGGAGACATCGTTCGATTTACTTGCATGGAAATTTAGTGTGACTTTGTTGAGCTCATTTGGAAACACCTCGGTGACCTCTTGTGAAGATGACTCGAAGCACGAAGGTAGTAAAACTCGGTGGGGTGAGCTCATTGTCAGGCTTGGTTGGAGAATGGGGATGGGAAATGTTTGTTATGTAATATAAGTGGTGAATTTGTTAAGCAACATGGCTAAGGGGGAGCTCGATGGAGCTGATATCAATACCATGTGTAGAAGATCATGTAGATGTGGAGATTTCGACATCATTGGATCATGACAGGATTGAACCGAGCTTTGGAGGAAATTGGGTGAGTTCTCAGAAGAGATCTAGGAGGTGACACAGTGGAATGGGCACAAATGCCATGAATAGTAAGACCGAGTTGGAAGTAAAAGCACATGTGAGCTCGAGATTGTAGAGATCATCGAAAGAGATTTAAGCTTGGATATTCTGTGTACAAAGGATGGAAATCTCAACGCCAATGAGTTCATCTGGTAGAATTCAAGTGAAAGAATGAACGATGGTGAAGTATAGTTAGTCATGGCATGGCAAGTTGTGAGAGATTGCTGAAATTTAAGATTGGGCTCGTGGAGCTAAACATGCAAATTGGCGCAGTCATAGATGGTTCGTTGGGAAGAAAAGGCGAAGTCTATGAGGAAACCCAAGTTGGGGAGTTATGAAGACTTGTGTCTAATGGGGAGTCGGGAAACTTTATGAAATCAGATTATGTTGGATCACGGAATCCTTCAGTCCCAAGTTTAAAATTACCACTTTGCGGGGTTTGAGTAAATGTTGAGCCAGTGTCTATAGCTTGTATGGTCGAGACTCAGAGAGGAAGATTTCCATGGGAGGAAAAGGCTCACAGTAATACCGCATAATGGTGGAAGAGTGGAGATAGAGATCTAATTTTTCGGATTGATACGTGGGAAGAATGGTGTAGAAGGTCCGAGTTCCTATTTTGGATAAGATGGACTTTGAGTCGGGTGGGCACGTTACTCAAATTAAACACCGAGTCGAGTCATTGGGTGATTTGTCATGTAATACAAAGGGTGCTTCAAGGATACTCAGTGGAGTGACAGACAAACTTGTTGTAGGGCGAGTGAACCCATTACAAATGATTCAGTGGAATAAGAGAAGAGCTCGCTAGCTAATCAATGTAGTTTTCAAGAAATAGATTAGTTTTACGCATGGTATAAGAGGGACGCATCTCCGAGCTCATAATGCGACCTCCTCCCCAGATGATGGGCGAGACCCCATCCAAGTAGGGTAGTGCACGAGGCACTATCCAGGGAACCAGAGGGACTCCCAACCAAGGCAAATAGTTGGCCTTGCATGCGTTGGGGTTGACAACTTCACATGCGTTGGCCTACAGAAGATCTGGGCGAGTTGGGCGAGTTAAGTGCGTAGGCATAAAATGGGTGACCTCCCGGGAAGTTCCCGGTGGCACACCAATGTAACTCTTGAGGGCTGGCTAGTGAGAAAGAGTTATGCATGGGGGATTAAAAGGACCATGTTGTGAGCCCAAGGATGTCTTAGAATCAAGGTTAGCCGAGGTGGGTTGGTGAGCAAAGTTGGTTACACTTAGGAACAGTGCAAGGTGTCTTGGAGTGAAGAACGCACCCAATGTACGTGGAGTGAGTTGGGCAACTCATGAGATAAATGTAGTGGAAAAGCGAGTTTGTTGGAGCATGAAGACCTTACACAATAGAGGCCTTGCGTTGAGAGTGTAGCACAAGCCTAATGAGCTAGATGAGCATGGCAGACATTAAGACCAACGTGGTGAACTCACACCCACACCAAGTGGAGTGTGGAACACTTGGTGCACTTGGAAATTTAGAGGATGGGGTGTTCAGGAGACCTTGGAGATATACTCTACCCTTACGGAGTATGTCCATGCAGAGATGTGCATCGTGGATCAGCAGTGGGACTCTAGAGTTAAGTGATAGTGGACTTGGGGAGACCTTTGCGGTGATAACGTCCTTAGAAGCAGAGTTCATGTGGGAAGCAACCAAGAGGTGTGATGGAGTGAGACTGGGATCCGGAGGTCAAAACAGAGGAGAAGTAACTCGAGACGTGAGTGAGCCAAGTGTGGCGAGCTCCTCAACCTTGCAAAGGTTAAACAACATAGATGAGTTGAGTGCTCACATAGATGTATCGGAGGCACGGAAGCGTGGATGCGGAGTGGGTGTAGAAGCAGTGGCTGAGACTCATTGAAGTGGATAGAGGATGGTTCACATGGTGATGTGTGACATGGTGGGTTGAGTCAAGGACATCATGGATATGGTTGCAGTGTGGTGAGCTGACAACTAAGGCAGAAGACTCAAGTAGGAGTCAATGCGGTCTAGACACAGATGGGTGTCTCAAAGAGTAGGCATGGTGATGTTAGTGGCCATGGCATCGGGGTGAGATCAGAGGTTAGATCAAGCCAAGGGAAGAAGAGTACCTCACCCGCATGTGATGTGGTCTACAAAGATGGTGAGCTTGTAGTGCTCCCCATAGGGATCTTTGGTGTTGGACTTGGGTGACAGAACAGTCAGCAGGTTGGGGTGAGTAGAGGCTCACACTCGGGAAGGACTCACGAGGAGGACTTCCCCCACTGGTGCACACATAGGTGATCGGCATAGAAACTCAGGTAGACTCTAGGATGGATGACAAATAGGTGCATGTGATGTTCCTTAGTGGCATTGTGCAGAACAGTTGGATGTTCGACAGTGAGCCGGCCAATGGCGTTAGAGAGTTGGTTCAGTGATGAGTCAAGGAGGCATGAGTTGTGCATTCCCTTAGGTGAACTAAGAAGGCATATTAAGAGCTCCCGGTGGTTGTATGGGCAGCTGTGGTATTCAGCGAGTGGTCTTTTGGAGCAATTGTATGGGCAGCTGTGAAAGGTGTTGGAAGGGTTCACTTGTGCATAAGTTGGAGATGCATTGGGAATGGGGGTGGATGAAGGTGGATGAAGATGTAGTCTAGGACTACGGAGTAGCTTGTTCCTCTAAGGAAAGAAAAACAAGTAGTGTCTTAGTGTCACACGTTGGCTAGTGAAATCCGCTGCATAGCTAGCCCCATGACACATGGTAAAAATGTCATACCTTGAGCTCGGGAAGACAAATGTGTGTAGGAATGAACCAAACTCGGGTGAAAATAGAACTTGGAAAGGATAGGAACTACACATAACGAAGGACAGTCACAGAAAGAGAAATCATTTTAGGATCATTGAGGAAACATGAAACCTCAATGACATGATTAGTCGAGCTAGGGAGCTCATCAACAATTTAAATGGACACGACATGTCTGTATAACTCAGCACTATGTAGAAAACTAGCTTTGACATAAGCTTGAAGAATGACATGACTAAGGTATTGGTGCACTCAAAGAAGTAAGAAGCTCATGATTTCAAGACATGAGGGTTCTAGATGGATTGACTGTCAGGAATAGCTTAGTCATTTGTCATAATTAAGAGATAAGATCATGGTAGAGATTGATCGGAGAGTAGGTTAGTCTATAGTCTAAAATGTTGTTTGGTTTGTAGCTACCCTCTAAGTGTCGAGGCAGATCTCGGGAATTAATATTGACAAATGGAAGAACTCATAAAGGATTTGAACTCGACACTAGCCGAACGCAAAGCACAATGATTTATAAAAAAATGTAGAGCCACAAGTCAGATGACATAAAATGTAGCTTGGCACGAATAGAAGTGACTTGAGCTCCATCTCTTTCAAGCTGAAAATATCTATGCAGGGAATGGGTCAAGTGATCATCATGAGCTCGACGGTTCAACTTGTTGAGCGAGTCGCTTGTAGGGAGTTTCAGAAAATTCTTGCTCAAATGCCAAATCACGTGGGAAACAATAGTGGTAATCCCCACACTTTGAGCATTGGCATAGAGATTTTTTTAAGCTGCGGTGGAAATAGTGGTAATCGAGGAGATTACAAGCTAAAAAACCAAGTTTTTTTTGGAAAACCATAGGTCGGGTTCGGTGGCTCGTCGTAACCACTTTGTTGGAATATGGTGAGAAGTGGGTGATGCAACGAAAATTTCATGGCGAGAAGGATTTGACACTGTGATATGGTAAGATCCCACCGAAATATATCGAAGCATATGAATGGGTGCATGTAATCTAATCAACTTGTTGTTCATTTATTTGAAGTTTACCGATCCATCATAGTTGGTTGTGAGACATGGAAAATATGATGCGGTGGTGTCTTTCAAAGGAAGAGCATGTAAGGGGGGTGGAAAAAAACAAGAACACCCGATGGTGGTAAAAGCTCTTGGTGTCACACGTTTAAGGGACTAACCATGTAGCAAAGGTGGTGAGGACATGTAGCTCTCGAGAGGATAAATCACGAGTCACTCGATGAAAACACCATAGGGTATAGGCCAAGCCGTTAGAGGAATCCGGAAAACGTAACACGTGGGGACGTGTGTTAAGTCCTCAAAGCACAAAACGGTGTATTTCAATGAAAAGTGGAGTAAATAGATGATGTTCCCTAGTATGTGTCAGATTAAGAAGAGAACTTGGTTGATGCCGATAAATTTGTAAAGAGGCTCTTCCAAGTTTTAATGTTAAGTGGCTAAGCCAAGGTGGTCGGTGAAGCAAGGAACTCACTCAACAACCATTTCATTGTGAGCTAGTTGGCAATTATAACAACCAAGAAATATTTAAACCCCTTCCAAGCATAAATAAACCAAGGACTCTGCCAAAATACCTATATTATTTTTTACTAAAATAATTTATTAAAATATTATTTTAATTAAAATATTTTATTAAAAAATATTATTAGTAGATGATTAAATTAAATTTTTGAAATTTATGAAGTAGTGGTGGAATGTTCTCAAAAATGCTTAAATGATGTAATTATCATGAAGGTCATCGTGTACCGTTATTCATGCCCTATAATTTGGGTTTTCTACATCCTTTCTCTTCAGATTTTTTCTATAAATGTAAGTTGGAAGCTCATTCCAAGAGGTTTAAACAAGTCAGAGAGGTTGGACAGCTAAATATCTTAGGCAAGTGAAAAATTTTCAAGAGTCCTCTTTCTTCTGCAAGTTGTCCTTGTATGTTGAGGGAACTTTTAAGCCTCCTTTTCAAGACTGTAATGGAAACCATTGCCTCTTATGAATGTATGATGCATTGTGCATGTTGTTGAAGTAATAAAAGTGTTTGTTTTGTGAGTAATCTTGGTCCTTTCATCCTTCTATACTTCTTTGTGCCTTTTCTAATGCTTGCAGGTACATTGTGCAAGTTCACGTTTCTATTGTAGGTTCTTGGAGTTATGTGCTTATCAAGTGGTGGAGTATTACATGTAGTTGAGTTATGGTGCTTATTCACCCTTCTCAAGTTCATCCTTCTTCATTAGAAGACTGATAACTTGTTTGTCTAATCGCTTTTAACAAAGGGAACACATGCTTCCTAGTTTGTGGTATTTTGTACCCTCTCTAAGTTGTAGGTGAAGTTGAATTGTGGTGCACACACCTATTCAAATTAAACCTTCCTAACTCAGGAAACACCCTTTATTTTGTGCATCACTAACCCCTAGTATAGTTTCATTTCTTATAATTCTCTCTCCCTAAAACCCATGAAAATGTTAGTATAGGTCTATATAACCATTTTATTGCAATAGGCGTAGTACAACACTTAGTTTAGGTAGAGGAAGTTGGCCTTCTTTGGAGGTTGACCTCAAGCCCAAGTCCCACTGACTTGAGAAATGATGCCATGTGTCTAAATCACACCAAACATCTTGTTCACATTTTTTCCATTCGAAGGGTGCAATGATTTAGTAACAACAATTTTTGAGTACGCCCGAGTGGGACAAAGTTGGTACTTCTCTTCTCACTTATACAAGTTGAAGTACCTAGTGACTCTATATCTCTGGATTCCATGTCTTAGTGTGTAACCTTATGTGAAGAATTCAGATGAGAGCTTCTTCAAAGCAAGTAAATTATCAACATATAAAAATTTCATGTCTTCTCCAAAGAGAAGAAGAAGACGCATTTCAACATCACCGGTTGCAACTTTACCTCATAGGGGTCATTCAAATCCCCGCACGAAAGGTTTCCTCCACCAAAGAAAAATCAACCTCTTGTTGTTATGGCACAAAACCAAGTTTTCACCCTTTCAATGCAAGAATATCTCTTCTTCTAGTGCTCAACGTGACCTTATACCTATTTCGGCACTAAACAATTTACCCTTTTACAAAGGGAAAACTCACATTACTCTAGTGGAACATATTCTTGATGTAGCCAACATTTCGTAGTACATAATATCATGGAGGAAAACATTGCGAGTTAGAATTCTTGCTACCTCTTTCAAGGGAAAAGTACTTTAATAGTTTTGTAATGCCCTGATTTTTGTAAGTTATCATGTTGATTATTTTTCATAATGTTTAATGCTTGCTGAAATGAAGGCAAACATGTTAAGATATATTTTTGATCTTAAAGGAATGTGTTGCTAATCTAGACTCTTGTATACTGTAATTTGTTTACGTGGGACAGCAGTAATTATTGCTTGTATGTTTGCTGATATGACAACAGATCGGTCATATGTTTGATGAACTCTATTCGCTGATTGACAGCACACCTTGAATCAATTCCATTGATCCAAGGTATGCTGTGGCCTTCTTGTAATCACTTTGCCGATTTACTTTTAAACCAGACTGAAGGTTGATATAAATGTTGTAGCACCTGATTTCAGGTATGAATAGCTGGCACGTAGATGCCAACGGAAAAGGTTTGATTCTCGAACCATACACTATTGTAACACTGAGACCCGTAAGGCGATAAAGGCCTGGATGTGGGTGGCTCAGGTATGTGGAACATGGGACGAAACGTCCTGCATAGCGCTGAATTTGGATGTCAGTCGGAAGGACTTGATTGGAAATTGATTAATTAAGTGCTAGGGGATTAGACCCTAATCTACCCCTAAGTTCTACCTTATACCCTAACTACTATCCTATGTGGATTTTTAAATTCTATAATGGTAAAAATAGATCTAAATCCTATTAACCTATGACCTAGATTTGGACACTATTATAAATCCTAAACTAATCCTAACCTAAGGAAGGGGACGCACAGACCCATGGGGATGGAAAGGATAAGGATGGAAGGAAATTTAATGGGCAATGAATGTGGTCCTTGCGTGGACAGCGCCAAGTTTGGCGGGAACAGGGAAAAGTTAGGGGCATCTAGTTAGTCATGAGACTAAACTCTGTTTTCATGCAAAATTTGAATTTGGCAATTCGCCAACCCGAGTCGGCGGTGGCGTGAGGAAAAAGGAAAAGGCAGAGCCTTCAATGCATTTAATTTTCTTGGTCTTTGCAACCAGCCCACCTTGGAAAGAGCATAGAGGAAATTTTGTTGTTCATTGTGTTCTTTCAGGTTTTTGGAAGTTGCTCTGCATTTGGTTTTTCATGGTTCTGTCGAACCAGTTGTGTTTGATTGTTATCTCTGTTTCTTTGGAAAATCTAAGGCTATTTTTGAGCCTGTAGCGGAAGGTGATTGTTTGGGAAGCTCTGCTACTGCCGCCGTGGAAGGAAATAACTCCTGTAGGCACGGTTTTCTTCGAGCTTCAAGGAAGATTATCAGGCATGTTAAGCCCTTCTCTTTAAACTACTTGCTTTGCTTAAACGTCTCATTAAAACAACCCTGCTCTTCTGATGAAGGGGGTTTTGGGTTTATTCGACTTTGCTGTCATGATTGAGATGATTTGGGTAGAGTCGTTTTTCTTTGCTGTTGCGATTTGAACTGTCTTTGCATAAGTATTGAGTTGGAAATACAGCCTATGCTGTGTTGATTTGTTCGACAATATTGGGGATTGTTTCTTTACTGAAATTATAAGGAAATTATGCTTATGAATACTTAGCTGTGCTTTTTCTTTTGTAAAAATGGATGAACACGAATTGGGTAATCGTGGAAGTTGAAGAAAGTAATTGTTCTTCTTACTGAAATTATAAATGAACTATGTTTTCTCCTTGCTGTGATGGAAAGTTGATTTTGTTGTGTTTTATGGATGCGGTTTGATCTTCCAGTTCGGACTGTTGTCGTGAATACGAACTTGGCTTTGAATTTCTGTGCAAACAAATGAAATACATGTGAATTAGCTTGCTGTTTGAGACTGTTTTGACTGTACCAAGCTTACGCATTTAATACCCTATGCGGGTTTACCTTGATAAAGGTATTGTTATATGAATATTGTATTTCTGGGTTCTGCACATCATTGTGAAATAGAAGAATGGGATTTCGGGTTGAAATGTCTGTTGATAAGGAACTCGAACTAGGTATTTCTTTACAAATGGCATATTGAATGAAAATTGTACATGTTGTGTGAGTTTGTTTGACATTGTTGAACAATCATTCTATTGTCAATATGGGTTTGAGCTGTCATTATAAAATAAACACGACTTGGGTGTTCTTATTACATTTTGAAGAAAATGATTGTTTTCTTACTGAAATTATAAGGAAACGAGTTCTTCTTCTTTCTGTTGTTTTAGATTTTGAAAGAAATGGTAATTGGAGATTTATTGAGCATCATAGGTTCGGCTTGATGGAAGTGACAGTGGCATTTAGATTGTTTTCTGAGTGTTGTGTTTGTTTTTTTTTGTACAAACGAAAGGATGAAATGATTCGTGTGATCTCTGATTTTGCACTGTCATTCAAATACGAACTCGACTTGAGTGATTCTTGTTGTGTTTGAAGAAAATGGGTGTTTTCTTATTGAAATAATTACAGGGATGAATTTTTCTCTTCTTGCTGTTTGAGTTCTGGAAATAGCAACAATAGAGCTTTACTGTACAATACGGGTTGGACTTGTAGGTTATAGCAAAGTGCAAATTATTATTTATGAACTGTGTGCGTTCATAGGTATAGAAAGTCGTGTGAATAATTGATTAAGCGACTGTATAACTGTTCATTTGGTTATAATACAGTGAAAGAAGTATGAATTCTTCTAGTACAGTAAGAGCATAGTATGCATTCTTTACATTGTTTGTTCTATGATGGATACAATGTTTTACCAACTTGTTTTTGGTATTCGTATGAGCCTGATTTAAAGGAAGTATTGATAGGGATGATAAATTCTTCCTTGTTTTCATTTAAAGCTGAGTATGAATGGAATTATTCCTTGCTGTTGGAAAGTGAATTCTGAATGGATTTTGTAAGTTTCACTCTGAACTGTTATCTTTGATTGATGTCTCGTTTGGATTTAACTTTCAGTACAGTCATGAGGAAAGGAATAGGAGTGTGGATGGATAACTTGGAATAATGATCATTTCTTCTCTCATACAGTTGGAAATCTGTAATCGTTAAGGAACGAATTTTATATGGCTTGGGATTAAGCATCTATATTCTATTGCTGTTTACTTTCTCATCTGTACTTGATTGCTTGAAATCAAATGAGTTGCATGAACTGAAAGGAAAGTAATTGGTTTATATTTTCAGTCAAATTTTATCCTTTGAATTTATTACTAATGAAAGGGAAGGAAATAGACAGCATTTAATGTTATAACAGCAGTATGCAAACGTGTGTTCCTAGTTTTTTTTACAGATGTTGTAATCTGGAACTGTTTGAAGGAAATTACTTTTTGTAATGATTATTTAGGAAAGAGGACAGCAATCCTTTGACTGATTGGGATGGTATTTAGATGATTCAGTTGTCATGCGTTGTTCATTCTTTTTGATACTTAATTCTTGATTGATGTTCATATTAACGTTTCATAAAAGCAGGGTTCTTTTATTGAGACAGTTAATTAAAAGCACCTCATTTTAATGACAAGTGCTTAATATGCTCAGTTCAATGAACTGACCCGTGCAAGTAATTTTGCAGATGGAACTTGAGTAAAATGAAGACATGGTTGTTTTCTGATACTTCTTTTGATTGACTGAAGATGGATTGTATTTGATAGTTATTATTCCTCTACGAGGAATTGAGAAAAGAAGAAATTACATTCTTCTATCTTATGAGTTGTAATGTTGTTTTATATAAACAAAGTCCAGTAATTTGACTGGAAAATGTATAGATTATGAAATGGATTGATGAATACAAATACAAGTGTGATATTTTAATGACTATATCAGTTTGATATTGTTGATTAAGTTGGGAATATAACATTATTTCTTGATTTGGAATTGTTCAAATGTTCTTGGATGGATTTAAAAGGAACTGACATCTATTCTTACCTAAATACAACTTTTACGTTGAAATGTGCAATTAGTTCATACTTGGGTTAAGATGAATTTTTAATTGACATTAAAAAGGATTAGGAAGAACATGTACTCATATCGGAAAGGTATTCGGGATTAGCTTGAAAGCTAAGGAATATCAAATAACTTAGGAGCAGCCGAACCTCGTATTCGGACTCCGTTAATAGCCTCGTATGTTAAATTCAGAAAGTAAGGATATGGGAAAAACATATCCATGGTTAACAGACCTTAACTATGTAAGGTTAAGGAGAATAAATGAATAAATTCATTAAGAATTAGACCTCGTTTAAATGACGTCTAATAAGCTGGAATTCTGAATTTGTTTACAGTTGTGGAAAACTTGGTTAAGTTTAATAGGTTAAACTTATTAAGTCTATCGGTAATGGGCTGCTTAATCCAAGGATTAAGAAAAGAACCAAGTAGAGAAAATGCAACCCTTCGGTACGAAGGAGAAGATGCATAGTAAGCTAGAAGATGGATTTAGTCTCTCTTAGCTACATACAACTGTAACAAGAACGAGGATAAAGGATCAAGCATGACTGCTGAAAGTTGATCTTAAATATTAAGATCATAACCAAATCACTTGAGCTGGATGTGTACTCTCGATGGGAGGATTCCGTAGGACATTGACATACGCCAGTTACAGCATGGTGTCTTCATGAAGGCGGGGCCTTCATGATGACACAATGTTATAGCTGACATATTACAATGCCCTCCCAAATTAAATCATCAAGATTACATAAGTTGAATACTAAGTTCTTGGCTGGGGATAGGAGTGTGATCACGTATACGGAGTGACTCCGGAGGACTAAAGATAACTAGACACATGGAGTCGTCTAGGGATGACACCGTATGTCTGCGTATGTTTAGTTACCATGAGTAACTTCCAATACTTGTTCATATTGCTAGTTGGAGTTAGAGTTTGACCCTTAAATTGGAAGGACTGGTAGGGACCAGGAAAGACCATTCTAGATAACAGACAAAGTGAGGTGAAGGACGTATTCCATTGGTGTGTATCACATCCAGGAATATGATCATGTAAAGCATGTGAAAATCTTTGGCAAAAGTATCGCAAGTGCTGGTTGCGTTGTCCTAATCACCTAATTTAAGATGCAGGATGTCAGATGAATATCAGTAATAGATATTCAGATAAGCTTCTTAAATGGATCACTTTGATAATCGAAACGGTAAGAGAAACTTGTATATACATTATACTATGTATGAATGAACATGAAGGATCGGTAGGTTGCCGAGTCATGAAATAAGAGATCGTTGAAACTCCGAGCCATGAAAATGGGAGATAGGTAGTTCTTCGAGTCATTTACAGTAGCATATGGAAACTGTTATATGATTGAATGGCAATAAATGTGTGTTCCATATTGCAAATATGTGAACAGAGAACATTAGTTTTAAAGGGAAATTGTGTGATCCAAACTGCATTGTTTGGGCAGTGAACAATTATTGAAACTTGAACGTGTGTTTGAATTATATAATTCATAATAGGGAATGTTGTTTTAAAAATTAAAAAAAAATTCCCTTGTTCTGGTATCTTAAAATGGGGATGTTACAAGTTTTGAGGGTTAAGTTTGCACTATAACCACTTGGACAAGTTACGAGGAAATCTCTCAAATGATTTGAAGATGAGAGTGATCACCTATCACATTTGGAACATCTCACTACCATGAAGAGAACTCCCCAAGAATACATAGGTAATTTCAACTTCGATTCCATAGAACCTACAATAGGATTAGGGACTCATAAAGCCTTCTCTAAATAATGCGTTCTTTTGCTATTTGTGAACCTTGAATAACAATGTAGTAGTTAGGATTCAAGCCATTGGACGGACTACATTATATCCGATTCTTATGACATTTCCATAAGAGTGGAAAATTCCTTGATTTAGGATGGAAATATAGCTCGAGGATCTCTAATGCCATTGTCTCGGATGTTACAAACAATTAGCTTATCATTGCTCCTATTCCAACACCCTCTAATCAACCAGCTCAAAATGTCCTTGCCTCTTCAAATGATCTATTTGAATTCAATTCACTACTGCAAAATTTTTGAAATGAGCTTGTTGCACTCAAGAGGTAATAGTTTCAATACAATTGTCCAAATCGGACACAAAATCAACAATATCAAAGCTAACCATCATCCTTTTTAAGGGAAAAATCAGCTACAAAAGCAAGATAAAAAATCAAGTTGTGAATGTCAAGCCTTTGAACTTTTAGAACCCTCTTGCTGCTATTTCATCTAGATCCATAATACCTATTAAGAATAATCTAGTTCAAACCTACGAATGATGTTATCATTGTTATTAACCCCACAATCAAAATATTTGTCCCAATGGAGTTCTTAGTCAGGCCTTTATGGTTCAAAGCATATCTGCCCCTTCAGAGATGACAAAAAATTCATCTACGCAAGAAACAACAGATCAACCATAGGCACCTGAAGAAACCACTTTGCTAAACCGGAAAGCGAGAATATTTTTGTGGGTTGAATACAAATTCCTCATCGAGTTGCATAAAACACTCATTCGAAGAAGAGAGAAATGGAACCTTAGCCTTCCAAATTTGATCAAGCATCCATTTCACATCCTCGACACACAAACAACAGCTTAATAAAGATGTGGGAAAGGAACTACCAGAACACACTGTTAGCTAAGCTAAAAGGAAAGAAGGTTCTTTAGGCATCATGGTACCCTACAAGGACTTTCTAAAAGAAGACCCCAATGCCCAAAGAAGTGTCAAAAATTAGGAACAATTCCCTTCAAACATAGTAGAACAAATAAAGAAAACTAATATGAGCGTTACTATGTGGGACACACTCTCAATCCCTTCTCAAATAAATTTGTTGTGAGAGGCTCTAAATAGTTTTGGTACAACCGACATATTGTCGGGTCATGGAGTATAAATTATTACAAGTTTATGTCAACCAGAAGGGAAAATTATTCCTAAAGCCTAAAAACCACCACCATTCTATATTTCCCTAATCATTTTCAACCACCGGTGCATAATTGCATGATCAATTCTGGTGTTAGTAGCTCATTCATGCCCAAGCAAATTGCAGATGTACTAGGCATACAATATGCACTAGTTACAAGAGGAGTTATTTAGCTAGGTGGCACAATTGTTAAGACTGTTGGAGTTATCAAAGGACTTCAACTTAACATCCATGTATGCCCAAGTTTTTCATTCACCCAATACTTATTAGTTATTGATCTTCCTCTTCTCTTCGCCATTTGTCTATCATGAGATTTCACTGCCAATATGGGAGGTTATCTATCAGTTGATTGGTCACAAATGATTCTCAAGACTCGATACAGAACCAAAGTGACTATAAGGGTAGAACCAATCTTCCATAATCATGTAGAAACCTACACTTCTATGCCTATAAATGGGAATTACACCATCGGAGATCCAGAAGAAGAAGATGTTGATCATGAATCGATCACTCTCATTGAAGAATTCCCCGCTACTATGCTAGATGAAGTAAGTGGAGATCATTAGTATGATTCCCGATTACTTTCTTAATGTTGTAACTGCTGAAATGAAGACAAACATGTTAAGATATATTTTGATCTTAAAGGAATGTGTTGCTAATCTAGATTCTTGCATACTGTAATTTATTTACATGGGACAGCAGTTATTATTGCTTTTATGTTTGCTGATGTGACAACAAATTTGTCGTATGTTTGATGAACTCTATTCGCTGATTGATAGCACACCTTGAATCAATTCCATTGATCCAAGGTATGTTGTGGTCTTCTTGTGATCGCTTTGTCGATTTACTTTTTAAACCGGACTGAAGGTTGATATAAATGTTGCAGCACCTGATTTCAGGTATGAATAGCTGGCACGTAGATGCCAGCGGAAAAGGTTCGATTCTCGAACCATACACTGTTGTAACGCCAGACCCCGTAAGGCGATAAAGGCCTGGATGCGGGTGGCTCAGGTAGGTGGAACGTGGGACGAAATGTCCTGCTTAACGTTAATATAACTGACAGTCGGAAGGACTTGATTGGAAATTGATTAATTAAGTGTGAGGGGAATTAGACCCTAATCTACTCCTAAGTTCTACCTTATACCCTAACTATTATCCTATGTGGATTTTTAAATTCTAAGGGTGAAAATAGAACTAAGTCCTATTAACCTATGACCTAGGTATGAACACTATTGTAAATCCTAAACTAATCCTAACCTAAGGAAGGGGGCACAGACCCATGGGGGATGGAAAGGATAAGGATGGAAGGAAATTTAATGGGCATTGAATGTGGTCCATGCGTGGACAGCACCAAGTTTGGCGGGAACAGGAAAAAGCTAGAGGCATTCAGTTAGTTATGGGACTAAACTTGGTTTTCTTGCAAAATTTGAATTTGGCAATTCGCCAACCCGAGTCGGCGGTGGCGTGAGGAAATAGGAAAAGGCAGAGCCTTCAATGCATTTAATTTTCTTGGTCTTCGCAACCAGCCCACCTTGGAAAGAGTATGGAGGAAATTTTGTTGTTCATTGTGTTCGTTCAGATTTTGGAAGTTGCTCTGCATTTGGTTTTTCATGGTTCTGTCGAACCAGTTGTGTTTGATTGTTATCACTATTCTTTGGAAGATCTAAGGCTATTTCTGAGCCTGTAGAGGAAGGTGATTGTTTGGGAAGCTTGTTGTTGTCGCCGTGGAAGGAAATAACTCCTGTAGGCACGGTTTTCTTTGAGCTTCAAGGAAGATTATCAGGCATGTTAAGCCCTTCTCTTTAAACTGCTTGCTTTGCTTAAACGTCTCATTAAAACAACCCTGCTCTTCTGATGAAGGGGGTTTTGGGTTTATTTGATTTGCTGTCATGATTGAGATGATTTGGGTAGAGTCGTTTTCTTTGCTGTTGCGATTTGAACTGTCCTTGCATAAGTATTAAGTTAAAATACAGTCTATGTTGTGTTGAATTGATTCGAAAATATTGGGGAATTCGTTCTTTATATTATGATATCGTGCATGTTGTGCGAGTTGTTTTGACATTGTTTCTTTACTGAAATTTGTTTAAGGAAATGAGTTCCTTTTCCTTCTGCTGTTTTAGATTTTGAAGGAAATAGTAATTGGGTTTTATTGAGCATTATGGGCTCGGTTTGATGGAAGTGATAATAATATTCTGAGTGTTGTGCTTTTCTTTTGTAAAAGTGGAAGGATGAATACGGCATGAGTATTCGTGGAAGTAGAAGAAAGTAATTGTTTTTCTTCTGAAATTATAAAGGAACTATGTTTCTCCTTGCTGTGATGGAAAGTTGATTCTATTGTGTTTTGTGGTTGCGGTTTGATCTTCTGATTCGAACTGTCTTCGTGAAAACGAACTTGGCTTTGAATTGCTGTGCAAATAAATGAAATATATGGGAATTAGCTTGCTGTTTGAGACTATTTTGACTGTACCTTGCTTGTGCATCTGATATCCTATGCGGGTTTTCATTAATAAAGGTATTGTTATATGAATATTGTATTCTGGGTTCTGCACATCATTGTGAAAAAGAAGAATGGGATTTCGGGTTGAAATGATTGTTGAGAAAGAACTCGAACTGGGTATTTCTTGTAAATGGGTACATTGAATGAAAATTATACATGCTGTGTGAGTTTGTCTGACATTTTGAAAAATCGTTCTATTGTCAATATGGGTTTGAGTTGTCATTATAAAGTAAACATGACTTGGGTGTTCTTATTACATTTTGAAGAAAATGATTGTTTCTTTACTGAAATTATAAGGAAACGAGTTCTTCTTCTTCTGCTGTTTTAAATTCTGAAGAAATGGCAATTGAGTTTTATTGAGCATTTTGGATTCGGCTTGATGGAAGTGACAGTGATATTTAGACTATTTTTCTAAGTGTTGTTTTCTTTCTGTACAAACGGAAGATTTAAATGTTTCGTGTGATCTCTGATTTTGCACTGTCATTCAAAAAAAAAAAAAAATGAACTCGACTTGAGTGATTCTTGTTGTGTTTGAAGAAAATGGATGTTTTCTTATGGAAATAGTTAAAGGTATGAATTTTCTCTTCTTGCTGTTTGAATTCTGGAAATAACATCAATAGAACTTCACTGTACACCCGGGTTGGACTTGCTGTAGGTAACAACAATGTGCAAATGGTTATTTATGAACTGTGTGCGTTCATGGATATAGAAAGTCATGTGAATAATTGATTAAGTGACTGTATAACTGTTTATTTGGTTAAAATACAGTGAAAGAAGTATGAATTCTTCTAGTACAGTAAGTACATAGTATGCATTCTTTATATTGCTTGTTCTATGATGGATACGATGTTTTACCAACTTGTTTTTGGTATTCGTATGTGCCTGATTTAAAGGAAGTATTGATATGGATGATAAATTCTTCCTTGTTTTCATTTAAAGCTGAGTATGAGTGGAATTATTCCTTGCTGTTGGAAAGTGAATTCTGAATGGATTTTGTAAGTTTCACTCTGAACTGTTATCTTTGATTGATGTCTCATTTGGATTTAAATTTCAAGATCAGTCATGAGGAAAGGAATAGGAGTGTGGATGGATAACTTGGAATAATGATCATTTCTTCTCTCATACAGTTGGAAATCTGTAATCGTTAAGAAACAAATTTTGTATTGCTTGGGATTAAGCATCTATATTTTATTGTTGTTTACTTTTCTCATCTGTACTTGATTGCTTGAAATCAAATGAGATGCATGAACTGAAAGGAAAGTAATTGGTTTATATTTTCAGTCAAATTTTATCCTTTGAATTTATTACTAATGTAAGGAAAGGAAATTGACAACATTTAATGTTATAATAGCAGTATGCATACGTGTGTTCCTAGTTTTACTGAGATGTTGTAACTGGAAGCTGTTTGAAGGAAATTACTTTTGTAATGATCATTTAGGAAAAACGGACAGTAGTTCCTTGACTGATTGGGATGGTATTTAGATGATTCAGTTGTCATGTTGTTCATTCTTTTTGATACTTAATTCTGGATTGATGTTCATATTGTCGTTTCATAAAAGCAGGGTTCTTTTATTGAGACAGTTAATTAGAAGCACCTCATTTTAATGACAAGTGCTTAATATGCTCAGTTCAATGAACTGACCCGTGCAAGAAATTTTGCAGATGGAATTTGAGTAAAACGAAGACATGGTTGTTTTTTGATACTTCTTTTGATTGACTGAAGATGGATTGTATTTGATAGTTATTATTCCTCTACGAGGAATCAAGAAAAGAAGAAATTACATTCTTCTATCTTATGAGTTGTAATGTTGTTTAATATAAACAAAGTTCAGTCATTTGGACTAGCAAATGTATGGATATGAAATGGATTGATGAATACAATTTGTGATATCATTTGTATCAGTTTGATATTGTTGATTAAGTTGGGAATATAACATTAATTCTTGATTTGGAATTATTCAAATGTTTTTGGATGAATGTAAAAGGAATTGACATATATTCTTACCTAAATATAACTTTTACGTTGAAATGTGCAATTAGTTCATACTTGGGTTGAGATGAATTTTTAATTGACATTAAAAAGGATTAGGAAGAACATGATTTCTTAACTGATAGGTATTCGAGATTAGCTTGAAAGCTAAGGAATATCAAATAACTTAGGAGCAGCCAAACTTCATATTCGGACTCCGTTAATAGCCTCGAATGTTAAATTCAGAAATTAAGGATATGGGATAAATATATCCAGGGCTAACAGACCTTAACTATGTAAGGTTAAGGAGAATAAATGAATATATTCATTGAGAATTAGACCTCGTTTTAATGACGTCTAATAAGCTGGAATTCTGAATTTGTTTTCAGTTGTGGAAAAACTTGGTTAAGTTTAATAGGTTAAACTTATTAAGTCTATCGGTAATGGGCTGTTTAATCCAAGGATTAAGAAAAGAACCAAGTAGAGAAAATGTAACCCTTCAGTACGAAGGAGAAGATGCATAGTAAGCTAGAAGACGGATTAGTCTTTCTTAGCTACATACAACTGTAACAAGAACGAGGATAAAGGATCAGCATGGCTGCTGAAAGTTGATCTTAAATATTAAGATCATAACCAAATCATTTGAGCTGGATGTGTACTCTCGATGGGAGGATTCCGTAGGACATTGACATATGCCAGTTACAGCATGGTGTCTTCATGAAGGCGGGGCCTTCATGACGACACAATGTTATAGCTGACATATTACAATGCCCTCCCGAATTAAATCATCAAGAATACATAAGCTGAATATTAAGTTCTTGGCTGGGGATAGGAGTGTGATCACGTATACGGAGTGACTCCGGAGGACTAAAGGTAACTAGACACACGGAGTCATCTGGGGACGACACCGTATGTCTGCGTACTTTTAGTTCCCATGAGTAGCTTCCTATACTCGTTCATATTGCTAGTTGGAGTTAGAGTTTGACCCTAAATTGGAAGGACTGGTAGGAACCAGGAAAGACCATTCTAGATAACAGACGAAGTGAGGTGAAGGACGTATTCCATTGGTGTGTATCACATCCAGGAATATGATCATGCAAAGCATGTGAAAATCTTTGGCCAAAGTATCGCAAGTGCTGGTTGCGTTATCCTAATCACCTAATTTAAGATGCAGGATGTCGATGAATATCGAAGTAATAGATATTCAATAGGCTTCTTAAATGGATCACTTTGATAACCGAAATGGTAGTAAGAGAACCTTGTATATATATTATTTCTATGCATGAATGAACATGAAGGATCGGTAAGTTGCCGAGTCATGAAATGAGAGATCGTTGAAACTCCGAGCCATGAAAATGGGAGATCGGTAGTTCTTCGAGTCATTTACAGCAGCATATGGAATTTGTTATATGATTGAATGACACTGAATGTGTGTTCCATATTGCAAATATGTGAACAGAGAACATTATTTTTAAAAGGAAATTGTGTGTTCCAAACTGCATTGTTTGGGTAGAGAACAATTATTAAAACTTGAACGTGTGTTTGAATTATATAATTCATAACAGGGAACATTGTATTAAAAAAAAATTCCCTTGTTCTAGTATCTTAAAATGGGGATGTTACATCTTGGTATCAGAGCTAAAGGTTGCAGCTCTTGGACCTAATGAGTCCACAATATTAATAAGGCTTACCTTTTCTTATTGAAATGAAAATGGTCAGAATAAGAGGGAATGCTGCGAACAACCCGTTACTGGGTGGAGAAGTAGCTATGGCTCAAAAGCTAGATGAAATCCTTGCTGCCCTACTAGATACGAGAGATCATTTGACTGTTCTGGAACAATAGTCAATGGGCAATGAAGAGGAGGAAGAAGAATCTGATATAAATGATCAACCACCTCCTGTGGACAACACCAATGGAGGGAATCCGGGTGTTGATAATAATAATGTGAATGCTCCTAATCATCCTGAAAATAAAAGGGTAAGATTAGCAGCTGAACTTACAAATGACATAAAGAAAATAAGTCCTCCAAAGTTTGATGGAACAACCCTTGGGGACGGAGCTGAGAATTGGCTCGGTGAAATGGAGAAATACTTTGCAATAATAAACTTCTCCAAAGAGACCAAAGTGATATGGGAGCATATCGGCTTTTCTCATGAAGCATCATCATGGTGGGACAACCATAAGGTTGAGTTGAATATTGTCAAATCAGACATAACTTGGGATCAATTTAAGGGTTACTTTAGGCAACAATGGCTGCCTCAACTCTATTTTGATAGGAAAATGACTAAATTTTAGAACCGGTCGCAAAGAAGGCTAACGGTGACAGAATCATCGGGAAGGGTTTACTAAACTCCTTAAGTATGTTCCGATACCAAGTGCCGAGAAGTTCGAATACAAAAATTCATAATGGGACTGAATCCCATCATTGGTGGTGAAGTGGATGTCCACGGCCCAACCACCATGGAAGGAGTTGTCGAAAAGGCAATTAGACAGGAACATAAATTGAGAGCAATTTTTGCTCATAGGGAAGAGATAAGGAAGAAGATTCCTAATTCTTCTTTGACTCTCGCACCCAAAAAGGGGCCTTGGAAAAGGTTTGGGGTGAAAAAAAAATTGTTGTGGATAACAACAAGAAATCTGTGATGAACAAACCTGTAAATAGTGTGCGGAACAACTTCGTAAAAGTTAGTGGCAATGGACAAAAGTCTTATGGAAGCCAGAATGATAACTTCAAAGCTGGTAACAAATTTGAGCCTAGGAAAGGGCCGGTTGGAGGATACTTCAACTATGGAAAGGACCACTATACGTGAATCACGTCCTCACGAAGAAGGATGATCGCAATCAAGCAACATAGGATACACGCTGCAGTGGCTAATGCAAAGCCAAGCTGAAAAGTAAGTTACGCCTATAGAAGTTCTGGGTAAGTTATTCGGTACACCTGTAGTCATACTTTTTGATATTGGAGCTACCGAATGCTTTATTTCTGCTAAACTTGTAATTAAATTAAAACGAAAGGTGGAACAAATGGATAAAACATGGACAAAGTGCATTATGGGAATAATGTTGTCCATACGATCGAAAAATGTACCTTTTTGGGGCAATTCTTGACTTGCCCAGTTTCTCCACCGAAGTTGACTTGTATGTCACTCCTTTAGGATCATATGATATAATTATTGGAGTTAACTGGTTGGCAGAACATAAGGCAAAGGTCAACTATTATGAAAAACAAATATGTTGTTTTGATGACCTGCAAAAAGTAGCAGTCATTCAAGGTGTAAAACGTGAAGTTGCAGTTAGGAAACTGACAGCTATGCAACTAAAAAGGGCTAAAAATAGAGGTTGCACCTTGTATGCAGTAAAAATGACAGAAAATGTTGAGGAAGATAATGATTTCATGGAAAGATATCCATTGTTAAGGGGTTTCAGTGATGTATTTCGGAGGAATTGCCAGGTCTTCCACCCAAACGAGAGTTTGACTTTGTAATAGAAATCAAGCCGGGAACTGAACCCATATCTAAGGCACCTTATAGAATGACCACCATCGAGTTGGTAGAGCTAAAGGCTCAGTTACAAGAAATTTTGACTAAGGGGCTGATAAGACCGAGCATCTCACCTTGGGGAGCGCTGGTAATTTTGTAAAGAAAAAGGATGGCACATTGAGGTGTGCATTGATTACTGAGAATCTTTGAACAAGGAAACTATTAAAAATGATACCCACTTCCTTGGATTGATGATCTGTTCGATCAGATGCGAGGAGCATCAGTCTATTCAAAAATAGATCTTCGATCTGGGTACCATCAGCTGAGAATAAAGGAAGAAGATATTCATAAAACAACTTTTAGAACAAGGTACGGACATTATGAGTTCACGGTGTTACCTTTTGGGTTGACCAATGCACCTGCCGCCTTCATGAATCTGATGAACAATATTTTTCAAGAATACTTAGACAAGTTTGTGCTTGTATTCTTAGACGACATTCTTATATACTCTAAAAATGTCGAAGAGCACCAAGAACATCTAAGGATAGTGCTGGAAATTTTAAGAAAGAGGAAGTTGTATGGTAAACTGTCTAAATGTTCCTTTTATGATGCAGAGGTGCATTATTTGGGACACGTTATAAGCAAGAATGGAATAGTTGTAGACCCTTCAAAGATTACAGCTATAACTGAGTGGCCTACACCTAAGAATGTGCACGAAGTGAGAAGCTTCATGGGCTTGGCAGGATATTATCGAAAGTTTGTTAAGGACTTTTCAAAAATTTCTGCCCCAATCACTTCGCTGCAAAAGAAGGATAAGAAATTTGTCTGGATGGACAAATGTGAATCTGCCTTTAAAAATTTAAAGGAACAGTTAACTACAACACCTATTTTAACTGTACCTGACCCAAATGGAAATTTTATGGTTGTAACAGATGCATCAGGAGAAGGCCTTGGAGGTATTCTGTTACAGAATAACCATGTCATAGCTTATGAAAGCAAAAATCTTAAGTTACATGAACAGAATTATGCTCCACACGACCTAGAGCTTGCTGCCATTGTTCATGAACTTCAAATGTGGAGGCATTACCTTTTAGGAAAACCTTTTGAGTTAAAAATAGACCATCTGGGGTTGAAGTATATTTTTACTCAGCCAAATCTGAATGCAAGGCAAAGAAAGATGGTTAGAATTTTGTCTCAAGTATGATTTTGATATAAGCTACATCAAAGGCAAGGAAAATAGAGTGGCAGATTCTCTCGAGTCAAAGGAAGCATATCTCTACTCTTATAACGTTAAGAACTCAGTTTAAGGATGAGGTGAAAGATATCTTGGAATCAGATCCTTATTTCCAACAAGTCAAAGCAACACTTGCTGCAGATCCAAGGGATGTGAGGTATAAAGGATTTCGTTTCGAAAATGAAGGAATTTCGAGGTTCGAAAACAGGGTATATATACCTTTGGCAAATGACTTAAGAAGGAAATTGTTAACTGAATTTCATAATTCACCTTTTTCTGGACACCCTGGCATCACAAAAATGCTTGCTGATCTTAAGCAACAATACTTTTAGAAGGGAATGAAAAAGGATGTGGTGGAATTTGTAACACACTGCTTAGAATGTCAGCGTGTTAAGGCAAAACATATACATCCCGCTAGATTATTATATCCCCACAAAGCATTCCACAAGACAAATGGCAAGTGAAAACGATGGATTTCATTCAAGGATTACCTATGTCAAGAAATAAGCATGATATTATCCTGGTTGTCGTCGACAAATTGACCAAAGTGGCACACTTCATTGCTAGTAATTTGAAAGACGATGCACCAGTGTTAGCAAGAAGATTTGTACATGAATTTTTCAGATTGCATGGAATACCTGAATTAATCATATCGACAAAGATCGAGGATGACACCAAGGTTGTGGCAAACACTTAATTCGGCCTTGGGAACTAAATTAAACTTCACCTCTGCGCATATCATCCGGAGATGGATGGACAGACCGAGAGAGTCAATCAAGTTTTGAAGGACATGTTAAGGATGTATTGCATGGACCAGCGGTATAAATGGGAGGAATACCTTCCATTTGGTTGAATTTGCCTCTACAATAATACATACCATGCCTCTTTAAAAATGGTGCCCTTTGAAGCATTGTATGGAAGAAGATGCAGAACCCCTGTCAGCTGGGACAGCATAGAGGACAGAGAGGTAATTGGGCCAGAAATCCTTACAGAAATGGAACAACAAATCAAAATGATTCGAGAACATCTAAAGGAGGCTACCAATAGGAAAAAGAGTTATGCAGACTTAAAGTGGGTTGATAGGAATTATAAACTAGGAGAGAAGGTCTTTCTTCGGGTGAAGCCGAAAAAGAGCTCAATAACTTTTGGCAAGGCTGCCAAGTTGTCGCCATGATATGTGGGACCTTTTGAAATTGTTGAAATAATCAACCCTGTAGCTTATCGTCTAGCATTACCTCCTACTTTATCACAAATGCATGATGTTTTTCATATTTCTTTACTTAAGAAATACGTAACAGATTTATCACATGTGCTAAATTGGAATTCCTTGCAGGTCCAAGACCCAGGAATAATCGTGGTTAAGCCCATTTGAGTGCTGGGAACTCGCCAGTTGTACTTAAGAAATCGCGAAGTGAATCAATGTAAGGTCCAGTGGGACCAGTTTAGCGAAGAAAGTGCAACTTGGGAAAATCTCGAAGAAATGAGATCTGCTTTTCCATATTTGTTTGATCGAAATTGAAATTCAAAAAACTGATAATTCTACCAAATTTAGACAATTATTAGTCTATTTTACAGTTGTCTTAAAACACTATTTTTAAGAGTGAATCTGTTTTTGGTATGAACTTATAAATGGAAGGACAATAACTGAACTTTGTCCTAGGAACTCCTTGATTTGGTTAATTTGATCATCGGGACGATGATTCTTTAAGGAGGGAGGAATGTAACGCCCTGATTTTTGTAAGTTATCATGGTGATTACTTTCTTAATGTTGTAACTGCTGAAATGAAGACAAACATGTTAAGATATATTTTGATCTTAAAGGAATGTGTTGCTAATCTGGATTCTTGCATACTGTAATTTATTTACATGGGACAACAGTTATTATTGCTTGTATGTTTGTTGATGTGACGACAAATTTGTCATATGTTTGATGAACTCTATTCACTGATTGACAGCACACCTTGAATCAATTCCATTGATCCAAGGTATGCTGTGGTCTTCTTGTGATCACTTTGTTGATTTACTTTTTAAACAGATGAAGGTTGATATAAATGTTGCGGCTTTGATTTCGAGGTATGAATAGTAGCACGTAGATACAAGCGGAAAAAGGTTCGATTCTTGAACCATACACTATTGTAACTCCAGACCCCGTAAGGCCATAAAGGCCTGGATGCGGGTGGCTCAGGTAGGTGGAACGTGGGACGAAATGTCCTGCTTAACGTTAATATAACTGACAGTCGGAAGGACTTGATTGGAAATTGATTAATTAAGTGTGAGGGGAATTAGACCCTAATCTACTCCTAAGTTCTACCTTATACCCTAACTATTATCCTATGTGGATTTTTAAATTCTAAGGGTGAAAATAGAACTAAGTCCTATTAACCTATGACCTAGGTATGAACACTATTGTAAATCCTAAACTAATCCTAACCTAAGGAAGGGGACGCACAGACCCATGGGGGATGGAAAGGATAAGGATGGAAGGAAATTTAATGGGCATTGAATGTGGTCCATGCGTGGACAGTGCCAAGTTTGGCGGGAACAGGAAAAAGCTAGAGGCATTCAGTTAGTTATGGGACTAAACTTGGTTTTCTTGTAAAATTTGAATTTGGCAATTCGCCAACCTGATTCGGCGGTGGCGTGAGGAAATAGGAAAAGGCAGAGCCTTCAATGCATTTAATTTTCTTGGTCTTCGCGACCAGCCCGCCTTGGAAAGAGTATGGAGGAAATTTTGTTGTTCATTGTGTTCATTCGGATTTTTGGAAGTTGCTCTGCATTTGGTTTTTCATGGTTCTGTCGAACCAGTTGTGTTTGATTGTTATCACTGTTCTTTGGAAGATCTAAGGCTATTTCTGAGCCTGTAGAGGAAGGTGATTGTTTGGGAAGCTTCTTTATCGTCACCGTGGAAGGAAATAACTCCTGTAGGCACGGTTTTCTTTGAGCTTCAAGGAAGATTATCAGGCATGTTAAGCCCTTCTCTTTAAACTGCTTTCTTTGCTTGAACGTCTCATTAAAACAACCCTGCTCTTCTGATGAAGGGGGTTTTGGGTTTATTTGATTTGCTGTCATGATTGAGATGATTTGGGTAGAGTCGTTTTCTTTGTTGTTGCGATTTGAACTGTCCTTGCATAAGTATTAAGTTAAAATATAGTCTATGCTGTGTTGAATTGATTCGAAAATATTGGGGAATTCATTCTTTATATTATGATATCGTGCATGCTGTGCGAGTTGTTTTGACATTATTTCTTTACTGAAATTTGTTTAAGGAAATGAGTTCCTTTTCCTTCTGTTGTTTTAGATTTTGAAGGAAATAGTAATTGGGCTTTATTGAGCATTATGTGCTCGGTTTGATGGAAGTGATAATAATATTTCGAGTGTTGTGATTTTCTTTTAAAAGTGGAAGGATGAATACGGCATGAGTATTCATGGAAGTAGAAGAAAGTAATTTTTTTCTTACGAAATTATAAAGGAACTATGTTTCTCATTCTTTGTGATGGAAAGTTGATTCTATTGTGTTTTGTGGTTGCGGTTTGATCTTCTGATTCGAACTGTCTTCGTGAAAACGAACTTGGCTTTGAATTGCTGTGCAAATAAATGAAATATATGGGAATTAGCTTGTTGTTTGAGACTGTTTTGACTGTACCTTGCTTGTGCATCTGATATCCTATGCGGGTTTTCATTAATAAAGGTATTGTTATATGAATATTGTATTTTGGGTTCTGCACATCATTGTGAAAAAGAAGAATGGGATTTCGGGTTGAAATGATTGTTGAGAAAGAACTCGAACTGGGTATTTCTTGTAAATGGGTACATTGAATGAAAAATTATACATGTTGTGTGAGTTTGTCTGACATTGTTGAACAATCATTCTATTGTCAATATGGGTTTGAGCTGTCATTATAAAGCAAACACGACTTGGGTGTTCTTATTACATTTTGAAGAAAATGATTGTTTCTTTACTGAAATTATAAGGAAACGAGTTCTTCTTCTTTCTGCTGTTTTAAATTCTGAAGAAATGGCAATTGAGTTTTATTGAGCATTTTGGATTCGGCTTAATGGAAGTGACAGTGATATTTAGACTATTTTTCTGAGTGTTGTTTTCTTTCTGTACAAACAAAAGATTTAAATGTTTCGTGTGATCTCTGATTTTGCACTGTCATTCAAAAAAAAAAATGAACTCAACTTGAGTGATTCTTGTTGTGTTTGAAGAAAATGGATGTTTTCTTATGGAAATAGTTAAAGGTATGAATTTTCTCTTCTTGCTGTTTGAATTCTGGAAATAGCATCAATAGAACTTCACTGTACACCCGGGTTGGACTTGCTGTAGGTAACAACAATGTGCAAATGGTTATTTATGAACTGTGTGCATTCATGGATATAGAAAGTCGTGTGAATAATTGATTAAGTGACTGTATAACTGTTTATTTGGTTAAAATACAGTGAAAGAAGTATGAATTCTTCTAGTACAGTAAGTACATAGTATGCATTCTTTATATTGCTTGTTCTATGATGGATACGATGTTTTACCAACTTGTTTTTGGTATTCGTATGTGCCTGATTTAAAGGAAGTATTGATATGGATGATAAATTCTTCCTTGTTTTCATTTAAAGCTGAGTATGAGTGGAATTATTCCTTGCTGTTGGAAAGTGAATTCTGAATGGATTTTGTAAGTTTCACTCTGAACTGTTATCTTTGATTGATGTCTCGTTTGGATTTAACTTTCAGTACAGTCATGAGGAAAGGAATAGGAGTGTGGATGGATAACTTGGAATAATGATCATTTCTTCTCTCATACAGTTGGAAATCTGTAATCGTTAAGAAACAAATTTTGTATTGCTTGGGATTAAGCATCTATATTTTATTGTTGTTTACTTTTCTCATCTGTACTTGATTGCTTGAAATCAAATGAGATGCATGAACTGAAAGGAAAGTAATTGGTTTATATTTTCAGTCAAATTTTATCCTTTGAATTTATTACTAATGTAAGGGAAGGAAATTGACATAGCATTTAATGTTATAACAGCAGTATGCATACGTGTGTTCCTAGTTTTTACAGATGTTGTAATCTGGAACTGTTTGAAGGAAATTACTTTTGTAATGATCATTTAGGAAAAAGGACAGTAGTTCCTTTGACTGATTGGGATGGTATTTAGATGATTCAGTTGTCATGCTGTTCATTCTTTTTGATACTTAATTCTGGATTGATGTTCATATTGTCGTTTCATAAAAGCAGGGTTCTTTTATTGAGATAGTTAATTAGAAGCACCTCATTTTAATGACAAGTGCTTAATATGCTCAGTTCAATGAACTGACCCGTGCAAGAAATTTTGCAGATGGAATTTGAGTAAAACGAAGACATGGTTGTTTTCTGATACTTCTTTTGATTGACTGAAGATGGATTGTATTTGATAGTTATTATTCCTCTATGAGGAATTGAGAAAAGAAGAAATTACATTCTTCTATCTTATGAGTTGTAATGTTGTTTAATATAAACAAAGTCCAGTCATTTGGACTGGCAAATGTATGGATTATGAAATGGATTGATGAATACAATTACAGTGTGATATTTTAGCGACTGTATCAGTTTGATATTGTTGATTAAGTTGGGAATATAACATTAATTCTTGATTTGGAATTATTCAAATGTTTTTGGATGAATGTAAAAGGAATTGACATCTATTCTTACCTAAATACAACTTTTACGTTGAAATGTGCAATTAGTTCATACTTGGGTTGAGATGAATTTTTAATTGACATTAAAAAGGATTAGGAAGAACATGATTTCTTAACTGATAGGTATTCGAGATTAGCTTGAAAGCTAAGGAATATCAAATAACTTAGGAGCAGCCGAACTTCGTATTCGGACTCCGTTAATAGCCTCGAATGTTAAATTCAGAAAGTAAGGATATGGGATAAATATATCTAGGGCTAACAGACCTTAACTATGTAAGGTTAAGGAGAATAAATGAATATATTCATTGAGAATTAGACCTCATTTTAATGACGTCTAATAAGCTGGAATTCTAAATTTGTTTTCAGTTGTGGAAAAACTTGGTTAAGTTTAATAGGTTAAACTTATTAAGTCTATCGGTAATGGGCTGTTTAATCCAAGGATTAAGAAAAGAACCAAGTAGAGAAAATGCAACCCTTCGGTACGAAGGAGAAGATGCATAGTAAGCTAGAAGACGGATTAGTCTTTCTTAGCTACATACATTTGTAGCAAAAATGAGGATAAAGGATTAGCATGGCTGCTTTGAAAGTTGATCTTAAATATTAAGATCATAACCAAATCATTTGAATTTGGATGTGTACTCTCGATGGGAGGATTACAGAGGACATTGACATACGCCGATTATAGCATGGTGTCTTCATGAAGGCGGGGCCTTCATGACAACACAATGTTATAGTTGACATATTACAACGCTCTCCCGAATTAAATCATCAAGAATACATAAGTTGTATATTAAGTTCTTGGTTGGGGATAGGAGTGTGATCACGTATACGAGTGACTCCGGAGGACTAAAGGTAACTAGACACATGGAGTAAATCAGGGGACGACACCGTATTTAGTATGCATGAGTAGCTTCCTATACTTGTTCATATTGCTAGTTGGAGTTAGAGTTTGACCCTAAATTGGAAGGACTGGTAGGAACCAGGAAAGACCATTCTAGATAACAGACGAAGTGAGGTGAAGGACATATTCCGTTGGTGTGTATCACATCCAGGAATATGATCATGTAAAGCATGTTAAAATATTTGGCCAAAGTATCGCAAGTGCTGGTTGCGTTGTCCTAATCACCTAATTTAAGATGCAGGATGTCAGATGAATATCAGTAACAGATATTTAGATAGGCTTCTTAAATGGATCACTTCGATAACCGGAAACGGTAAGAGAACCTTGTATATATATTATACTATGCATGAATGAACATGAAGGATCGGTAAGTTGCCGAGTCATGAAATGAGAGATCGTTGAAACTCGAGCCATGAAAATGGGAGATCGGTAGTTCTTCGAGTCATTTACAGCAGCATATGGAATCTGTTATATGATTGAATGGCACTGAATGTGTGTTCCATATTGCAAATATGTGAACAGAGAACATTAGTTTTAAAAGGAAATTGTGTGATCCAAACTGCATTGTTTGGGCAGAGAACAATTATTAAAACTTGAACGTGTGTTTGAATTATATAATTCATAACAGGGAACGTTGTATAAAAAAAAAAAAAAATTCCCTTGTTCTAGTATCTTAAAATGGGGATGTTACATATGCTAATTTATTTGTAGAAAAAAAAGCTAGTTTACTACTATTGGAAGAAATAGGATCGGGTACACATTGCATTCATGAAGAAGATATGATCATACCGTAATCGGTCAAAACACCAAGCAATTACAAGGATGTGGAAATTTTTCTTGATACTCAAGAAGTAAGAATGCATATAGTGCTAGTTTTATTTTAATTTCTCTAGAGGGAGATAAGTACTTCTCATCTTTCCAATTGTAATTTAGATGAACTAATAATGTTTCTAAATATGAGGTCTTTGTGTAAGGAATTCAACTAGTCCAAAAGAAGGGAATCAAGGCTTTGACTTTTTGGAGATAGTGATTTAGTTGTTCATCAAGTGATAGAACACAATGCATAAAAAAATGATCTTTTTAAATCATACAAGAACCGATTCTAGGACTTGATTGAAGATTTTGGAATTAAATTGGTTCCTAGAAGTAAAAATCAAGATGGTGATAGGCTTGCTACAATTGGCTCGCAATACGACATACCTATTGATATCATGAAAGAAGGATAGAAATTTGTCAAAATGGCGGTTTGAATTGTAGTCCATGATAATGTGAGTAGCTGGCAAGTGTTCGATAGTGAAAAAAATTTGTCCTTTTCCTACAAGAAGAGGTGGAGTTTGCTGCAAGAAATCAGGATAATTTGCAAGATTCATATGGTGATCAAATTATAAAATTGAAAAACAACAAACTACCAAAATGATTAGTCACTCCAGGAATCCATTTTTAATTTAGATGATCAAGCCACAATACAAAGCTCTAACATGGTGGTCAAAGAACAATATTTTTAGGAAGTCGAGTAGCGCATGAGAAGTTTCGAAGATTAGAAAAGTGTGTACTTCCAAAGAGAAAGTAGCTTCCATCAAACTTTGTCAAGAGTATCATGAAATTTTTGTGTGGAGCTATAAAGACCTGCATGGTTTTGATCCGGGTCTTACATAACATACCATCAAACCTGGATCCTAATTCCAAGTCAGTTCACTAAAAGCAGAGGCCCATTAATCCCAAAATTGAGCCACTAATGATAAAGGGGCTAACCAAACTCATCGAAGCATGTATTATTTTTTCCATCAAGCACTCCTCTTGGGTAGCCAACGGGTGTCCGTAAGGAAGAATAAGAGAGATTCGGTTGTGCATAGACTTTATGTATTTGAATCATCCATCATTAAAATACCATTATCCTCTTCCATCAAAGGATCAAATCCTTCAAACAGTGGTAGGAGCTCAAATATTTTCTTTTCTTGATGGATATTTAGGTTACAATCAAATTCTAGTATAAGAATCGACCAATTCAAAATGGCTTTCACTACCAAGTGGGCCACATATGCTGTAACAAAATGCCATTTGGATTGTCCAACATTGGGGATAATTTCCAAAGATTTATGGACATAGCATTTAGAGGGTCAATAAATTAGATCATCCTGGTTTACCTTGATGACATAATGTATATTCTAAGAATGCGAGAAGACCACATCACACATCTAAGGAAGGTTTTCGAAGGTGTAGGGAATTTGGGGTTCCACTTAACCCCAAGTAAAGTATTTTTGAAGTACATGAGGGAAAGTTATTGGAGTATGTTGTTTCAATGGAAGGAATATCAATCAATCTAGCCAAGATTCATTCAATTATGTCCTTATCTCTTCCAAGTCACAAGAAGGGTATCCAGAGTTTTCTCGGGAACCATAAAGTTTTGGCAGAGATTCATCCCTCAATTCGTGACATTGGCTAAACCACTTAGAGCCATGATGAAGAAAAAAATTCCATTCTCATGGATAAAGGAAGGATGAGAGAGATTCAAATCCATCAAAATGGACATTTCTCAAGCTCCCACGTTGGTGAACCCCAAGGTTTGATAAATATTTTATTCTCTATGATTTTTCAAGTCAAGAGAGCATTTGAGGTATCCTCACCCAGCAAAATGACAACCTGATGGAGCAACCAATTTCTTTCTTCAGTAAATCCCTCAAATACTATGAACTCAAATATTCATTCATTGAAAAACAATTCTTTGTGGTTATTCGAGCTTTGAATAAATTCAAGCATATGTTATCCAACAACATAATTCATCTGATGGTGTCTCATCCAGGTGTTAAGGAATTTTTGCTGAATAAAGAGATGAACGAAAAGCATGCTGGATGGATCATGAAGGTGATGGAGTATGATGTGCATATCAAAGTTACCAAACTTGTCAGAGGTAAAGGTTTGTGTCAACAACTTTCTGCAGACATGGAATCAAAAGGTGATGAGGATGTAATGCTCCTAAACACTGATGAGAGTGATGATCAAGTTGACTAGTTATCCAAAATGAAGAATTTCCTCTTCTCAAGAGTATATCCTATGAACATGGATAAAAATCAAAGACAAAATTTCTATCTTCAGTCTATTCCATATGTTTTGGTAGATAATGTTCTCTTTTGAAAGGATTTGAATGGTGTTCTCCTTTGGTTCGTAGGACCGAGAACAAGTAAGTAAGATAATAGAAGAGTTTCATAATGGCCTATCTAGAGGACATTATTATACATGAACAACTACTACCAATATTATGTGAGTTGGCTACTATTGGTCAGATTTGTTCAAAGATACCCATCTATGGGTAAGGAAATGTAAGGAATGTGCCTTTTTCATAGGAAAACAGAAGTTGACAACTCTTACACTGCATCATCCAATTCAAGTGGATCAACCCTTTCTCTAATGGGGGTTAGACTTCATTGGAATGATTAATCCTCCATACAAAGCATGAGACATAAATGGGTCCTTACTACAACAGACTATTTTACTCAATGGACAGAGGTGGTAGCATTGAAAGAGATCAATGAGAAGGTGATATTAGATTTCTTAGAAGGTATAATGATAAGGTTCAAGTGTTTCGTTTGCAGTCATTTCAAATAATGCGCTCGCTTTTCTTGGTATGAAGTTGAGTGAATGGGATTTTAAAAGTGGGGTCTACCTCAAGACTTTGTCCAATTACTATCAGCAAGGAAATGGATTGGATGAGTCTAGTAATAAAAATCTCATAAGGATTATTAAGTGCATGATGGAAACTAACAAGAGGACTTGACATACACATCTTAAGAATGCCTTATGGGTAGATCGGATCACACCTAAAAGGGCCATTGAAAATTCTCCTTTCATGATTGTATATGGAAGGGAAGAAAAACTTCCGCTCTCCTTGGAGTTACCTTCTTTGGAGTTAGCTTGTCAACTTGAAGTTATTGAGAGTGACCCTCCGTGAAGAAGTTTGTTGAACTCATAGAGCTAGAGGAAGTACAAAACTAGGCTATGAAGAATTTGGAGCAACATCAAGCTTAGGTTAAGAAATATTTTGACAAGAAGGTGTCTGATAAACATTTTCAAGAGGGGATTTAGTCCTCAAATGGGATGAAGATAAGGCCAAACCAAGTAAGCACGCCAAGTTTGACACTCTCTGGAGTGGGCCATACATCATCACGAGTTGCAAAGAGGTGAATTCATTTCATCTATCCAGGCTCAATGGAGAATAACTTCCCATTCATGTGAATGGGATACATCTCAAAGATTTATTTTGAGATCATTCCACCCCATGTACAGTTTAGTTAGGTGTTTTTCTCCAAGTCCTTATGTATATTGTTGTTGTGTGTTCTTTTTCTATGTGTGTTATGTGTTGTTGTTTCTCTTGCAAATTGTAGCATAATTAGAAGGTTTCAAAGAGAAAGAAGGCTCAAAGTTTCATTTCCATAAGAGTTTCATACATCTGCTTCATTCAAAATTGTGTAGTGTTCATGATACCAAGCATTCAATGATTCGGTATACCTTATACCTAGCATTTCAAGGAGGTCCAAGGTCAATTTTCTCAAGGGGATTAGGGATGCATCAAATAAATTCAAATTACTTTGAGATTCCTACATAGAATCCATGCCCAATGGATGACTTAAGGCTACTGGAATCATGCTTAGTAGGCAATCATCCTGAGAAGTTACAAAAAATATTATCCAATTTTGCCACTTGAGGAAAAATTGAACAATGGGGGGGGGTATTGTTCTCTAGCATTTAAAATACTTTCATGTTACATTCTGAATCATTTTAAATATTTGAAGCTCAAGGTCTACTCAAAGTGTGAAAATTGACCCCCACAGGACCACTTATGTCCAACTCGAGAAAAAATGATTAGAATTGATAATTCATTATTTTAGGGAGGTCTTATTATGATCAGGGTATTTCCCAATTTTCTAGAAAGACCCTAAGGGGATCAAAATAAGGATGGAACTCAAACATTGAGGGCACCAAAGTCACAAGCTCAAGGTAGCTCGCCATGCGGGTGGAAGAATCTCATGGTCGAGTTCAGATGAAAACTAAGTAGCATTGACTAGGGAAATAAAGGAAGGCATGTTAAATGGATCAAGGTGATCTATTGAAAGGTTGAGTCTAGTTTAGCCAGTCGAGTTACTTGGTGAGTAAGCTCGACATTGAGCAATGGTGTTGTAATGAAGGTTGAGTTCAAAGATTTGTCGATCAAGGTTTGAAGCGGGGAGAAACTATTATTTTTGAAGTGGAACGTTATGACCTAGCTTGGTTGTGGGAAGGCCGAGGCTAACTGGCTTGAGCTTAGTGTTTGGGATGCTTCACAAGAATTGGCTCGATGAGCCATGGGAGAGTAGATGGCCAAAGGGATTCACATGGCTGAAAATTAAAGGAGAGCTCATTCGATTTATCTAGAAAACGTGCATGATTTAATCAATAAAAAAATTAAACATTGCACAGTAAAATAATAAAACCAAATATATTGTATTTCATTCGAGACATTTTATTCATGATTGATGAGTTACATATATAGATCAATTAACCCCTACAATGGTGGAGTCAAACATGATCTTCAATCCCTAAATAATCTCAACCCCATCTCCTAATATCTCTCTAACATCCCTTAGTTATCTCAACACACTCAACTAATCCTAAAAATACCAATGTGAGTTGTTTATACAACAAACTCACAACTAATATATAAAACCTATATTATTAATATGAGATATGTTTTCTCATATTTAATAATATTACATTTTATTTATTCACCCATATATATTATCTCCATGATAATATATATTACATTAAAACATTAACCAATGTAAACAATATAATATTCCTAACATTCACTCCCCTATTGTTTACATTATTACTTCCCTTACACTCCCCTAATGTGAACAAAGTAGAAAAGAATAGTTACACTTTCTCTGCAGCTTGCACACCCCTATTTTCTCATGATCTTGGTACACATATGGACCTCAGTCCAAGGTAAGAACCCTTGTTCATGAACCTCTGTTCATCCCCTTCAAGTATCATGATGTTGACTTTGTACTTGTGTTTTCTTCTTTCTATTACAACATTACATCAAGGAGGTTTATAAAAGGAAATTACAATTGAACAAGAATTTCCTTCTGTTCTTATTATAAAACACACAATAATGGAATCAAACACACAACTGAAATACTTGGCCACCAAATCAATACCACGGCCTCGTCGATGGTGCCTGACGAGAGGTCGTTGATCAACCTCCTTCCTCCGTTGCCTCCAGCCTCCATCGAGAAACTTTACGCTATCTTCATACTGATATCAAATCTACAATTAAATACTCCTGAGTAATGCTCCATTGCTGTGAGAAACAAAGCTAATGTAAAATATCACTATGCAAGGATTATGCAACATTCATCTGAATTGTGGTCTCAAATTCCAGAAATTGCTTCGAGACGTCAGAATATCTTTCACATTTTCTCCTAAACCGTGATGTGGGTTCGGCTGAAATTTTAACAGTAGTCTACTCCAATATGAATCTTGAAACCCATTAAAAATCGCAGAGACCCAGATCGTAAAAACAAACTTATGACCTGATATTTACACGGGAATTATTGAATCCAAAGCCACAAATGCACATCCACAAGATTATAACACTGCTCTGATACCAAATCTAGAAAACGTGCATGATTTAATCAATAAAAAAATAAAACATTGCACAGTAAAATAATAAAACCAAAGATATTGTATTTCATTCGGGACATCTTATTCATGATTGATGAGTTACATATATAGATCAATTAACCCCTACAATGGTGGAGTCAAACATGATCTTCAATCCCTACATAATCTCAACCCCATCTCCTAATATCTCTCTAACATCCCTTAGTTATCTCAACACACTCAACTAATCCTAAAAATACCAACGTGAGTTGTTTATACAACAAACTCACAACTAATATATAAAACCTATATTATTAATATGAGATATGTTTTCTCATATTTAATAATATTACATTTTATTTATTCACCCATATATATTATCTCCATGATAATATATATTACATTAAAACATTAACCAATGTAAACAATATAATATTCCTAACAATTTACTTATATGGAAATTCAATGCGAGTTCATTGAGCTCATTTTGAAACACCTCGGTGATCTCTTGTGTATATGAATTGAATCACAAAAGCATTGAAACTTGGTGGTGCGAGCTTAGTGTCAAGCCTGGTTGGAGAATAGGGATGGGAATTGTTTATTATGTAATATCGGTGGTATATTTGTTAAGCAACATGGCTGAGGGGGAGATGGATGGAGCTGATATTAATAACATGTGTGGAAGATCATGGAGATGTTGAGAGTTTGACATCATTAGAGCATTGCAAGATTGAACCGAGCTTGAAGGAAATCAAGCGAGTTCTCGAAGAGATCTAGGAGGTGACACACTTGAGTTGAAAGCATGAACTCCATCAATAGTAATACCGAGTTAGAAGTAAAAGCACGGGTGAGCTCGAGATTCTAGAGATCATCGAAAGTGATTTAAGCTTATATATTATGTGTTTAAAGGATGGAAATCTTGGAACCAACGAGTTCATCTAATAGAATTCAAGTGAAAGAATGGACAATGGTGAAGTATAGCTCGGTTTTGGCGTGGCGAGTTACAAGAGATTGCTGAAATTTAAGATCGAGCTCATGGAGCTAAACGTGCACATTGGAAGTCATAGATGGTTTGTCGAAATAAAAGGAAGAAGTATTCAAGGAAATCCAAGTTGGAGAATTACAAAGACTTGTGTCCAATGGGGGAGTCGGGGCCATTCGGCCAAAGCAGTGTAATGTTGGATCATGGGAGCCTTCGGGTCTCGAGTTTCAAATTACCACTTCGTGGGGTTAGAGTAAATGTTGAGCCAAGTCTGTAGCTCGCATGGTCAGACTCGAGGAGGCATATTTCCAAGGGAGGAAAAGGCTCTCGAGTAATTCTGCACAATGGTGGAAGTGTAACGACCCAAAAATTCACATACGCTAACAACACAGTAAAATACAAGATAATTTTTTTTTACTTGCTTGACATATAACACGACACAACATGTCGTCGCCAAGGTTACAACTAACTCTATGAACAACTTGGTACATGGATGACCACAAAGGTAACATGGAAATGTTCACACCCATTAAGGATAATCCACTTTTCTTTTTGACAAGGCAACATAGGAAACCACCACATAACACACTTACAGTTCGGGCATGCCACATAGAAATTATTGAAGGTTATTTATTTTAATAAAACATCCTTTAATTCTTAGCTTATGTTTTTAGGGAGACTCAAGATATGATTCACACAATTCATCTTACAAAACTAAGTATTTTCTTATACATTGTAGAGTAGTTCCCTTAAAGTCTTCTCCTTTACGACTATTATTTGTTTTATTTATTTATTTAATAAATATGGTAATTTAATTCCACAAGGCCATCTATTCACACTTACACTACTAGAACTCGTTCATGCCCTTATGACAACATTAGTTCGCGTTCAACATACTTAAGAGAAAATTACAAGGCACCTTGGAAAAAGTTAAAGGAAGAAGGTCAAGTTGAATTCATCCTTAAGACGTCATTAGTTATTACCAAGATTTAATTGGAGCTTGAGATTTTATCCATAAATAATAAAGATCTTACTTAGGCTTCACTGAAAGAGCTTACAAAAGGAAACTATTTACTTTCCAAAGGGATGAGAGATAAATTTCGTGATTTAAAAACTATTTCCTCCTACTTAAAAAATCTTATTATCTTCTAACAACTTAACAATTTATTTCACCTTAGGTTCATTTTAAGAATTCACCATAAGAAAAGATAATGTTTGCTAGTGTAGCTAGGGATATTAAGTTATATAATTTTACTTAACAAAGGATAGTTTCATCTTTGATCACTTATGGAATTACTTGCTCTCAAGTTGGTCACCTCTACGTTAATTTATTTGAATATAACTTTTAGTTAAACTTCTATAAGGGTTAACCACCCCATTTTATTTTACTTATAACACATCATTACAAAGTCTTAGAAAGTTTTAACTCAGCATTTAATCTCAAGGGTAAAGTTTAACAATACTCATATCAATGTAAGGATTGAATATTATTTCTCCCAAAGGTAAGTTACCAGTTTAACCATAAAAGGATAGGACAACTTCATCACGTAGTTTCCAAACATTCCAAGGCAAGAGATCTTCTAAATTCCTTTGCAAGCAATGTTACAAAATTTACAACACATTGGACATTTTTACAAGGAACTTCATAAATTGTACTAATGAAACTTTTACACTCTTTTCCTTTAGTCTACTCACATAAACCATCTACACAAATATTAACTAGAGTCATTTCGCTAGAACTGAGCATGATAAGATATAATTCTCACCTAATAATTTATGCCATCTAGCATTTACATAAATGAAAGGTTGCAATAATCCCTGTCAAATAATTTCTAACATGTATTCAAATCTTAACTGCACATCTCATGATAATACATTTCATACCCATTATTGTTTACTTCCCTAAAATCTGCTTATATATGAACAAAATTCCAAGTGGCTAGATATACAACCTCAACCTTACATTTAATCATAATTAAATTACAGTAATAATAATAACAATCACTTAATACCTTCAATCTACTTCTCATATATAAGTATCCAATAATATTATCTTTCAATTAAATATAAGCACCAACAACATTAAGTTTCTATAATAAATACAAGTATCAATCTTATATTATGCATCAATAATACCCAAGTATCAAACCTTTATAGATAATCAATGATATGTAAGTATAATTTTGATATTTATCTCACAATTTTAAGAATATATTTATGTTAACAAATATTCCACCAATCAGCAAGTTCATATATTATTTAGATATCCTTTTGGTTGCTTATTACCATGTCTTTATATGTTTCTTTTAGTATAAGAGTCCAACTCATAGGAATGAGTTACGATCAACAATACTGTCATATTTTGCTAATATGTCAAAGATACATTTGACTAGCTAAGATATGTAAGCGTGGTCCAAGCCACCATAAATACAAGTATCAACATTATCTCAACTCCTAATGAGATGCAAGTATCAATTTTAGCTAACATAATAATCATCGTAAATGCCAAAAAATATTCCACTCATTAACCAAGTATTTAAATAACATATTTACCCTTACGGGTTACCTGATAACATAATATATATATATATATATATATATATATATATATATATATATATAATATCGAGTTCACATTAAATAGGCTGATATTTATACCAGACATCGGTTATAGCTGCTCACCAGCTGTTGTTCTACAATTATACATGTATGATTTTACTATTGTACAAACAACCCGAAAATCATATTTAATAGGACACTATTTATACCTCGTAACCGTTATATCTGCTCACCAGTTGTTGTTCTACAATTATACAAGCACAAATTTTAAAAGGGAAAAACAAATTGCAATCACCACGTTGTCTATCCTTAATCTTCTCTAATGCCTTAATGGAAAATTTCAAAATTAATCAAGTTAATAAATACAATAACTACCTCATTTATTAAATGAGATATCTTCTATGAAATAGTTAGGCAATCTATACATACCACAATTAATCATAGAACAAAATGTATATAGATACAATTAAATAAAATAAAAAAAACTACTCACTAGCAATCAACTCATTCATAAATTCATTTATTTATGTTCAATGGTAATACAGATATGAAAAGAAACTCATTCATGCATATTTCTCACAGCCAAGGAATTAAAACAAATATAGATTCAGTAAAAAGTTTGATTGCAACTTGACATCGTATACCACATCTAAAATAAATCTTGCAATCAATATTACAGTGTGACCCATATCTTCAGGATAATCCTTTAATAAGCAATATTCCCGGATATTTCACAAGATGCTCATAACACAGTAATGGTGAACTCTAAAACTTCTTCAAAGATCTGCTACATGACCACAATCATGTAGGAAGTATAAACAACATATCCCAAACTACCCAGATTCTATTTATGCAAATATGATTATAAGTCATTCGAAACCCATCTCTTTTTGGGCATCTCTTTCTAAGAAAGAGTCAAGATATATATATGAATATTATATAATCTCAAGAGTCCAAATGTTATTTACTTAGTAAAAATAACACATCAACATTTCCAAAAAAAATCCCACATCCACAGAATTCGAACAAAAATTGCAGAAATTGATTTACCCAAATACTAAAGGGGATAAACCATTAAGAGAGAGGGTTAGGGCTTATCATGCCTGTTTAGAATTCCTCCAACCAACAACCACGTCAACTAGGGCTCAGGCAACAACAACACAACCTACGCAACTTCTCTTCCTCAGCTTGTTGAAGGTCCATATTCTATTAACGGCCATGCTTGGCATAGGAAAGGAGTGGGCAGAAAAATTATGGCTACACGCATTTCATTGGGAAGCTCCAAGCCCCTTTTCTTTTTACCCACAAACCCAACTATATTCTCCACCAAAACCTCATGTGGCCAGCCAATAATTGGCATGAGCAGGTTACACAATGGCCAGGGAAGAATATTGTAGGCAGACCACGAGAGACAACAGATTGTAAATCAAAAAATTAATAAATGGAGGATGTGCGGCCACCAACAAGGAGAGTCCAACACGCCAAGAATGACGGAGTTTTAATGAAATGGTAGGTGGCTATTAAAGCCACCCACCTCCAGCCCACCAAGGAACTAAAAAAATCAAACAATATTTACATTCTCTCCCTCACGCTAGACATGGTACACAAAGAGATTAAAAGGGAGAGGCAAGGTTGGTTGGGGCACATAAAAAAATCTTCATTTAATTTTTGTAAAATAAAGCAATCTTAAGATTGAAGGATCGGTCGACCCAAGAAGAAAATGGGGGTTGAATACTTAAATAAAATATTAAACGCGAACACCACTCCCAAACCGTGGTGCCACCAACAAAACATACTCTTCCTCATTTGTGCAACGAGGTTGATCAGTGGGAGCGACAAACAAATTAATAGGATAATTTAACGATACAAGGGATGATATCGATAACAATCGATATATATATATATATATATATATATATATATATATATAATCGTTGATCGATAATACAATAATAATATCATCATTATTATTATCATCATTATTATCATTTTACAGCTTACAAAATAATTATCAATTATAGTCATGATGGTGAGTAGTTAAAGTCGACAATTTTTTTTTTAAAAAAATTATTATTATTATTATTATTAAAATAACTTACTCCATACAATTCACATAAGCTAAAAAAAGTATAAGAAATTTTGTATGATTACTATTCAACCCGAGAAGATTAAATCACATACACACGAGCAAGCTAGAGGAAGTAAGAATCAAATTCTCCATTACTCACAATGATTAAAACAACATGCGAACAGGCCTAAGCGACCAAGGGAAGAAAACTAGAGGTTGACATTCAAAAGCAAACACGAAGCAAGGAACGACCATGGCACCAAGACGGGTAACCCCTTCTTGGTGTGGGATGGAGTTCATTCTACAACACGATCGAGTGAAACAACAAGAAGAAATACTATAGAGACAATTAATATAAAATATCGATGATACTCGACAATAAGATAAAACAATAATACTATAAAATAGAGGCCAATCGACAATTAAATTAAAATAACATTATTATCATTATATACTATAAATATATATATATATATATATAATCACTATTCTCATTAATAATTACCAACGATCCAGCTTAACCATGCGACAACAAGATCCTCCTTTAAATAGGTTAACGCACAGGACGCTACACGGTCCACATACAAAGGTGTCGATAACGACTCAAGAAAGCAAGAAGAGAGGGAAGGTGCTAAAACATCAGAGAGACATGGTCTAAGACAATGGAATTACACACGGCCATTCGACGCTCAACAAAAAGGGTCACTGCAACGAGCACCCGGGGTGAGCGTCAAGCGGGCATTACAAGAAGAATGGAGATAGAGATCTAATTTGTTGAATTTATACGTGGGCGGAATGGCGTCCAAGGTCTAGAGTTCATGTTTTGGATAAGATGGACTGCGAGTCGGGTGGGAACGTTACTCAAATTAAACACCGAGCTGATTCATCGGGTGATTCACCATGTAACATGGCGGGTGCTTCAAGGATACTCGGTGGAGTGACGGAACAAGTTGTAGTAGGGTGAGTGAACCCATTGCAAGCGATTCGATGGAATAAGAGAAGAGATCGCCAATTTAATTAATGCATTTTGTAGGAAATAGATTGGTTTTACGCATGGTAAAAAAGTCATACCTTGAGCTTAGGAAGACAAGCGTGTGTAGGAATGAACCAAACTCCTACAAAAATAGAACTCATAAAGGATAAGAACTGCACATAATGAAGGACAGTCACAACAGGACAAATAATTTTAGGCTCATCGAGGAAACATGAAATCTCGACGACATGAGAAATCAAGCTAGGAGCTCATCAAATATTTAAATTCACACGAGATGTTGCATAACTCAGCGTTGTGTAGAAAACTAGCTTGGATACAAGCTCAAAGAATGACTCAACTTAGGTATGGGTGCCTTTGAAAAGAAGTAGGAAGCTCGTGAGTTCTAGACATGGGGATCCTAGATGGATTGACTCACAAGAATAGCTTAATCGTTTGTCATAATTAAGAGGAAAGGTCATGGTAGAGCTCATTCAGAAAGTAGGTTAATCTATAGTCAAAAATTTTGATTAGTTTGCGGCTAGCCTCTAATTGTCGAGGTAGATCTTGGGAATTAATATCGACGAATGGAAGAAGTCAGAAAGGTTTTGAGCTCGACACTAGGTGAATGCAAAACAATGATTTATAGAACAAATGTAGATCCCCAAGTTGGATCACATAGAATGTAGCTTGGCACAAATAGAAGTGACTTGAGCTCCATCTCTTTCAAGCTGAAAATATCTATGTAGGAATGGGTCAAGTGCTCATCATGAGCTCAGCTCAAATTTTTGAGCTAGTCTCTTGTAGGGAGTTTCGGAAAATTCTTGCTCCATTTCCATATCGAGTGGGAAAAAATGGTGGTAATCCCCACACTTCGAGCGTCGGCATGGAGAGTTTTTAACCCACAGTGGAAATAGTGGGAATCGAGGAGATTAGGAGCTAAACGACCAAGTTGGTTTTGGAAAACCGTAGGTCGGGTTCCATGGCTCGTTGGACCCACCGTGGGAATATGGCGAGAAGTGGGTGATGTAACGAAACTTTCTGGCGGGAAGGATTCGACATGGAGAGTTGGAGGTAGGATCCCACCGAAATAGCTCGGAAACATATGAATGGGTGCGTGAAATCTGATAAACTTGGTAACGGTTATTTGATGTTGGTTGATGAGACATGGAAAAGATGATGTGGTGGTGGTTTTCAAAGGAAGAGCACGTGGTGGGGTGGAAAAAGACCCGATGGTCGGTAAAGCGTTTAGTGTCACACCTTAAAGGGCCCGACCATGTAGCAAAGATGGTGAGGAATTGTAGGCCTTCGAGAGGATAAATCATGAGTCACCCGGTGAAAACATAGGGTATAGGCCGAGCCGTTGGAGGAATCCGGAAAACGTAATACGTGGGGGACGCGTGTTAAGTCCTCAAAGCACGAAGCAGTGGATTTCAATGAAAAGTGGAGAAAATAGATGATGTGCCCTAGTACGTGTTGGGTTAAGAAGAGAACTCGGTTGATGCCGATAAATTTGTAAAGAGGCTCGTCTAAGTTTTAATGTGAAGTGGCTAAGCTAAGGTGGTCGGTGCAGCGAGGAACTCGCCAACTAGCTCATTGGCGAGCTAGTTGGTAATTATAACAACCAAGAAATATTTAAACCCCTTCCAAGCATAAATAAACCAAGGACTCTACCAAAAGACCTATATTATTTTTTACTAAAATATTTTATTAAAAAATATTATTAGTAGATGATTAAATTCAATTTTTGAAATTTATGAAGTAGTGGTGGAATGTTCTCCCAAATGTAATTAAATGATGTAATTATCATGAAGGTCATCATGTGCCCTTATTCATGCCCTATAATTTGGGTTTTCTCCATCCTTTCTCTTAAGATTTTTTCTATAAATGTAAGTTGGAAGCTCATTCCAAGAGCTTCTAACATGTCGAGAGGTTGGATAGCTAGATATCTTAGGCAATTGAAATTTTTTCAAGATTCCTCTCTCTTCTGCAAGTTATCCTTGTATGTTGAGGGAAATTTTAAGCCTCCTTTTCAAGATTGTAATGGAAACCATTGCCTCTTCTGAATGTATGATGCATTGTGCACATTGTTGAAGCAATAAAAGTGTGTGTTTTGTGACTAATCTTGGTCCTTTCATCCTTCTATACTTCTTTCTGTCTTTTCTCATGCTTGCAGGTACACTATTCAAGTTCACATTTCTATTACAGGTTCTTTGTGTTATGTGCTTATCAAGTAGTGGATTATTGGATGCAGTTGAGTTGTGGTGCTTATTCACCCTTCTCAAGTTCATCCTTCTTCACTGGAAGACTGATAACTTGTTTATTTGATCAAGTTTAACAAAGGGAACATGTGCTTCCTAGTTTCTGGTATTTTATACCCTCTCTAACTTATAGTAGGTGAAGTTGAATTGTGGTGCACACACCCTCTTCAAATTAACCCTTCCTGATTCTGGGAACACCCTTTATTGGGTGCATCACCACTCCCTAGTATATATTCATTTCTTGCAAATATATTTCCCTAAAACCCATGCAAATGTTAGCATAGGTCTAGATAATCATTTTATGCACTAGGAGTAGAAAAACACTTAGTTTAGGTAAAGGAAGTTGGCCTTCTCCGTATGTTCACCTTGATCCCAAGTCCCATATCTTGAGAGGTGATCCCATGTGTCCCAATCACATAGAAGCGTCATGTTCACATTTTGACCATTCAGAGGGTGCAGCGATTTGACGACAATAATTGTCATCATTTGAATTATTCTAGTTCCAATTTCACTATTATTGGATTCCAATTACACTATTATTGGATTCCAATATCACTATTATTGGAGTCTAATTTGGCTATTATTGGATTCCAATTTCTCCATTTTTAGATTTTCAATGTTGAGAGTATGTACGGCTAGTAATTGCTAATTAGTATAAGGCATGAGCTAGTTGGATTAATAAAAATGAAAAATTAACAATAAATTTTGATGAAATCTAGTTCAAAGTCATGAGAGGTTGCTAACTATTATTTTTTGATTCGTTTGTATTAAGGTGAGTGATCACTAATTATTATAAGCTGTTATCTCCAAATCACTTTGTACCCTCCGAATGGCTTGAAGGTGAACATGACATTCAGTGCGATTTGGTAACATGGGATCACCTCTCAAGATGTGGTACTTGGGCTCGAGGTGAACCTCTAGAGAAGGCCATATTCCTCTTCCTAAACTAAGAACTACGTACGCTACTCCCGATACAATAAAAATGGCTACCTAGACCTGTACTAACATTTTCATGGTTAGGAGAGAGAGATTTGCAAGGAAATAATACATATACTAGAAATGGTGATGCACTAAGAAAGGGTTTTTCTAGACAAAATTCCATATTTCTAATGAAGAAAGATGATCATGAGTAAGAATGAACATGAATTATAAATCCAATTTTCATACAATACTTCACTCCTCAATAAGTACAATGACCTCCAAAACTAGCAAAAGAAACCACGGTTGTATAGTTCACCTGCAAACATGTGAGCATCAAATAGAAGCATAAAAATAATGTAAGGACATATAATTGATCACAAAACATAATTCTCATTACTTCAAGCACTTACACAGTGCATCATTACATCAGGGAAAGGCATAGGCTGTCATTACAATTTTGAGAAGAAAGGCTTGAAAGCCTATAAATTCACAATAGCTCAACTTGAAGAGAGGGGAAGCTTGGAAAAATGTCTAACTATACTTTGGAATAAGCACCCCTTTACATTTTATAGAACTTTTCTGACTGGTGAGAGGAAGAAGGAGAAACCCTAGAATCTAGGCCAGAATGTAGGAAATAATTAATCACTATTGTTGGCCATGTTTTCCTTATTAATGCAACTCTCCCTTTCTAGGAAATATTCATGGAACAAGGGAAAAATTCCATTTTGGAAATAAAAAATTCCAAGAATTCATCTTCTGGTGATTCCATCACATACTTCTTGTTCTCTCGATTCCAACAACTACAATTTTGTGGAAAATGGACAATCCAGGGAGAAAGTTATGTCTTCCGAGGGAAAGTAAATTTTTAAGCACCCAAGAACTATACTCATTAGCATGCTTGATAATAGCCCAAAAATTTTGAATTTCTCCATTTATGCAAATTCCCCCTCCAAATGATTAAAATTAAAATTTTAATAAATTTCCCGAAGCACCTTGAATTAAGTTGGCATTTTAAATTTCCATGCATTACATGGTTGGGATCCTTCCTACATTGGTCAGCTCCAAGTTTAACTCGGTGGATTCTTCACTTAAACTTCCCCACCTTATGGGTTGAATATGCCACTTATCTTCTGCAAAGCTAATTGTATTAAAACCACCATGTTTATTTTTACCACCTTACATTTATCTCGACATTTTTAAATCTCATCATGAACTACGAATGACTTGATCTTCCAAACATTTGTATTGAATGGTACTTTGTATTTTCAACTCCCACCAAACCATTTGCCATGTTTGCAATTTTATTGTGCTTGCCACTTGCTTTGTTCCACCAACATTTCCATTGTGCATCCAACTCCACATATAACTTGGTGGACTGTGCTAGAAATGACTCGGTCAAGTCACATTTTAATCTCCCCAAAATCCTTCTTGCATTACTTCCCACTAACTTTCCACATGGCAAACTATTAACTCCAACCAACCCTTAGAAATTTCCCACTTTGCATTAATATCCAATGACTTGGCCCACTTAACTTGTCATGCCAATTTTGCATTAGACTCGAGGCATCTTGTTCCGAGTTGACAAAGCAATTCGATCCCTCGATTTGACATGTGTCGGGATTTTGAGTCCGAGCTCCCAAACTCGACTTTGAACAAAACTCAAAATGTAATCCTTGAAGAGCCATATTCCCGAATTCCAAAAACACAAGCTCTGGACTCCAAATTTTGGATTTCGGGCTTTGGATCTCTCCATCCAATTTCATCAACTCATCTATGGCAAGTTCGAACCTAAAACCTTTGAAACTGGAAACATTTACGAACAGCGACTCTGAATCAACTCGGTCTCGGTCCCAATATCTTATCCAATTTCATGGACATCCACCATGCTAAATTTATCCACAACATTTAATAGTTCCAACTCACATAATTTACTTTTCCACTCCATGGACGTCAAGCTCGTGTTTGATTTTGCGTTCAATGTTTTGTATTTTTTCCTCGTGCCTTACTTAACTTGGCAATGAACATTTCCTAGGCCCTTATAACATTTCTTCACTTCAATTTAGTTATCCACTTCGATAAGTGTCACCCATTTTTACCATCAAGCCATGTTATCTCTCCATTACACTTCAACACCGATATCTCTGAGCCTTTTTGCAATGAAATGAGTTGAACCATATTGTCAAGCCAATTTTTGGCTGATTTCTAGTGACTCACCCTTCGAACACCTCTTCCTATAACTTAGACATTTCCCTAGCTTCTTTTGAACATTCTCATGAGGTCTAGGCATAGCTCAATGCATCGAGGTACCTCAACATCAACTCAGTGAGCCAATGCTCAAGATGTCTTCCTAGACCTCCCTCTAAACACCATTTCAATTAGTTTTCAGTAGGCTCCTCCCGTGTTGCCTTACAACTTCCATGGCTCGACAATGTCGAGCTCAACTTACAAAAAATCATGTGGATCTTAGAGCAGGTGATTCATGAAACTCTGGTGTGAAATGACTTGATTATTGCAGTAAAGGGCCACAAAAAGTGGTTTAATCATATAAAAACAAATAAAATTGATCCTCTTTTTACCCAAATAGCTCATAACCTCATCGATCTATGCATCCTTGCAAATTCATTGCTTCAACCCTCGCTGCTAAGCTCGATTTGAGCTTCTCACTATCACGACTTATCCAACATTACCCTCGAGACATGGCCGAATTAAAGGTCGGGAGCGCCCTAGGCAGTAGTTTGAGTGGACGCCCTCCTCACAAATTTAGTTAATAAATTTTTTCCACAAAGTAAATAAATAAAATATGTCTATATTCTTTTATTTTTAAATCTACATGATGGTCATAATAAAATAATAATAAAAATATATTAATAAATTATCACATAAGTATGAAAAATATTTTGTGGATGGAAAACATTAATCGTAGTGGATGCTCATAATGCAAAAAAATTAATATTTTATACAAGGCTTCTTACAAGTCTGATTTAGCCATATCAAGTAGGTGATAGTAACTCTATCCTGAAATAAAGCACCATTTCTTTGCAAAGAAACAAAAACACTTATGTAGCTCCCATGGTTTTGTGAAGAGTTGTATTTGGACCAGGCCTACGAATTCCTCCATAACAAAATAATAGAAATTTTTCCCAAAAATTAAGAATAGAAAATAAAATACTTTTTTCCTTCAATTATACTCACCTCTACTAGATACACCAGTGACATTATAAAAAATACATTAACCTTTTCTAGAACAAACTACACACCTACATAATCTAGAGCTACATCAGAGAATGGGTAACAATACCAACAAAATCATATGTGCTTATAAATATGTGATATTTTCTTTTACTTGCAAAAATATTACAAAACTTTTTTATGTGTATGCATGAAATTTATGTTACTATACAATAATATCTATAAATGGGTTGATCAATATTAAATCTTCACATAAATTATTTTAAAGTTAAGTTCTAAAATTAATTGACAAAAAGGAAATTTTTAGATTCAGGCGCCCCCGACTGCTGGCGCCCTAGGCAACTGCCTAGTTTGCCTAAGGCTTAATCCTCTGCCTCGAGATAGCCTTCATCTCCTTGTAGCGAGCTCCTAGTCACTTTGAGCCCTTAACTCGCTATGAGCTTGCCTTCTCCTATGGCTTGGCCACTCTACCCGTGTCACAACCGATTTGACCTCCTAATTTCCTTTCCCAATATTTAATCTGTACAATTATTGAGTTCCCGTTGAACTCGATGAAATTTTTATCAGAACATACTCGGTGCTCTGTGATTCCTCAAACTCGTAGCCGATGAACATCTCCTTCTATCTCTGTGCCGAGCCAACTCGAATACTCTTGATCTCTAAAACAAGAATTCACTCAAGCTCGAAAAGATGTTTTAACCAGTGTTTTATGCTATCCATTTTATGAACTCATCTTTATGCATTTTGACATGGCTCAGTCTCCCGCATTTCCTCAAATTTTCCTCCACATGCTCGGCTTGTTTCTTTAACTTGGCTCCATCCACGGTTCCTTACGAATTACCGAGATTGCATTCTATATTTCCTCGAATTAGTTGAATCTCCCTACGTATTTTAAATCATCCACGAGCCCAGTCCATGAGCTCGAGCCTTAGTACTTCCTATGCATTATTTGGTCATTGTCACACATGAGTGACTCAATTGATTTTCCTCATATCTCCATTCAAGATAGCGATATATGCCAATGTTTATTTCTCTTGAGCTTGAACTAATTTCACAAGTTCACATCAAGGCATGAGTCATATACCCATTCTAATCCAAAAATATGTCCATCATGCAATGCTCGAGTTAGACGATTACTTCTTAGTTGTTTTCATTTCATGAATGTTAAGTTGTGTAACAATTCTACCCTTAAAAATATTACAGAGCCATGCACTCACCTATCCACATTCTTCATATATGGCCTCGTGCTCTTGAATGAGTCATACCAAGGCTATGTTTGAGCCTCATCGAACCCCAATGCGTTTATGCCAAAATGACTTCAGATCTTGATCCTATATAATAGCGACTCGGCTTGCCATATACCTAGGTGCCTCATCTCATTCTCCTCGCAAGCCTCAAAAACATGAAGTATGAGTTCAACTCTTCACCCTATCCCTTTCAATGCCTAATCTCATCTTTATCATCCGTGCTAAGATAACTTATTTGGTGACTTGTCCAATATGATCTACCCCAATTAACCATGAGCTCGAACCATGAGAAATTCTAGCTTACCTAAACTAGAAGGGCTCGAACTTATCATTTTCATTCATGCGCCGAGCATCTCGGCGAGCTACTCGGTGAGTTGTCTTGATTAATGGCTTACTTTACCATTTTAAAAATATTTTCTCTAAAATTTTAGGTCGTATGGAATTTTATCAAAATATAAGGATCATAAAGATACAATAAAACCTTCTCAACATAATTTATCAATTTTAATCAATTAATACCCATGATGATCGAAAGTGGTCCCACTGGGACCAATGTCTCGTTCTGAGCACACCCTGATCTTCTTCAAACCGAGAAAGAAAAATAAATCCAAAATTATTCTAAATCCTTTTGTAATGCCACATATGTGTCTTAACACAATATTTTTCTTATAGACCCCTAAATGTTTTATGAATAAGTCTTTCGGTCCCAGGGTCCACTAGACCTCTCCGTTGTCTAATTTTGCAAAGTGTGGAAAAATTAGACAACATAAGTCATGTGCCTTGATGTAAGTTTAGTGGTTTCTAACTATTATAAGTCATTAACTCGATCTAAGGTGAGTGGTTACTAACTATTATAAGAAATGAGCCTATTGTATTAAACAAAAGAGAAAATCCTTGATGTAAGGTTAGTTATTGCTAACTATTATAAGTCATGATCTCGTTGTATTAAATGAAAGTGTAAAATCCTTGATGTAAGGTTAGCAACCACTAACTATTATAAGTCATGATCCCGTTATATTAAATTAAAAATAAAAACTAACAATAAATCCCTACAATAGCAAGTTCAAAGTGTGAACCATGCACTTTCAAATGGAAAAAATACGAGACTCGTACTTATAAAGTTCAAGGCACACATTTTTGAAGTTGTGAGCCTCACACGTAAAGTTTATTTGCGAGACCCATAATATGAAAGTGCAAGCCCCATACTCCAAAATTTTGGGGATCACACTTTTAAATTATGAGAGCCTCGCATTTTCTACGTTCAAGCCCCACACTCTGAAAAGTCCAAACATCACACTTTCAAAGTGACATCCCCACACTCTAAAAATCTAAGCCTCACACTCTAAAAGTGTGATCCTTGCACTTTCAAAGTTTGAGATTCTCACTTTGAAAGTGTGAAGTCTCGTGTTCACAATTTCAGAGTGCAAATCTCAAACTTTGAAAATGTTAGGAACTCACTTTTAGCACATATCCTTAAATTTGACACTAGGATTAAATGCTAGTGGTGTTATTTTGATTTTTGGTGGAACTCACAATAAAATTATGTTCTCACCCCGAAATATACCTTGTAACAACTCAAGTATTGTTTTTTTAGATTGTACAAGTTCACTAGTGTTTATTATTATAAACTATATCTTTGAGTAATCATTAAAAGAAAACATCATAGTTGGGAGTTTATGTATATCACAAATTCTATTACTTTGAAATATAGTATAATTTATTCTTGTAAATTGTTCCATTCTCCATATAAAAAATGAGTCACTTCCATGAGCAAGAAAATGAAATAATCCTTGACATAACGCAAATTTTTTTTTGTGAGAAACATTGTTCTTTTCCCTCGAAGATACATTGAACCAATATTTTATAATTTATATCAATTAAAACACTCATTGTGCCACAATTGTATTATTTTTGAGTCAAGCAATAAAACAACTAATATGTCATCATCTTTACATTGAAATGATCTATCCGTACATTTCAAATTTGTTAGAAATTCATACATATACAATTGTAAATATTATATGAGGATTCGTTGCCTTTTGTGGAAAACTTTTTTGCACAAAACATGAATACATTTTCTGCCTCTAGAATGAGATTGCTTGCTTGGATATAAGTAGTGTTGAGTAAAGTAGTAGTAGAGGTACTATCAAATTAGAGACTATTATTAAAATCGGGAAGAGACAGAAGTAGTGTACTACTACTACTATCGAAGCGGATTGATTTAGCTATGAATAAAACAATCATATTTGGTAAGTCGAACAGAAAAAAATTGCCCAAAACCCAATTTTTCCCCTTCGAAAGAAATTTGGGCACACTTTTAACTATTTCAAGGGTTTGAAGTTTGAATTATTATAGAAAAAAAATTGTCTTATGTGAGTTAAAGCTGGTCATTGTTTAATTGAAAATTGGCTCTGCCATAGAGAATAGAAAACCTTGGGAAAGAGAGAACTCCAGGGGATGATTTTTTCCACTCAAAAAATTGTCCAATTCTCATTCTAGTCAAAAAGTGTAATGTGAAATCACCTCACTAAATCTCACAAATAAATTCCGTAAGAAGTATAGCTTGTGCTCCAATTGTATTCTTTTTTAGTCAAGAAATAACACAACCTGATCTCATCACCATCTTTACATTAAAATGATCTATCTCGTACATTTCAAATTTGTTTACAAATTCATACATATACAATTATAAATATTATATGAGGATTCGTTTCCTTTTGTGGACAAGTTTTTACACAAAACACTCATTGTGCCATAATTGTATTCTTTTTGAGTCAAGAAATAACACAACTAATTTTTCATCATCTTTATATTGAAATGATCTAGCCTGTACATTTCAAATTTGTTATAAATTCATACATATAAAATTGTAAATATTATATGAGGATTCGTTGCCTTTTGTGTACAAGTTTTTGCACAAAACATGAACACATCTATATGAGGATTCGTTGCCTTTTGTGGACAATTTTTTTGCACAAAACATGAATACATTTGTTTCCTTTAGAAAGATATTGCATGTTTGGATATAAGTAATGTTGAGTAAAGTAGTAGTGGAGGTGCTATCAACGTAGAGACTAGTTTTCACGAGAAGTAAGCACCAAAAAGAGTGTACTACTACTAGTATTGGAAGTGGATTGATTTTTCTATGACTAAAACAATCCTATTCGGCAAGTGGAAAAAGAAAAATTTCCCAAAACCCAAATTTTCCCCTTTTAAAAGAAATTCAGGCACACTTTTAAGTTTTTTAAGGGTTTGGAGTGGTTTTAATTATTATAGAAAATAATTTGGACTGTAACAAGATAAACTGGTCATTGTTGAATTGAAAATTGGCTCTGTCATTGAGAAAATCAGACCCGAGAAAGAGAGGACTCCAAGGAGTGTTTTTTTTTCCACTCACAACAATGTCCAAGTCTTGTTCTAGTCAAAAAGTGTTTTGTGAAATCACCTCACTAAATATCACAAACAAATGCCTTTCATAAGCGTAGCTTGTGCTCCCTGTAACATCGTTGTGCTTACCATCTGCATATCCATCCAAATACCTCCTATAATTATTACTAGGGGTCAGTTGGTTCATTCGGATACTAGGAAATTGCATAGGAGTAGGAACTGACATCATCAACTTTAGAACTCTAGCAAAATCATGCATGGTGTTTCGAGAAGATAGCTACTTCTTGGTTCAAAGAAAGGCTAACTAGAAGTTTTTTCTTACAATCCAAATATCCCTACAGGTTTCTCGCAACTTCCATATTAATAGTTTTACGTGAGTGTCTTGAAGACTTTTATTGATAGAATCTAGGTTCACTTGCCAATTTCAAAGACAATTCCATCCACATTTGATTTCTCTAAACAACAAACCTTAAAAATACTTAAACAACATACATTGTAAGATTTGAATGAAAATTAACAAACAAACTTCTTACAAACATTGGTAGATTTGAGTTATTGGCCACAACTTCCTTCCTGTCAACAACTTCAGAAGGGCAATCTCATCATTGTACACATCAGATTTCATATTTAGCCTTTATTTTCATACATATTCTGGGTCAATGTAACAAATGGTACCCATAATATAGGTAGAGGTATGTTTTTTGGTTGAGGAAATGCACTTGGAAATGCCAAAGTCTGTCAAATTTGTGTCAAAATTATAATCCAAAATAATTTTACAAGTCTTCGCATCGCTTTAAACAATGCATGGGTTATAGTAATAATGAAGATATGGCTATCCTTCTTTAGCACCATGAGCAATCTTTAGCCAATTGTTCTAGTCTAGATTAATCTTCTTTGATGATCTTATATGAAAATAAAAATTAATAAAACATTTATTAGATTTTCCAATAATCCATTTTAATATGAAGGTTAGAGATTGATTGGACACTTCTATTTCAAAAATGAATCTGATGTACATATCCATTTTTATTCATAACATATTCATTTTAATCACCATGTAGGATGTCCCATAGAATTTTGTTTATGATGTAATCATAAAATAGCATGTTTCTAAGTGGAGAAAGAAAACATCCATAAAGAATCTCAATATTTGATGTTTGATGCTTCAATTATTTCCGCATCGATCTTAGATGCAAAAATCTTAGTGGGTAGTGACTATAAATTATCTTTATAGAAATTGGCTTAGAATTATTTAAATCATATTTATAAACATTTCATGTAGCACCATATCCAATTACATATTTCTCTTTAAGATTTTTTTATTCTCATTATGTTGTCATACATGTAAAAAGCCACATTCATGAGCAAAGTATGACCAACCTTTGAGACCCTAAATGTAACAAATAGATATGTCAATAAATAAATTGTAATATGATATTGCTTTCTTATTTATCACCTAATAATTTATACAATATGAAATCATGTCTTGCCATGTTAGTTTTAACACCTTGCTCTATGTTGTTTGTATAGCCTTTTGTAAATACATTTAGATGATTTGAATGGTACAAAGATATTTTTAGGCACAATAGTTGTAATAAACCTAACATATGCAAAAAAATTATGTTTTTGAGATGGATGTTGTTCATTGCATCAGGGAACAATTTTTTTAGACAACATCATACATATCCAAGTTTGCCAAACTTTTTATAACACTAGAAGAATGTCTCTGGAACTTGAACTATTTAAAAGATAACAACTATTTCTTGAATAATTTAATTGATGATATCCAAATTTCATAGGAAATAAAATTGAATTGGTACGTAGAGAAAATTTGTGTTTATAGCTACACTGTATGGAGAAAATCATGAAATGCTTTTAATGAAAGGAATTACCCTAGGCAGATTATTATAGGAGAGATTTTTGTAAAATAAATAGATCCATTTATACTATCTTCTATTATTAGGAAAAATAATTAAATGTATTCCTTTCTCAAAGAACTCCATATATTTTGAAAGCAAAGACCTTCAAGTTTATATAACGATGTCGTGTAACTCATTTTATTTAAAGTGAAGGAAGATAGCCATCAATCCACTATTATTTGCTCTATCTTAAAGTTGTATAGATAGTTTTTTATATTGAAAGAAGTATATTCTATAATATAAATATTCTAGCGAAATGTAATCTTCACTTATAAAAACAAATTGACAACCTCAAAAAAAACCAAATTTAATAATGATTAATTGTTTAATGATTTCTTAGCACAACACATAACCAAAAATTTTATTAATGATTTCTTTTTTTAACTAAAGGAGGGTAGAAGTGTACCTTTTTCCTTTGAGTAAATATATAATGAAAGGATCGGTTTAAAAACCCGAATGATCCATAAAACCTTTCTTTGAAAAAATGCAAGGGCTTGTGCTAAAAACATAAGTGGTTAGGAATACAAAAAATGCTAAACTAGTAAGAAAGATAGGATTATTCGATAAAAATGGAGCTGATATTGCTATATAACAACCAAAACAAAGATACATACTCACAAATTTTAGAAGAACTTAAATAAATGAATCGGATGATACCTTTGTGACCTCCACTTTAATGGGGATGAAAACAGTTTCACTAGGTGGTTTCGGAAAATATGTTCTTTTCTAGTAGGAGGCGGACTCTTTAACCAATTGTACGCCTCATGACCTTGAAAGAAAAAAATATCCAAACATATTGGTTCCTATTACAGTGGAGAAAACATATCATCCAAGTCAGAAAGTGGAGTGAACTAGGTCCTTCCCTTAATCTCTCACCCCATTTGGACACACCAAACACGAAACACATTAGGACGTCAAATCATTTGTACAACTCGAAAAATGGCCATGTCCACCAAACCTTCCTATTTATAATGAGCATCAGAAATCAAGGGCCATGACACACTCGAGGTTTTGTCCATTTCCACTTCCATGCCAACCCTATACGCTAGCTTGATCCAGTGACGATCCATCTCCAAATCCCAATCCTTTATCGGATGTATGATAAGAAGATGAAAAACAAACATTGAAGCAACTTCCACATTTACCCTCAGACATCCCTCTAGATAAAGATAATCATCTCTAAGAACTCCCTAAATTGCAACTAGGTATTGCTCTGATTCAATTCAAAAAATGGATTTCAAATGGTGACACAAAATTTTGGTATAAAATCCAATTTCACGCACCAATGTTGAAAATTGCATAAAATACAACATTGGAAAGGCCATAACAAATGAAATGAAAGCCAGTGGAATAAACCAAAAGATGTGAAAATAAGGGAGAGTAGTTTGATAAATATATATAGTGTTTATGCCATCACATGCTTGTAATTAATACGATCTTTCTATGGGATTTAATATCAACATTTATTGGAAAAGCTGATGAGTCTAGAAATAAAAATATTTATTTCTAATCTTATCACAAAATGCTTGGTCAATCCCTCAATTTTGTATAAAATCCTCCTATTTAGTAGCCTCCCAATATATAAGATTTAAGGTCCAATCTATAATTAATGAAAGCATTAAAAAGGAATTTTATTCACACAATCTTTTTAATGGCGACGTTAGCAATAATATGAGAGTCACCTCTAATAATTAATTCATTACTATTCAAGTCATTAGAAATGGACCAACAATGTTCCAACACTTTAATTTATTGATTTATACATTTATTAATTTACAAAACTTCTATTCATTAGTCATGTTATTAATTATACAATTAAAATTCTGAAGAAGGTCACCCTTTTTCGTGGCTATGTTACTAAACTCACTTCGAGAATTGGAGAGACAATGACACACACACATTTAGCACTTAGGCCTAGATTTTTATTTTATCTAGGAAAATATTTTTTTTTGATTTTATCAAACACACAATTGAGGATCTTCAAAATAGAAACCATATAAATGGAAATAAAAAATACTATATCAGAAATATTAGATCAATGCAATATAAGTTTGTCATTTAATACTATGTGAGAATATTTTTCACCTTCAGCCTGCATATGTGGTAGATCATTTAGGTCTATTTTATTTGAAGGATGATTTTAAGAAAATATGCAAGCGAAATAAGGAAACAACACTTCTTCAAAGGTTTAAAATATTTACATTTGTTACTATGATCTAACCTTTCCATACTATGTGGCTATGTTTATTACAAGAAACTGTTGATCGTAGCAATAAAAAAGCCTTCCCTTTCATTAACTAACGACACTTATTGGTTGCAAAGCATTTTTATTTATATGAAAAAGATATGAATTATGTTTTATGCACAATATATCAAATGAGAACTACATAAGACATCATCCTTCTCAAAGGTATGTATTCAAGGACTTGGCTCTACCAAGGATAGTCCATCGAATATAATATAATTACAAATAATGACAACAAACCTGTTGAGATTTATTTTTGCATTGTTAACATGGATTCAATGACAACATAGAGGCAAGCGGATGATAACCTTCTCATCAAAAAATAATTGATAAACATACAACATGCATTTCTCTTCACAGATTCAGATCATTCATTCCTAAGCAAGACATGTGTTCATCTTCACCCTCAATTTTTAGTAAATCATTTAGGACTATTTTGTTTAACATGTTATTTCAGGAAATATGCATGGCGAGGATGACCATGATACGTCTTTAGGTCTAAAATATGCACTTATATTATTATGCTCTAACTCTTATATTTGTCACTAAGGTAGACAATGATTTTTATTACGTCAATATTTTTTAAAAACAAAAATAGAAGATCCTAGTTAGTGTCAAGCTACTCCTTTCAAGTATGTAATGTAGTTTAGTGGTCGCTATGCAATTTATTTGATATGAACCGACATGAAAATTCCATATGACCACATTTTATCCATTCAGATAATATGTTTTTGGAGCGCTATGTTCGGTAAGAAGTATTCGATCTTAGTGGCCGTTAAGAATTTTCTGTAGTATGAATTTTTTTAATAGCTATTTTCGATATTAAAAAATAGTTTAGACTGAAGGCCACTAATCTATTCCATTCTCAATAAAAATAAACAATAAGCATAGAGCACTATGTTCTATATGTATTCAAGCTTAGTTGTTGCTATGCATTTTCTTTAATACGAACTATTTTTATCTCTAATTTTGAAATTAATAAAATTTTTAATCTTGAGGCTGCTACAATAATCTATTAATTTCTCAAAGACATCCATAGCTTTAGACAATAGACAATTTTCATATCTCACATACTTATCATCTAAATATTTTATGAAAAATGCCTAGTGACCAATAATATCTATTACTATGATCGGTTCTTAGAGATTTATGTTCGAAATAAGATATTGTTTATCCTAGTTGCCACCAAATCACTCCTTTATGAAACTATTTGAGCTTAGTGATCGCTAAGAATTTTCTTTAATCCAAATAGTTGTTTGATTTCTGTATTCAAAATTTAAAATCAGTTGAGCCTAATGGCCACTAATCTACTCCATCTAATAAGTGGAAGAGCTTAGCAGTTGCTAATATTTTTCATTCATTCCCACCGATGTGTAAAAAAAGAAAAGATGTGAAGATGTGTGCCTAGGAGTCCCGATAATGTCATATGAGCACCCCGAAAAACATTTTTATAACCGTCTTTCTTCCCAACTATGCAAAGACCTCCATAGATTTCGACACTAATTTTTTTCCATATCTCACATATTTATCATCAAAACTTATTATGGAAAATACCTATCCACCACTAATATCTATGACTATGATTTTTTATTCTAGCGCTATGTTAAAATTAAGGAATTGTTTAGCCTATTTTCCCCACAATCGTTCCTTTCTGTAAGTATTTACGCTTACGGTCCCTAAGAATTTTATTTCATACAAGTGTTTGATTAACCTTGTGTAAGTAATGGAGCTTACCAAATGCATTATTTATTTTACTTGATATGAATAGAAATAATTTTTTTGTTAGGCACAAAAAAACTTAATGAGTAATATAGAAGTTGTGATATCTTTCAAGGGTATGTAGTTCCGTACTTGGAATTGAAAGGATTATATAGCCAATAAGATATGATTATAGTTAATGAAAAATACTAGTGATCCAAAACTGTAGAGATATTTATTTACATTGTTGGAAAGGAAACCTAGGAGATGTAGAGGCTAGCAATGGCTAGGATTTTTCTAAAAGACTAGATAGAAAACATACGACATGCAAAGTTTTTCATTAACACATATTGAAAACAATAGCCTAGTCTCCTATAAAATATAAGTATTTATTATTTTGAATTCGGTGTTGCAAAAATATCATTCTAATGGGGATTATTGATCGTTATTTTCTTTTATATCTATAAGGTACTCTCAAATGTTGGTGAAGCATAAAATTATGTTTTATTTTTTCTAGAGTAAAACGTAAATAACTCAAAAATATTGTCGATCACAAGACATATTATAAATTTCATGCCAGGTGTCAACATTTTAATGGATCACGTTATAACTTAATAATGTGTATTTTTATAGGTAAAAGTATTTGTTAATACTATCGTTACTTCAAAAATATCTTAATAAATGTGTCAATTATAGAATTGTGTAATTAATGGTTGAAAATTAAAATATGCCAAATTTTATTGGAATTTTTTTAGATTAACGCATACGATATTTACAAATTTCAAATTCACATTTGATAAAAACTAATAATAAACGAGGTATATATCACTCTCTTAAAAATTAATTTTTTTGTTTAAAATTTTCGCTTCTATTCTCTCGAATCATTTGTTATTATGCTTAAATTATTATTTTTCATTTTCCCCGAGTTCAATAATAAACAATTGTCGTTGTCCCACTTGTTTCTAAAGTAAAGTTAATAAATTTGATTTCCCCATATCCCATGCAATCCCACAACTTAACTAGCATTATCTTTAAAAAATATCAAATTTGATTTCGATTAAAATTAATAATAAATGTGTATATAATGGTCTCTTAAAATTTAAATTTTTGTTTATAAATGTGCAATTTTATTTTCTAAATGGTTTTTTAATATGTTCAAATTAATATTTTTCATTTTCCGTGAGTTCAGAAAGAAACATTTGTCACTGTCGTTAGCCCGCAAGTTTCTAAAGTAGGTAGTCTTAATAAATTTGATTTCCCCGTATCGTCTGATATCCCCCGAATTACATGTAAATATTAATGAAAAATGAATTCAATGTTTGATATATGGAATACCCCACATTAAATAAAAATGTTTGAAATGTCAAAATCGACACTTTTCTCGTAAGAAGGGGACATTCAAATTTTTAAAATTTACTATTCCCCCTTGTTTCCAATTTCAAGAATTTATTTCGTTGAATGTATTGGGAAAAAATTAAATACACTAGAGAAATATATATTAGGGTAAGTTTTTTCTTGAAATCATAGAAAAGTATCTCTCTAAAATAGAATACAACACGCGTAGGCGTCAATTTACTAGTTCAAGTGCTTGATTCCTAGCCTTTTTAACAAAAATATGAGACAATTATTATAATCTCGTTTGGGGACACACAAAGAAGACAAAAAATAGTGATTGTGGATAGATCATGGATACAAGTGTAGATTAGGAGGCCCACATAGGACATATTCAAAATAGAAAAGAAAAATAGGTTGTGGATAAAATTTGAGAGATACTTTGTTTAAGAGATATTCTTGAGCTTTAACAAAAATTATTAAGCACTTTAAATTTTTAGATAGAACTAAAATAGGTATTTATCAAATGCATCAATGTTATTGTATGTGTGCCATAGTATATGGTGGGATATTTAATCCACTCTGTATTCACCCATTTTATGTGTTTTTCACCCGTTGTCATGCAAATGTACAACAGGAAATTGAAGTTTCAAGCACAACAATTATACCCCTATGTCAAAATTTTCATGTTTTATCATTCCTCAACAACTCTCGGCTCCATCTAGTCAGTCCAAACTATACCTCCTATCCAATGTTATATCATCCCCTAGGTGATTTAGAAAATTCCATTCATTCCCTAGGTGATTTTAGGACTTCATTGAAAATGCAAATTTTGGGGAGTCATGAGAAGGGCTATCGTTGGCCTTCCAGGACTAGATCAACCCCGAAGAAGAATGGAAGGGAAAAATTTAACATGGAGGTGAATAGAGGACCTTATAACATCATGGAAATGATCTTGGAATATTTGGGGAAGTTTTGCAAGACTTGGAGCAATCTGAGTTAAAAACAGGGTTCACAAGCCTAAGCGGTACACGTGCCTAAAACAACTACTTGACTTCGAAGATGATCCGGGAGCTCCCAATGGAGTTGGAAGTAAAAAAAAAAATATCATACGAAATAGGATTATAAGACCTACATGATAGTGAAATAATATTTTTCACAACACCTTGGCGCATATGATTGGTAGCGTTTTCTCGTGCATAAGTGGAGTCCTAGATACAAAATATAATTTTTCATGGATCGATGGTTGAATAAACACATGAGATCCCCACCATTGGATTCCAAATTCCATTTAAATTTAGGTTCATATAAAATTTCACAAATAAATTCCACCAGAGCTCAAGCTATCTTCATTCCAAGTTACCCTCTCAAAGGCGTTAAGGACTTAGTCATTTTTTTTGAGAGGGCACATGTCAACACCAAGAGCCTGGCAGGATTTCATGTCTAAAATTTCCTTGAGGTCAGGTAAATCAGACCTTAAAAAATTCACCCAGCCCCCACGTGACCTCTAGGACTGTCATATGACCTCCCGACTTGACAGATTCACCCCAGTGCTTATTTAGAGCATTCATTCATTGTCGTTGGATCGGGTGCCACGTGTCGCCTCTAGGACCACCGTGGAATTTGATGTCCCTTAAAAACTGACATGGGGGACATCATACCTTTTAAAATGTTCCAATCACCCATAGGGAGTCTTCTCGACACCCATGTGACCGCCTTTTAGCTCCTAGTGCTTTAAAACAACTTTTTCCACCTTCATTCCCTGTCATCGGATCGCCGCCACGTGTTGTCCTCTTGACCACCGTGGAATTTGATGTCCCTCACGTCCCTGAGGTTAGGGAAATAAAAAAAAAAAATTTCACCCAACTCCAACTCAAAAAATCAAAAGCATTTGTAACTGTTAGCAGCTTCTACTGCTTCTCACTGTCGGAAGAAAAGTTGCAGAGAACACAAGTCCACCACTCCACCATTGCAAGAAACTCAGACCAGATCAGAAAAGGAACTAAAATACATTTTCCATGGAAATATGTAGGTCTCAGAAGGAATTTTCATCAAGCTAAGAAGGAGAAACGAAGAACAGAGAAGGAGAACAATGGAAATCCCCATAGCCATGAAAATGAAGATTCGAACATATCTTGCAAACTAGTGCTCGGATTGACGAACCATTTGTTGCTGAGTTTTTATCTCTTGAAGGCCATTAAAAATCATATTCAGACCTCAAATTTTCAGCAAGGATTGCGTGTAGTGAAGAAATCCTCTTTTTGGCTCTACGAAGGAAAAAGCTTGATTTCCCATCAAACCGGTCACCAGATTGAAGAGAAATTTCACGTGAAGCACCATAATGAAAAACCTATCGCAATGGAGTTGATTTCATCACTAACGGAGAAAAAAACCAGACCTAAAATTTTCAAGCTCCATTAATGGCCACCATGACATAGTAATGGAAAAAATCAGTGAGCTACCTCTCTCGCTTCTCAAGGTTCTAGTGGGTGAAATCACCCGAAAATTGGAGGAAACGATCGTCGAAAAATCTAGTTTCGCGCAAACTAGTTTTGACACCATGAACTACCTATTTTTTAGTGATATTGAGGGTTTTGTTTTCTTCAGCATTCTTCTCTCTTCGAAGAATTTTTTGATTCCTGAAGATCCGACAAGTGAAATCATCTGAAAATTGGAGGGAACGATCTTTGAAAAATCTAGTTTCACATTAACTAGTTTTTACACCGTGAAGGCCCTATTTTTTACGGATATAGAGGGCTAAGTTTTTTTCACTATTCTATGCCCGCCAATGAAGACATCATTTTACCACTTGTTTAGATGAAGGAATTACTCCAAATTCAGAGCATGGAACCTGGAATAAAACCTAGAATTTCAAGACTCATTTCGTCGCAATTTGACATTTGTGGCACACTTACTAAAAATAGCATGTCTCCTTGCATAGGGGAATGTTACTTCAGGTAAGCCACCATTTTAAGATTCTAAGAAGAAGGCAGTAAACACAAAGGGAACATCATAGGAAAGTTCATAAAAAGGGTCATCTCGACACGTAACTCACACTTACTAAAAATAGTAAGTTACACTCAAAAAGTAATTTTGGCACATCATTGTTCGAGAGCATCCTAGCCAATTTTCACAGGGAATTCGAGATCCACCTTAGTTCATTCAACTAGGTGAGCATTCATGAGCTAATTTGGAGGAGTTTCACAATGTGCAAGGAGTTCAAAGATTCAAAGTTTCACTGCATTTGGAGCTTTCCATCAAAGAGGATCAATGGAATTCATCGGGTGACATCTCCTCTTCTTCTTCTCTCTCTCTCTCTTTCTCTCTCCTCTTACCCCCAACTTTCTCTCACTTTCAAGTGTTCTAATTCTTCATTGGGGTTTGCAATTTTTGATATGCCTTTAAGTCACTTAAAAGTGACTTTAGAAACATAATGTAAATTAAGTCACCTTGCTATTATAAAAGGGAATTAAATATTTAAAGTGGAATATGAATAGTCTTAAGTCATATTAAGGCATATGGAGGGTCATGAGGAAGATGATAAGTAACCTCTCATTCTATTAATTGTAACACCATTCCCATTGAAAAAGTTGGTGATTGATCCTATAAACTCAAGGGTATATTGTACTTTCCATTTCTTCCATTTCCTCCTTCTCAATTTCCTCCATTTCTCCACTATGTACAAATTCTGTTTAAGCATCAATAAAAGGAGTTTCTAGCTTTCTTTGGTCGAGGAATTTCATGATAATTTGTGTTCATCAAATTCTATTTGGTATTGTTTCCATTTGCAGGGTTGTTTCGTCTAAATTTAGTGCATGTGATGAAGTTTCTAACTAGTGTGTGTGCAGGAATGAGTGGAGTGCCATTGTTGGATCCCCAGTCAAAAGGCCACCATAGAAACCAACCTTTTCATGTGCATGCATATACGGAAGTTGCACCGGTTAAGTAGAGGGACTTAGATTCCTAGAGAGTTGGCAAGAAATCCACAAGTTTTTCCACCTGACAAATTTTCTCGCCAATAGTTTTTGGCACCCACCATGGAGCATATTTAGCAGCCTCTACACCCAATATATGACCACAAGGTATGAAAATAAAAATTAAAAACCATATTTTGAAAGAAAATCATTTTTGAAGGTGACTCCATCAAGGAACAAACCCCTGTCATGTTCATTTCCTACATCATGAAGAAATTTCTAGATTGGAGTGAAGTACCAATGAGTGACAAAGTGAAGAAGAAGAAGAAGATGTCTTCCCTAAAAGAAGATCATTGATCAGCCATGGTTTTGGACTAGTGTTGACAAAGGAAAGAAGAAAGAACTTGTCATCAATGAAGAAGAATGGATTCAAAGGAGACATAAGATAAGGTGTGAAGCTCAAGAATATGCCAAATTCTTGCAAGAGATGAATGAGCAAATTAAAGCAACCCATAACAAGAAAGAAGAAGAGGATAATTATCATATAGAGGAAGACCTTGAAGATCATTCGTACCATAGGTTTTTCATAACTAAAAGGTTCTTGAGTGCCGCTGAAGAAAATCCTATCCTTGACCCTTTTGATCAAGATAAAATCAACATTAAAGAAGATGGCAAAAGACAGGATGGTGTAAGACCCACTAAAGAATATTTTTGCAATCTCACACAACTCACTACAAAATTTAGAACGTTGTCCTTCTTCCACTATTCTCTAGACAAATTCATTACATATGGTGATGAAGAAATGAGCATTTTGAAAAGAGAATATGTGGAAATACTTGAGAGCATAATAAAAGGAAATTCTAACCTCGAAGTCTTTAATGAAATTTGGAGGTATGCTTTAGCTCTACAGAGAAGATATGAACATTTTGAAACTCCACATCAAATGGAGGAAGAAGATGAGATGCACCCTATGGAAGAAGACTCAGATTGCTACCCATACTATGAGGTTTTCATTCCCGAAAGATTCTTGGATGCTTCTGAAGAAGATCTTGTCATGGAATCTCCCAATGAAATCCAAAGCAATGTCATGGAGAAAGAAGTTGAAGAGACAAAGATAGGATCACCATTCAAAAATTCCATTTGGCTCAAGTCACAACCCATGGGGGGAATAATATATTCAGTAAAGGAAGATCCTTGCTGCATAATGGATGATCCAATGCTCTCTGAAGACTCCACCAATGATGAAGAAGATGGTCAATTCAAAGTAAGCATGGATGATCTCTTTTCAAGTTTTTATCTTTCAATTGATGATGAAATGGAGAGATGTGAAGAAGTGCAAGAAACTCAGCTGACATCATGGCCCAAAAATGATGAATTCAAGATGGTCATAGATAATCCTCCTAATTCCTCAAGTGACGTAAAAATGTTGCATGAAGAAATGAAGGAAGTCAAAGAATCAAACTCTCTCCTTGATGCAATCATGGATGATCAAATGGAAGAATCCCACTCTATTTTCAAATCCAAGGAGAATGAGAAATTTAAACACAACCTCTACTCACTTGAGGAGTAGAATCATCATCATGGTGAAAACATATCCTTTTCATCTTTCACTTGAGCAAGAGGATTTAATAATGAATGATCAAGATGTAGCTGAAAATTGTTCTCATCTTTGTTATCCCAACACGGTTATCTACTCCTTACCAAGGAGAAGATAATATGGATTTCTATCTCAAAGGAGCCCCATTCCCTTGAAGCTTGGAAATCTTCTCCTTTTTAGTATGTGTCATGAATCAAGTATGCCCATGTATGAAAGAAAGTGAATCTTTGACAACACAAATCATGAAAGAGATGAATGAGAATGTTTCAGATGAATCATGGGCCCGTATGGATCATATTTTTAACCATCTCCTAGAGGCACAACAACAAGATTCCTCTAATAAAAATAAAAAAGAGTCCATGGAAATTTTAGAAGAACTATCCGTACAAGACATCTTGAAGGCCACAGAAGAAACTGAGGATCCTCAACTCAGTCTTCAACTCTTGACCTAGGCCATGGAGATATAAGAAAAGTATGAGTCAATTTGTGCTTCCTGTTTTGGTGCACCAAGTTTTGATGTTGAAATGGAGCAGTTGGATAAGCTTGATGAATTCTATAATACTTTGGTTGATGAGAATAAACATGAAAACATGCCTTTTTCTTTCACATTGTGTGAATAAGTTCATTAGTGAAAAAGAATAAAATTTTGTGTATCTCCTTTAGACATCTCCATTTTTGAAGCCAACACCTCCACCATGGAAGAAGATGATAGGGAAAACATTGAGCTGACTTGCATTGAATAAATATTTTTGAAACATGATAAAAATAAGATTTGGGGCAGCAATGAGATGCTCAATGGAGAATCAGCTATATGGATAAACATGGAAGGCAACTAGCACTATGAAACCAAATTCAAAGAACATGAAGGCAATGTAATTTCCAAGCAAGGAATCGAGCATCAAGAAGCTCACATGGAATCACTCCTACCAAATACAAAGAAAATTGTGAAAGCACATGACTTTCATAACCATCCGAGGATGGGAGGCTACTACGGAACTCAACAATGGCTTCGCAAAACATCATCACTTAGTGTTGCTCACTCAAGGGTAACTCTTGAGGAAAGAAAAGTACTTCAGTGAAAGCGGGTTATCCCCTTCCTTGTACAATAGGTGATTGCTAGGTATGTTTCCCTTCCTATTCTGTGTCGTTTGATTCCTTTTCATCCTTTTTTTATGTGTGTGTTTCCTTCTTCTCTCTCCTTTCTAGAAGTTGTACACGACTCCGCAAGGCCCAATGGATAAGGCACTGGTCAGAAAATTATATGGTCTAAAGCTGAGATTATGGATTTCCATGCCATGTATTTTCTCCACTCAGTCCATGTCATGTCCCTAAGCTAGATCTAGCCATTGTCGTGTAAATGTGCAACAAGGAAATTGGAAGTTTGAAGCACGACAACTATACTCCTATATCGAATTTTTCATGTTTTATCATTCCTAGGCAACCGCAGCTCTGTCAGTCGAGTCACCCAAATTACCTCCTAACCAATGTTATATCATCCCCCTATGTGGTTTAGGAAATTCCATTCATTCCCTAGGTGATTGTAGGACTTTATTGAAAATGCAAATATTGGGGAGTCACGGGAAGGGCTATCGCTAGCCTTCCCGGATTGGATCAACCCCTTGAAGCGGATCGGAAGGGAAAAATTCAACATGGAGGTGAATGGAAGACCTTATAACATCATGTAAATGATCTTGGAAGGTTTGGGGAAGTTTTGCAAGACTTGGAGTAGTTTGAGTTAAAAATAGGGTTCACAAGCCTAGGCGGTACACAAGCCTAAAACAACTGTTAGGCTTCAGAAGAAGATTTTGGGAGCTCCAAATGGAGTTGGAAGTAAAAAAACATCATTGGAAAGATTATTCTAAGACCTACATGATAGTGAAATAATATATCTCAAAAACCTTGGCGCATATGATTGGAAGGTAGTTTTCTCGGCACGAGTGAAGTCCTAGATACAAAATCTAATTTTTCAGGGATCAGATGGTCAAATAAATACATGAGATCCCCACCATTGGATTGAAAATTCCATTTCTAGTTAGGATCATATAAAATTTAACCAATAAAATCCACCAGGAGCTCAAGTTATCTTCTTTCTAAGTTACCCTCTCAAAGACAGTTCAGGACTTAGTCATTTTTCGAGAGGACACGTGTCAACACTAGGAGCTTGGTGGGATTTCATGTCCCGATGTCCCTCAAGTCAGGTACATCAGACCTTTAAAAATGTTCCCAGCCCCCATGTGACCTCTAGGACCCTCATATGACCTCTCGACTTGTCAGTTCAACCCCCATGTGCTTATTTGGAGCATTCATTCCCTATCATTTTATTAGACGCCACGTGTCAGCTCCAAGACCACTGTGGAATTTGATTTCCCTTATGAACCTGAGATGGAGGACATCAGACCTTGAATAATTTTCCTATCCCCCACGGGAGTCTTCTCAACACCCATGTGACCGCCTTTTAGCTCCCAAAGTGCTTTTAAAACAACTTTTTCCACCTTCATTCCCTATCGGCGGGTCACCACCACGTTTTGTCCTCTTAACCACCATGGAATTTGATGTCCCTCATGTCCCTAAGGTCAGGAAAATCAAAAAAAAAAATTCACCCAAATCCAACTCAAAAAATCAAAATCATTTGTAACTGTTATTTGCTTCTTCGCTTCTTGTTGCTTCTCATTATCGGAAGAAAAGTTGCAGAGAACACAAGTCCACCACTCCACCATTGCAAGAAACTTAGACCAGATCAAAAAGGAACTAAAATAACTTTCCCATGGAAATATGCAGGTATCAGAAGGAATTTTCATCAAGCTAAGAAGGAGAAATGAAGAACAAAGAAGGAGAACAATGGAAATCCCCATAGCCATGAAAACGAAGATTCGAACATATCTTACAAACCAGTGCTCAGATTAACGAACCGTTTGTTGCTGATTTTTTATCTCTTGAATTAAATTAAAAAATCAAATTCAGACCTCAAATTTGTAGCAATTATTGTGTGTAGCAAATAAATCCTCTTGTCGGCTCTACGAAGGAAAAATCTTGATTTCCCATCAAACCGGTCACCGGATTGAAGAGAAATTTCACGTGAAGCACCATAATGAAAAACCTATCGCAATGGAGTTGATTTCATTGCTAACAGAGAAAAAACCAGACCTGAAATTTTCAAGCTCCATTAATGGCCGCCATGACACAGTAATGGAAAAAATCAGCGAGCTACCTCTCCGCTTCTTAAGGTTCCAGTGGGCGAAATCGCCCAAAATTGGAGGAAACAATCGTCGAAAAATCTAGTTTCACGCAAACTAGTTTTCACACCATGAACTCCCTATTTTTTAGGGATATGGAGGGCTGTGTTTTTTTAGCATTCTTCCTCTTTGAAGAAATTTTCAAATTCCTGAAGATCCGACGGTGAAATCATCTGAAAATTGGAGGGAACGATCATTGAAAAATCTAGTTTCACATGAACTAGTTTTTGCGCCGTGAAGCCCCTATTTTTTAGGGATATGGAGGGATGTGTTTTTTGTCAGTATTCTTCCCCACTAATGAAGACATCATTTTCCCACTTGTTCAAATGAAGGAATTACTCCAAATTTAGAGCGTGGAACCTGGAATAAAACCCAAAATTTCAAGACTCATTTCATCACAATTTGACATTCGTGGCACACTTACTAAAAATAGCATGTCTCCTTGCATAGGGGAATGTTACTTCAGGTAAGCCACCATTTTAAGATTCCATGAAGAAGGTGGTGAACACAGAGGGAACATCACAGGAAAGGTCATAAAAAGGGTCATCTCGGCTCGCAATTCACACTTACTAAAAATAGTAAGTTACACTCAAAAAGTAGTTTTGGCACAATGGGTCATATAAGGATAATCATTCAAGGGGACATCATTGTTCGGGAGAATCCTAGCCATTTTTCATAGGGAATTTGAGATCCACCTTAGTTCATTCAACTAGGTGAGCATTTGTGAGCTAATTTGGAGGAGTTTCACAGTGTGCAAGGAGTTCAAAGATTCAAAGTTTCACTGCATTTGGAGCTTTCCATCAACAAGGATCAATGAACTTCATTGGGTGACATATCCTCTTCTTCTTGTCTCTCTCTTTCTCTCTCCTCTTCCCCCAAATTTCTCTCACTTTTAAATGTTCTAATTCTTCATTGGGGTTTGCACTTTTTGATATGCCTTTAAGTCACTTTAAAGTGACTTTAGAAACATAATGTAAATTAAGTCACCTTGCTATTATAAAAGGGACTTAAATATTTAAAGTGGAATATGAACAGTCTTAAGTCATATTAAGGCATATGGAGGGTCATGAGGAAGATGATAAGTCACCTCTCATTCTATAAATTGTAATACCAATCCCATTGCAAAAGTTGGTGATCGATCTTGTAAACTCAAGAGTATATTGTACTTTGAGAGAACAAAGGAGATAGCCATTTTCTTCCATTTCCCCCCTTCTCAATTTCCTCCATTTCTCCACTATGTATAACTTCTGTTTAAGAATCAATACAAGAAGAAGGATTTTATAGCTTTCTTTGACTGAGGGATTTCATGATAATTTGTGTTCATAAAATTCTATTTGGTCTTGTTGCCATTTGTAGGGTTGTTTCCTCTAAATTTAGTGCATGTGATGAAGTTTCTAACTAGTGTGTGTGCAGGAATATGATTTTCTACCTACAACATTAGTTCTCCTACCTCAATTATCACTCCCTTTCCCACTTTCAGACAAAGTTCTCTCTAGCAAGAAATTGCTAGCTTTGTCGCAGTGGTCGTGGAGTGTCGTTGTTTGATCTTCGATCAAAACTCCACTACAAAAACCCATCTTTTCATGCGCATGCATATGCATGGCAGCTACACTGGTTAAGTAGAGGGACTTAGATTCCTAGAGTGTTGGCAAGAAATCCACATGTTTGTCCACCCAAAAAATTTTCTTGCCAACAACACCACAATATTTCCCTATGTTTCCCATTAGTGCCTTTGCATTTTTGTTTCATCTTATTGTAAAAATGCATTGCTCTATTTGAAATCACATATTTGACCGGACATAAGCGAAGAAATTGTAATCCCTTTCACAACATTCATTCTTTCTCGGAAACTATTTTTTTATGTTCGGTTGTAGCTCAAGTATTTGTGTCTATTAAACAGTTCCTATTTTAGCCCTTTTATCTGTCTCTCTGGTTTATTTTTTGTGGATTTTTTCGTTCTTCTTCCCATGTTTATTCTTTCTCGTAAGTGATGACATCTATCCCTAGTTGCAAAACAATAGTCACATATTTATTTATTTGAAAAATCATAATGGTTTTATTTTGTATAGTTTAGGTAATCATTTTGACCTCCTTTAATGATTTTTTTAATATGAAATAAATAGTCGTGACTAATTATTTCAATATTCAATGCTTACATGATTTCCATGTTGATATATATAGTTATTTATATTTGTTTTCCCATGTAGAAATAGTTAAATGTAATGTCTTTACTAATTTTTTTATGTTTAGTAAAAGGTAAGAACATTATATGTACTTGTATATTTATGTACCTTTTTCAAATTCAATCAAGAAAGTGTTGTTTATCCTAAATTTTATAGAGGTATAATTCTTTGTTTTGAAAACATTCATGTTAAAAACAATTACTAACAACTTAATTGATAAATGAGCCAATCTAAAGTAACAATTTTGAAATTCTTAAATAACATATTCCAAGACTAGCGAGTTGCTAAGTTGGATGTTTATGACATTGTTTATCTACTACATGACTCACATAAAATATAACTAGTGACGACTCACATGAAAACCAAGCTAAACATGGTAATTATATTTAGATTTTTGTATTATGATATCAAAGATTATTAAATAGCATTGGTGCAAACATAATAAATACTTGAGATTAGTAGCTCCTAGGATATTTTTTTCCTCCCATACAAAAACATATGTAATGACCTGACTAAAAAAAAAACTAAACTCCTTGATTATATTTGGATTTTACAATACTAACTTCTAATAATAGCATTTGATCATCAAGGTGGATTTTACAATAATACCTTCTAAGACTAGTTGTCGTTGAGTTCAATACCTTATCGAACTCTATCACATGATATTTGAAACCTAATGGCTGTTAAGGTCATCGATTATTCCATTACGTTGGTATAACATAAATCGAGACTTGAGATTAAAAGTTGTTACGATAATTATTATCTTATATTTAATTTTACAAGACTTTCTTCAAAGACTACTGACCACTAGAGTGGATACTTTTTACAATTCTTTGATGTTCTAGGACAAGAGAAGACACCAAAATTTCAAGACAAGCCAAATATTTATGACTTTCGTGAATTCTCATTATTCCAAATGAAATTTTAAGCCTAGTAGCCACTAGGTTCAATACGATATACAATGTCTATCACATGAGATTCGAAACTTATTGGCCACTAAGGTTGGTGATTATTAATTAACATTGTTACAACATCATAGAGACTAGAGTTTAACGGAAACTAGGATAGTTATTGTATTGCATATAGGACAATTACTAATGAGTTGTGAGAAAAATGAACTAAGCTCCATTATTATCTTTAGATTTTAGAATACAATGTTCCTAGCCTAGCGACAAGTCCAAAAACATTCGAAGTTAAGACATATATTAATAAGATGGAATATTATTATATTTCATTTCTATATCATAACAAATAATTGAGATTAGCATCCGTTGGGATAATTATTGTCTTTCATTCAAGATATTTACTAACACCTCAACTAAAAATAAAACCGAACTAAGCTCCAACATCAATTTTTTTATCCTGGTGGGGTTTGAGTACAACATGTTATTTGATGTTTATTACATAATATTCCCAATGCCGCTAAATTCGAAGATAATTACATGGAGCTAGTGGAAATTCACAAATACTTGAGGTTAGTGGAACCTAGGATATTTTTTTGTCTTGCATCTGAGAACACGTAGTAAAAAATCAACTGAAAAAATAAATATGCTCCATTACTATATCTAAATTTTACAAGACTATGTTGAGGATATCAACCACTAGGATATTTTTGTCTTGCAAACAAGAAAAAAAGTAACGTCTCAACTTAAAAACTAATATTCTACACAATTATATTGAATTTTTACAAGACTAAACTAAAATACTGACGACATGTAGGGTCGATGCTTATTACATTTCTTCGATATTTGAGGAAAAGAGAAGACAATGAATTTTCGAAGAGAAGACAAATATTTATGACATTATTAAATACTTGTAATTCCAAATGGAATTTTAAGCCCAATGGTCACTAGGTTAAATATGATATTTGATTTCTATCACATGAGATTTGAAACCTATTGGCGGATAAGGTTGAAGATTAGTTATTAGCATTTTTGAAACATCACAAATACTAGAGGTTAGAGGTCGCTAAGATAGTTATTTTATTGCATATAGGAAAATTAGTAATCACTCGACAAAAAAATGAACGAAAAATTAGCAGTCGCTAGGGAAGTTGTTTGATTGTATACAAGACAGTTAGTAACAACCCAAATAAATTACTAAATAAGCTCCATTATTATATTTTTATTTTACAATACAATCTTGTCGACTATCTCCATTCTTATATTCAAAGGATAGCGGGTGCTAAGGTTATAGATTATTCTATCCCGATACTGTGACATAACAAACTTTGTATATTAATGGCCTTTAGGATAATTCTTTTCTTGCATTTAAACCCCTCTAACCTAAAGCTATAAAGATTTTTTTACATTGATGGAAAAATATCCTAGAATATATAGTTGTAAAAAACCGTTGGTATTCTTCGCTAACAATAAATTGACAACTTGAAGATAACCAAATTCAATATCGATTAATTGTTTAAATTGGTTAGTGCAACGTGTAACATAAAATTATATTAATGATTTATTATTTTTATAATTAAAGGAGGGTTGAAGGGTCCCTTTCCTTTACAATATAGATACAATGAGAGGATCGGTATAAAAATCCCAATGATCTAGTAATACTTTCCTAAAAAATGAAAGGGCTATGCCGAGAAACACAGTGGTTGGGAATACAAAAAAACCGTAGACCAAAGTAAGATAGACATGATGATTCAATAAAAATGGAACTAGAAATGTTTTATAAAAACCAAAACAAAGATATAGCTTGAAAGATTTTAGAAGCACTTATTTATTTAAATCAGATAACACCTTTGTAACCTCTAATTTAACGGGGATGAAAATGGTTTTTTCCGGTAGTTCCGGAAAAAGATTATCTTTTCTAGTAGCATCCTGACTCTTTAACCAATTGTATGCATCACGAGATTTCCTAGGAAGAATATCCCATCATTTCGGTTCCTATTGCAATAGAGAAAACATAGCATCGAGGTTAGGAAAGTGGAGCGACCTACCTCCTATCGCCGATCTCTCACCCTAGTTGGATGTTTAATTTATTTATTTTATGTTTGAATACAAAAAATATTACATAACATCACAAAGTTTAACGAATTTCCCTGATTACACATTAAAAATAAAAATTTCATCCTACCCACCACCGAGTTTAGTATGTTAGTGGCCGTTAGGATGATTCTTGTCTTGCATTCAATCCCATATAACCTAAAGCTATATAGATAGTTTTTAACATTGATGGAAATATATCCTAGAATATATAAACGCTAGTGGCTTTTAGTCTTCACTTCTACTAACAAATTGACAACTTGAAACAAACCAAATTTAATAGTGATTAATTATTTAAATTTCTTAGTGCAATGCATAACATAAACTTCTACTAATGATTTCTTGTATTTTATAATTAAAGGAGGGTTAAAGGGTTCCTTTCCCTTTACATTATAGATACAACAAGAGGATTATTCTAAAAACCCAAATGACACAACAATATCTTGGTGAAAAAACTCAAGGGTCAATGTTAAGAAAATAATTTATTAGGAATACAAAAAAATGAGACTAGTAAGGTAGACAATATGATTCAATAACAATGCAACTAACAACACTATATAAATTTTTAAAAAAGATACATCCTAACATATTTTAGAAGCACTTATTTATCTAAAGCAGATGACCCAACTATAATCGCCACCTTAAGCGGATTGAAAGTGGTTTATGTATGATAGAAAAGTGACATGCGAGGATGATAATCGACAAGTGACTTTCCCCGTACCCGACCTCTCAAGGTCATGCCGAGACAGCCGGTGGTCTTGGAATATACATGGGGTGCAGAAAAACTAGTTAGGAAATCTTATGTCTTCGACGCACACTAATGGAATCTATGAATCTAAAGCAAAGAAGGCCCTCCTAACCTAAAGCGGTGTGATAGATCATTCGGCAAGGATGATGTCAAGGATCCAATCAATATCGAGATCGGCATGATCCGATCTATAGGTTGTGGAATATGTGGAAAATGGCCTATGGGTGCTTTGTAGATATCCCCATTGTGGTCATGAAAAATGGATGATGGATATATAGTGGATTATATGGGTGATTCTCTGGTCTAGTCCAGAAATCCTTAGCTTGATTAGATGCTACATCTAGTGAGGATAGTTGTGTGATAATGTTTAGTGGAAGTGGAGAGGACCTAAATACTAATGTGCATAAACGATCATCAACATCGATTGACCTATGGGCCCATTGGGTTGTGGGACTGTGGATCACAACCAAATGTTTTCTCTCTTTTGTCCTTCTACAGTCATACAGATATCTATCAAGGCAATCTATAATTTCTCGATTTGACTAGAACGTGTGTGCTTTGTAAAGCCCTTCTATGTCCAATCCTCTTAAGCGTGAGCAGATTTCTTCTATGTCTGTTGTTGTTTGGAAGACCTGAATTTTGAGATTTTGGTCTATGTCGGTTATTGCTGCTGCAATGTATTTGGTTGAGGCACGATTGGCTCAAAACGTATTCCTTGGGCTCCTAGGTCCCGTGATTGTCATACAAAAGAAACAATATAAATCTAACTAAATCAAAGTAAACTAATTATGCAAAGTATATCCACAACATATATAAATTCTCTATTTTTATATTTTTGACAAAATATTTAATAGAATTAAGATAACTATTTAATATATCTAGAAAATGACAACTAACCTAATAATAGAATTAAAAACAAACAAGGTAGCTGAGTATAGCTACTTGTCTATGCAGTTGTGAATCTATTCTAAATAACTAAATAACTGATCTAATTTAATTGAAATATTTTCAATCCTACCTCAGAAGTGAGGAATGAATCATAGTTTCTCAGAAACTATCGATCCCCACGGCTTCCCCGGCAATATCGAAAATGAACGTAACCGAAATGAAGTAATTCACTACTCTATTTGGTATATTTTAACTAGAACTTTGAAAGCTTGAACCTGGATTTTGCAGAATAGTGGTGAATCTGATTATGTGTGGCTTTTTCCCCTCAGTGTGGTTTCCTCTTTCCTTTGTGCTCATGTGAATCCAGAAAAGCATGTAATGTTAGCATCAACAAAAGTAGGTATTGGAACAATGGCATCTTTGGATGTAGACTAAAGATAATGCGAGTAGGAGAGGGATAGCGTAAGAGAATAGAGCTTGACTTATGCAATTACTAGTGGGATTTATTCATGAGTCATACAACACAAAACATCCGTAACTGAAACTATCCTTCTTGATGAACAAAACCCGCAACTCTAATGGCTTCGGACTAAAAATGAAACTATCCTACCTTAATTGATTGTATGAAACAAAGAATAACACTAGAATGAGAAGATCATATGGCTTCTAAACAACAAAATAAGACTAACTATGCATACAACAAATGAAAACTATTGAATTCCTAAGCAATAACCTGAAAGACTAAACTATTGAAATGAGAGGATGAGGGGGGATTTTGAGGGGCTATTTGCTTGTAATCAAACCAGCTATCTATATAATTCCCATTTACCCAAAGGTAACTCCAACTAGGACTTTTTTACCATTAAAAAATGGAGAAACACTATTCCAGAGGACATAAAACATAAATACTAGCCAAAGCAGGTGAGAAAACTGGTAAAATTTGAAAATTTATGCGAGTCGTGTTTAAAGAAACATGCTAGAAAACATGTGAAGGACTGCTACCCTAGCAGGGGGAAGTTATAGAACCGCCGCCCTACAGGCGGTGGTTTTAAATCACATCAAGACAAAAATTCAAAGGAAAAGAGGGGAAAAGAGCAAAACAAATCACATAGAGGCTAAGTGGGGCATGTAGAATGTTAACGTACACTTGGAGATCTTTTTCAGATTCCGAACACCTTGTGAGGAGACCTATATCATCATTGGGGCATGTGTAACATCGTTATGGCAAGCAGCAAGTACCCTTACAATTTTGGGTACATACATATGCCCCCTCGGAGAAGCGTTTTAGCCATGAAGAGGCGTAAACGATGGGGCCAAGTATGGCAGTCCCAAAATGGGAAGCTAGAAATTATACCTGACACGTCTATGTGTCAAAATGATGCCATCCAAAATTCCCGCTACCTGAAAAATGAAAAGAGGACTCAAGTGCAGATAGATAAAATAAATCGAAAAATAAATACTAAAATAATATGAAGTGAGGACTTACCATCTGCGCGGGGATAAGAACTTACCTCTGTCAGTGCTCCAAACCTGTGAAAAGGGCATTCAAAACGAGTCAAAATGCTATATATAGAAACACGCCCATTTTCCTATTCATTTGCGTGTGTCAATTTGATTGATTTTCAGCTCTGGGACCCACGGTGACGTTTTTGACGAGAGTATAGTCGAAATGTTTGTGATAAGATAGTGATCATGCCTCTGCGAGTAGATCCTCGACCCATGAGATCTCAGGTTAGTTCTTCTCGATTTAACGTTTTTATACCTAAAATGTAAAAATGATGAAATCTTCGCCATGGGGGGGTAATTTTTGAAATTTCTAGTTTTAAATGTATCCTTAGGGGGGGACGCCTAATGGGTAGGCTCTCATTTTAGTCGAAATGGTCATTTTTATAGCATTTTTGAGTGTTTTAGGGCATGTGACCCATTTTTAAATGCGGGACACAACCGCCACCCCGATAGGTGGCGGTTATAGACTCTGCTACCTTTCAAAGCGGTGGTTACGGAACCGCCACCCTGCTCAGGGTGGCGGTCCTTTCCAGAATGATAAAACAACCTTGTTTTTAACTTGTTTTTGCATTTTCCATTTTCCTATATGCTTTAATGATTTTTCCAATGTGATTCAAATACTAACTTACTCCTTTTTGCGTGTTTTTGGGTGTATGCAGAAGGAGGAATATATCATATGGAGCCGAGAGAGAGTGTGTGACTAGCTTCCAAAGCAGTGTTGGATGCACTCTCTCAGGATGAGCAGGATACTCTTCAGAGGGCTGACATATTACGTATATCATGGGTTCCTCATGTCGCACCTTCTAGTCACATACTATGTGACCTGTTTTCATATTGGGATGTTGATGGGAAGACAAATTTTCGATTTCCAGGGAATTACCCTGGAGGATGTCTACCGCATCTTGGGAGTCCCGATCATTAGGAGATGGCTTACACTTGAGACAGCGGGGTCATGGGCTCAGATAGCTCAGTGGGCTACATATATGGGAGACGTATTTGTCTCCACTAGTTCGAAGAAGGGGGTGAGGGTCTGTTCCATTCCTAGCTTGCATATCCCTTTGATTCGTCAGGCCATTATTGGGATCCTTGCCTTGAGATTTAATGGAGAAAAGGGAGGGGACACCTTACTCTACTACTGGTCCCCTATTATTACACAAATTGAGGCACATGGTCAGATTTATTCCTGGGGAGCCGATATACTTAGCACCACCTATCATGACTTATACGGGGTGGTTCGCTTATAGGGACATCTTTGAGTCATTCGACCTTGGTTATGAGTTGGGTTTATGAGCATATAATCCCTTATGGGAGAGGCATAGAGGTGGTAGATCCCAGAGATGTGAGGGGAGATAAATGGACAGAGATGTCAGTGCTTAGAGCACCCCACCACCCGCTTTATTCCCGACTACATGATGATGTGGAGGCCACACCTTATCAGGCCATGATAGGGTTGTGGGGTGAGGAGACCTTCACTTTGATTTCCTGCTCTACTATAGGGCAGCTTATGGAAAGGACCGGGAAGGTAGAGACACACCCCTTTGATCGAGTGCCTTAGTAGTTTGGCCTTGCTTATGTTGATATGCTTCCCCTAGTGCTGCCAGTGTTCAGATCAGTTCGGGAGGCTAGGGGAGGTCCTAGAGGCCGGGGTTGGATTGTTATTACTCCTGACATCCCTATTGCAGCTAGGTGGGTGGTACGTGCCTGAGAGAGAGTCGGTGCTCCTCAGGAACCTTTACTTTGGATTGCTGCTTGTCTCACCCATAGTAGTGATGACACTATTGATATAGACTCTGAGTTTGAGGACTTCACAAGGGGAGAGACGGTGGAGGAAACCGAGGACATGGAGGTTAGCGAGTCAGGTGGAGAGGAGGATAGCGATCCCAAGTGGCATGACACTCAAGAGATCTTACAGGCCGAGAGGGTAGAGCAGAGTGTAGAGAGGGTGACTCTAGTTTCAGAGGAGTTTCCCTCTCGGGACCTGCAGAGAGGGCTCACCACCGAGAGCTAGAAAGGGCACAAGCTATGAGGTGTATTGAAATGGTAATGATGGGAGATAGATAAAGAGTTGGTGGAACCAAATTAGGATGCTATAAACCTACCCTAGTCAAGTGACTCCATAGTTTAGAATGCAACTTGCTTTGTAATTTATCTAGACTTAGATCTGTAGATGGCCACTTGGTTGACAAAATCTGGTTTTCAACGTTTTGCACTCTCTTGTAATTTTGGACATCTGATTCATTTGTTTTTGACTCAAGATTTCAAAGGTTTATTTGAACTATTTGCTTATGACCTTCAACGTTTACTATCAAGAGGACCCCCTACACCTTGCACCATGCTATTAGTAGGAAGCATGGGCTTATCACCATGGACAAGGCACAGGCGAGTAAGGGCATTCCATCCTTTCCCAAGCCTACGTCACTAGTAAGAGACGTAAGCTCATCACCGAAGGTTGGTAGGGCAAGGAAATGTGTAAAAGTAAAATTTTCTGTTTGATCTATATTCGACTTATTTATTTGAGAAAAATGTCAGTATGTTCTTATTTCCAAAGAGATTTATATATGGGATAGATGTGACACCATGAATCTTCTAGAACAGACCACGTGCAAGACCTATCCTAGGAAGAAACAAAAAGTGAGAACAAACATGCAGGCCTTGGTATGGCTACCATTAAGACTTTGTCATATCTAGCTTTAATTGATGAAATGATTCTGAAACAGTTGATGATGTTATGAAAATGAAGAAGTATGATTTGAATGCTTTCGCCGCATTCATTAGAAGTTTGTAATGAATTTTTAAGAATGATTCCCTTGATCACCAAGTTTTACGAAACGAGTGAACAAAATGAACCTATCTAAATGAATATGTAATGTAGATATAATTATACAAATAGTGCCGATGCTTCATACGTAAAACTATTTAAGGTGCAAGGAATTGACAGTTTCACAAAATTTCTCACCTTCTAGTGTGCACAAGAGATACGCACCATTTCCATAGTCCTTCATGAATCAATACGGGCCCAACCACTTGGGCCGGAAATTTCTTCCTTCGTCGATTGTCTTATTGATCCAGCCTTTGTCTAGTCTTAGAACTAGATCTCCTTCATATATTTCTTGCTCATAGACATTTTTGTTATACTGCCAAAGACATCCGGTTAGCATAGACTCTATGCCATTGTTCAAGCATTCAACCTAGCCTCATCTAGGCTTTCTAGTTGGGAGAGGCGTGCCTCTCTATAAGCTTCCTCATCCAGAATCCCTTATAGTGAGATGCAGAGACTAGGTATTTCAACCTCAAGTGGGATAACTACTTCTGCTCCGAATACCAATGAGAAGGAGCTGCTCCTATTGGTGTTCTTACTAAGGTTTGGTGGGCTCACAAGGCCGGATATAACTTTAAATGCCAATCTCGTTTGTTTTCTTTTACCATTTTTAGGAGAATGGAATTTAGATTTTTATTCGTAGCTTCATCCTATCCGTTGGCTTAAGGGTAATACAAGGAGGCCGTATGATGGTTTATTTTAAATTTACTACATATCTCATAGACCTCATCATTCTTAAAAGATGTGCCATTATCTGATATAATGACTTGTGGGACACCATACCTACAAATGATCTGGTTCAAAATGAACTTGGTGATCATGACACCTAGTACAATGGTAAGAGGCATAGCCTCTACCCATTTGGTAAAATATTCGGTGGCTGTGATTATGAAGTTATGGCCATCTGCTGATGTGGGAGAGAATTTCCTATCAAATCTAGGCCCCATGAGGGCCATGTAGTCACGATTGGTTGTAGAGCCTATGCCGGCATGTGAATCTCGTTGGAAAATTCTTGGCATTTATGACTTCGCATACAAACTCTATTGCGTTGTGTTCTAGAGTGGGCCAAAAATAGCCCATCCGATGTATTTTGTGGGTAGTGGCATGACCACCAAAATGGCCTCCACATATTCCACTATGGGATTCGTAGAGAATCTTCTTGGATTCTTCTATGTCAACACACCTTAGAAGCATGTCGTCAAAGGCTATGCGATAGAGCACTTGGTCTAAAATGACATATTTAGTGGTAATAATGCATAACCGCCTTCTTTTTTGTGACGTGGAACTTTTTGGATACATATGGTCCATGATAAAATTGATAATATCAGTATACCAAGGACGTTCAGAGATGGGAGGTCTGGTTTCGATGTAATATATGCATTCATTGGAAAATCTAGATCTACTAGAGTGCCTCTGTCTAACGAGTTATTGGCTAACCAATCTATAATGATTTGTCCCTTAACGGACTTTTGGTTTACAAAAGTTAATTTGAATTCACCCATTAAGGTTATAAAGTGTCCATCCTTTTTAGACAAGGACCCTTGCGTGAGGAAAGTTCGTAAATGGTTTGTTTTTACCATAACCCTTGTTTCTTGATTTAGCATGTAATGTCTTAAGCATTTGGTTGCAAAGACTATGGTAAGGCATTCTCATTTTGCTTGCATATAACGTGTTTCATAATCGAGCAACGTTTGGCTAGTAAAATAGACCACACATTCTCGTTTATCGTTGTCTTCTTGAGCCAACATGTAGGCTAGCGAGACATCCGTAGCTTGTGAATATAAGATCAAAGGATGATCTGGTCTAGGTGGCATTAATGTGGGAGGAGATAGTAAGAAGCATTTAACTGCTTCGAAGGCCTCATGGCATTCCTTTGTCCAAATAATGCAGAAATCCTTTTTCAACAAATTGTTGATCGATGAATAGCAAAACTTAAGTCCGGAATGAATCTCTAGATTACACTCGAGCTTTCTAAGAAATGATCTAATGCCAGAGTCATCTGATGGTGGGATCATCTCAAGAACAACCCAAATTTTGGTTGGGTCTACATCGATCCCTCGTGATGATATAATGTAACCTAGGAGTTTCCCTCCTGTCACACCAAATACGCATTTTTCTGGGTTTAGTGTGACTCCGTATTCGATCAAACGTGAAAGAATGATGCGGAGCTCTTTCAGGTGATCAGAGTGCTTCTTGGCCTTGGCCAACAAGTCATCTACATAGGATTCCATGATGTTATGAATAAGATCATGAAATATGTATGTCATTGCCCACTGGTATGTAGCACCAACGTTCTTGAGACCGAATGGCATATCAACGTAGCAATACTTTCCCCAAGGAGTTATAAACATGGTTTTGTATTGGTCTTGTTCAAATATTATGATTTGATTGTATCCCGAGAACCCATCCATGAGAGACAAAAGCTCAAATCCAGCTATTACGTCAACAATGACGTCAATGGATGGTAACGGGAAGTCTTCCTTGGGGAACACCTTGTTGATGTCTCGGAAGTCTATGCAGATGCGTATCTTCCCATTCTTTTTTGAGAATGGGGACGATATTAGATACCCACTGAGAGTAATCGACCAGTTTGATGAACCCTACCTGGAGAAGCTTCATTACTTCTTCCTTCACCATGAGAGCTACCTTGGGTTTCATTGGTCTTGATTTTTGTTTAATTGGCTTTGCATCTGATTTGGTGACGAGGTTATGTACCGTGATGTGTGGTGTAATTCCTGTCATTTCTTTATAATTAAATACAAAATCCTTTTGATGTTCTTTGAGGATTCGAGTGTGTATTTCTATTTCTTCTGGAGTTAACGAAGATCCTAGTTTCAAGATCTTTGGTTCTTCCTCCATTCCGATGTTAATATCAATCATTTATTCAATTAAAGAAGCGTTACCTTCTTCAAACTTAGGTGGGGATGGAGGTAGTTCCAGATCTTCTCCATTCTCTACCGCGTATATGTCAAGTTCCTTTTGTGGGGGAAGCTCCACCATGGGATTTCCAAAGTAAGAAGATGAATGTGGAATTTCCAAAGTAAGAAGATGAATGTGGGATTATTCTCAGCTATGTGCATTAGAAGAGGGTTTTTTGACATTTTCTTTACTAACAGTTCAATACGAAGGGATATCATGAAATGAATGTCTTCCAACTCACTGTTTGGAGTGAAACGTGAAGCTGAGGTTACTATCGAATCTGCGAGAAGGTTTTGTTCTCATGGGATTACCTCAATGGATATGAAGTTAAATCCTTTGCTCAAATCTAATACTTGTTGTTTTGTAGAGTTGTAAGTGTTCAGCTCTAGTCTCATACACCTCAGATACTTGGTTTGCTACTAATTGTGAGTTTCCTAACACTATGATGTCACTAACACCGATCCTTTTAGCTATGATGACACCAAGGAGGAGGGCTTCGTACTCAACACCATTTTTATACATTTAAAATTTAATTTAATGGTGAATGGTAGGATCTTTCCTTAGGAGAAGTAAAAATCATACCTGCCCCAACCCCATAACGACATCTAGCTCCATCAAAATGGAGAGTCCAATGTTTATTTGGGAAGATGGATGTTGGGACATTCGTTACATCTATTTCTTCTACTTCGGTTACTTCTACCATGTAGAGTTCCTCTGCTGGAAGAGAACCAACTCCTAGGGTACATCCCATACCTGTGGAATCAAATGGTAGGAAAATTGGCAAATCTTGCTCTAGCAACTCAACAATTTTTGCAGTAGTTCCTAATGACATTGTTTCTACAACGTTAGCTTCATCCTTGAGTGCTGAGATGTTCTTGACTAGGTTCGTAATTTCTAACCGTATTGTAGGTATCATATTTTCTTCCAGTTTTGAGTTGGTTAGTTTGTTAAGTTGGTTTGTTGGTAGTTCAAACTCAGAGTGAATGCTTGGCCTTTTATTCAGGTTTGTTAGGTGTATATCAAATGGTTTCGGATCACCTTTTGCTACGAATATCCTTCCTAAGTGTAAGAATATTATTTCCTAAAATAATTTCAAAGGGATTGCCTTCATATGGTGTATCCATGGTCACCGAGGATCATATTATAGTTGGTTCCCGATCTATAATATAAAACTCGGTGAGGATTGTTTTTGGTCATAAGGTTATTGGTAGTATTATAGTCCTAATCGAAGTGGATTTAAGGCTACCATAGCCTCTTAGTGTATTCTGAGTCGTGGAACAATTTGTTTCTCCATACCCTATCTTTTGAAGGAAAAAAGGGGACTATGTTAATCTGTTGCCCCATCGTCAACCATTGCATGTTTAACATAAATGTTATAAACCACACTTGTAAATGTAAGGTTGGATCACCTCTACGTGCAATCTCAGATCTATTGGCATTTTGTTTATGCCAAATATAAATTTAGCATCCCTATCCGGTTGCCTCGGAGGGTGGATATCAAAGTCTATATGGTTTACCTATGTTTCGGGAGGTGGAGTGATGTTAATTAAATGACCTAAACCTAATGCTTCTAAAAGAGCAGCCCTATGGGTAGGAGATTTCTTCAGCAAGTCCAAAAGGAGATGTGAGAGAAGGTCTTTGTTAGGTCATTAATTAAATGATAGGCGCCTACAGTTTTACTAATGTTTGTTGAATGTTATCCGGCTCTAGTGGGTAACTTGGATTTGGCTGAGAGGAATATTCTCATGTTCTTGTTATGGCTTCCACGTGTAGCTCAGTGTCTAACTCCACTAAACCGACTATCTTGGTTCATGGATGATTTCCTAATTGCGGTGCGATGGGTGGATTTATTGAAGTCGAGGCTTCATGATCATTGTTTCCTGTCATTACACCCTTGTTCATCCCATTTGGATTTAATTTGTTGTTATTGTGATTTGGGAGCAGATCATTGAAGATCTTGAGGGGTGTATTTTGAGGGGAGACTGCTCCCGTGAAAGTGTTTGGCGTAGGTGATGTAAAATCTGCTAAGAACATATCTATGAAAAGTTATCTTTGTTCCTCTGGCAGATGTTACATGAGCTTATTGTAATTACAAAAAGTCCTAGTGTCATGGCCTTGAATTTTGTGGAAACCACAATACGAGTTGGGATTATAACTCCTAGGTTGTTGGTTTGGCACGTGTTGTGGTCCAAAACTCTGATTAAACTGTTGACTATTAGGATTAAAATTTTGAGTTTGTTGCCTTTGGTTTTAATATCCAGTTGAGTTTTGACTTGGACCCTGTGTCTGGATCTACCGTTGTTGTTGTTGTTGTGGATGATTAAAATCCATTGCATTAATTGTTAACCAATGGTGGAGCATTTATAATATTTGCCTTTTTAGTTTGGTTAATTACTCCATCCGTTGTCGCTCCACACGTTCTTGTTAAGGATTTTAAGTCCTTGATTGGCATTCGTGGTAGTAGGATAAGTCATAGTATTTTGGTTGGGGATGATTAACCTCCCATTTGTTCCATATGTCTTGCGACCGCTATCTATTGTAGCTTGATCTATTCGGAGAGCGCTCTCGAGCACCTCATCATAAGTTCTTAGTGGGAACTTCTGGACTTCTTCCTTTATCTCTCTGCTGAGAGAATGAAGGAATAAATCACATAGTTCCATCTGATCCATGTTTGGAGCACTTGCTGAAGAATAGAGGACTGTACGCCATCTTTGGATGAAATGAGCAATAGATTCATTGTGTTCTTGTTTAATATGCAAGAATTCCCTGATTCCTGTTCTCAACAATTTGTTCATGTCGAACGCCTTGATGAACTCTAAAACAAGTTGTTTAAATGAATGGATGGAGGCTTCAGGTATTCTATAATACCAATCAAGGGAAATGCCCTCTAAAGTTTTGGGGAATATTTTAGCAACAAATCCATCCCAAGGGAGCAGTTCTCGAATGGTTGTGGCATAAGCTTTGATATGTGCATTCGGATCTCCCTCCCCTTTGTACTTGGGAAAATCAGGAAGAGGTCTTGGAAGCATGACACTTCATATAGTGAAGTCTAAAGGCTCTTTCAAATATTCTGAATAAGTCCCTATCACATAGGTTTTGACCATCGATGGTGCCTGCTGAGGGGGTGGAGGTGGAATGGGTTGTTGATATGGTGTAGCGTATGCATTTATAGGGACATAAGGAAATCCCTGTGGTTGAGAAAACATCCTGGGAGAAGAGAACATATCTCCTGTGGTGATTTGGAATACATGTTCAAATACAGAGGAGCATTGCTTAGGAATGGGTTATTTTGTGTTAGGTTGGGAGGTATCGTATTCTCAACTAGAGTGGCGTTTGAAAACACGGTTCTAGTTGGTGTTTGCTGTAAATATTGAGGGGCATGCCTAATGTGCCTATTCCTGTGAGGAGGTCTACTTGGCTGGGATGATGTGGAGGATTGGAAGTTCCTGCTTGCATGAACTGAGAACTTTGACTTGCCTGAGCAAGTTCTAACCCTCTAACCTTCTCGACTAAGGCTGAGATGACTTCGTTTGGTGAAGTCACAGTATTTTGCCTCAGTGGCGGTTGTTGTATATTTTGAGGTTGTATAGGCATATGGTACCTTGCTATGAACTGATCATTACCCTACCAAGTTCCATCATGGGAATTTCCCACAGGTGGAGGAATGGAGGTGTTTTCTTGAAAGAGAGTTGTGTTTGTAAACCTCCTATAGGTGGGTACATACTTTGAGATCATTGTTCATTCTGGCATAATGTGCTAAATGTTCATCATCTAAAAATAGATATGGATCTAATTGTCTACTGATTTGCAGTCTAAGAAACACTTGAGGAGATGAACCAGATTCTCCAGTGAGTGTCATGTTGTTCGAGCCTGAAGGCTCTGGTTGTTACATTTGAGTGAGTTGATCCAACTCCTCTATTTGGAAAGAAGAACTATATCTAGTCCTTTGAGGTGGAGTTTGTGTTGAAAACTCGGTTAGTTGAATAGTTGTCACCCCATGCTGAGAGTGAGGGTGATGGTTGTCTATTCAGTTGATCGTAGTATGCTTCAAGACCTAGGAGAGGTCTGCCATATGCATCGAATCCTAACATATTCGGGGGGTATATGAATACCCACAGAATAATGGGAAGAAGCGAAGATGGATAAAACTAAAAGAAGAGTGTGAAAGTGAAGAAATTGTTCCATCAATATCAGGTTCACTAATCTTGGGGGTGAAGCTGATGTGAAGGCTAATGAGGTGGAAAAGATGAAAAGTATACTAATTGGAAGAACAAGTAGAAATATGACTTTGAACTAGAAAGTAGGAAGTTCATGTTGGGTTCACTATTGATTTTTACTTAGAAAAGTGACATGTGAGGATGATAATTGACAAGTGACTTTATGCACGACCTCTCAAGGTCATGCCGAGACAAACTAGTGGTCTTGGAATATACATGGGGTGTAGACAAACTAGTTAGGTAATCTTATGCCTTCGATGCGCACTAATGGAATATGTGAATCTAAAGCAAAGAAGGCCCTCCTAACCTAAACTAGCATGATAGATCGTTCAGAGAGGATGACTGTCAAGGCTCCAATCAATATCAAGGTCTCAGGCGTGATCTAATCTATAGGTTATGGAATACATGGAAAATGACCCGTGGGTTCTTCGTAGATATCCGCCGATTGTGGTCATGAAAATGGATGATGGATATATATTGGGTTGTATGGGTGATTCTCTGGTCTAGTCCAGAAATCCTTAGCTTGATTAATTGCTACCTCTAGTGAGGATAGTTGTGCGATGATATTTGGTGGAAGTGGAGAGGACCTAAATAATAATGTGTATAAACCAGCATCAACTTCTAATTGACCTTTGGGCCCATTGGGTTGTGGGACCTATGGATCACAACCAAATGTTTTCTCTCTTTCAGGTCCTTCTAAAGTCATATGGATATCTATCAAGGTAATCTATAATTCATCTAATTTGACTAGAATGTGTGTCCTTTGTAGTCTTCTATGTTTAATCCTCTTAACCGTGAGCTTATTTCTTATAGGTCGTTGTTCAAGACTTGAATTTTGAGATTTAGGTCTATGTCGGTTATTGCTACAATAGTATTTGGTTGAGGCATGATTGGCTCAAAAATGTATTCCCTAGGCTCCCTAGGTCCCGTGATTGTTAAAGCAAAGTAAAATAATTATGCAAAGTATATCCAAAACATATATAAATTCTCTATTTTTGTATTTTTGATAGAATATTTAACTGAATTATGATAACAACTATTTAATATATCTAGAAAATGACAACTAACCTAATAACAATTAAAAACAAACAAGGTAGCCGAGTAGTATACTGTCTTATGCATGCGATTGTGAATCTATTCTAAATAACTAAATAACTGATCTAATTTAATTGAAATATTTTCAATCCTACCTCAGAAGTGAGGAATGAATCATAGTTTCTCAGAAACTATCGATCCCCATGATTCCCGACAATATCAAAATGAACGTAACCGAAATGAAGTAATTCACTACTCTATTTGGTATATTTTAACTAGAACTTTGAAAGCTTGAACTTGGATTTCTGAGCAGTGATGAATCTGATTGTGTGTGGCTTTGTCCCCTCAAAGTGTGGTCTCCTTGTTCCTTTGTGCTCACGTGAATCCAAAAAGTGTGTAATGCTAGCATCAACCGAAGTATGTATTGGAACAATGACAACTTTTGATGTATATTGAATACAATGCGAGTAGGAGAGGGATAGCGCAAGAGAACAGAGCTTGGCTTATGTAATTCCTAGTGGGATTTTTATGAGTCATACAACACAAAACATCCGTAACCCGAAACTATCTTCTTGATGAACAAAACTTGTAACTCTAATGGCTTTAGACTAAAAAAATGAAACTATCCTACCTTAATTGATTATATGAAATAGTAATAACACTAGAATGATAAGATCATATGGCTTCTAAACAACAAAATAAGACTAAATATGCATGCAACAAATGAAAACTATTGAATTCCTAAGCAAGAACTGAAAGACTAAACTATTGAAATGAGAGGATGAGGGGCCATTTGCTTGTAATCAAACCAGCTATTTATAGAATTCCCATTCACCCAAAGGTAACTCCAACTAGGACTCTTTTACCATTAAACAATGGAGAAACACTATTCCAGGGGACATAAAACATAAATACTAGCCAAAGCGGTGAGAAAGCTGGTAAAAGTTGAAAATTTACACGAGTCGTGTTCAAAGAAATGTGCTTGTAAAATGCGTGAAGGACCGCCGCCCTAAGCGGTGGGGTGGTTACTGGGACCACCGCCTTGCTCAGGCGGTGGTCACGAGACCGCCGCCAGGCAGGGGTGGCGTTTCATCATTGAAGACAAAAATGTAAAGGAAAAGAGGGGAAAAGAGAAAAACAAAGCATGCGGAGGCTAAGTGGGGCATGTGGGATGTTAATGTACACTTGGAGAGATTTTCCAAATTCGAACACCTTGCGAGGAGACCTGTATCATCATTGGGGCATGGGTAACATCATTCAGTAGCGCAAGCACTTTACAATTTTAGGTACGTATAGTTTCCATTGGTAGTTCTAGAAAAATCTACTCTTTTCCAAAGATCCCAACTCTTGAACCAATCGTATGCCTCACAACCTTTTCAATGAAGAACATCCCAATGTGTAGGTTCCTACTACAATAGAGCAAACAAAGCATCTAGATCATGCAAGTGGATCAACATACTTCCGCTTTTGGTATCTCACCCCATTTTTCCATGTCATACAAGAAATGATTTAGGATATGAAACCATTTGTAAAACTCTACAAAAAATTCCACATACATTAAACGTTCCTTTTTATAGCAAGCATCAGAAAGCAATGGTCATGATACAATCAGGCTTTTTTCTATTTCCACTTCCATTCCAACCATATATGCTGGCTTGATCTAAATCTTGACACATCTCCAAAGTCTAATCCTTTGCCATATGTATGACAAGAAGATGAAAAATGAATGTCAAAGCAACTTCCACACTTACCCTATGACATCCCTCTAGAGAAAGTTAATCATATCCATGTACTCCCTCAATTGCAATAATGTCTTTCTCTAATTCAATCCAAAAAATGGATTTCAAACAACGACGTGAAATTTTGGTATAAAATACCATTTCGCACAACCGCAAAAAATTAAATGAAAGGCAACATTGGTCCAATGATGATAGAATAAATGAAATATCGTGAAACAAACCCGAAAGGTGTGAAAATAAAGGGGAGAAATTAGATAAATATATGGAATGAATATGCCATCAAAATCTTGAAATTAATACAATCTTGGCAATGGATTTAATATCAACCTTTATTGGAAAAGGTGATGATTATGACTAATCAAAATATTTATTACAAATCTTATCAAAAATTCTTGGTGAGTCCTTGATATTTTACAAAATATTCCTATTTAGTAGATATCTTAATAGATAAGATTTAAGGTCCAATATGGAGTTAATGAGAGCATATAAAGGGAATTTTAATCACACAAGATTGATTTTCCCTAATAAGGTACGATTTTTAATGACAACATTAGAAATAATATGGGAGTTGCCTCCAATAATTAATTCATTACTATTTGAGTCATTAGTCGGGAAAAATAATGTTCCATAGCTTAAACTTACTTGATTTATACATTTAATAATTTATGAATTTCTAGTCATTATTCACCAATTATTTTTTCATGGCTACCATGCCATACAAGATTCGAGGATACTTATTCTACTATGATCTAATTTTTCTACTATGATATAACCTTGCGAGAACTATGTGGCTATGTTTATTACCATCCTTAACTAATGGCGCTTACCTTTCATTAAATAACGACACTTACCGGTTGCAAAGTATTTTTGTTTATAAGAAAATATATGGATTAATTTTTATGCATAAAATATCAAATGAGAATAACTACATAAGGCGTCAACCTTCTCGATGGTATGCATTTAAGTACAAGGCTCTACCCGGGATAGTACAACTAATATACAACAATTACAAACAATGAAAATAAGTTTTTGAGATATTTTTGCATCATTGAAATGGAGTCCTCAACATTTTAGAGGCTATCGCTTGCTTAGCCTTCTCATAAATTAATAATTGGTAAACATAAAAAAAAAATCTCTTCACGGCCTCCGATCCTTTATTCCCGAGAAAGGTTCATGTTCATCTTCGCCCTCAATGTTTAGTAAATTATTTTGGACTATTTGTTCTAACGGGTAATTTCTGAAAATATGCAAGGCCAAGATGATCAATATACATATTTAGGTTTAAAATATTTACTTATATTTTTTGATAATGTAGACAATGATTTCTTTTTAGATTAATATTTTTGAAAATAGAGCCTAGTGAGTGCGAAGCCACTCCTTCAATACACGATGTATCTTAGTAGTTGTTAAATTTTCTCATTGATATGAACTGACATAAATTACGTGATAATGAAAAATGTATTCAACTAGTAATAATTAATTCTATATCCTTTCGATATTTATTCTCAAAGTTTAAATGGATTCCGACAAAATGTAGAGGAAACTACCTAAGGGAAGTTAGGAAGCTTAGCGGTCACCAATTATTTTCCTTTCTTTGATGTTCCAAGACAAGAGAAGACAACAAATATTCAAAGACAAGAAAAGTATTTACCACTTTCTTGAATACACATAATTAATACAAGAATATTCAAGTCGATTACATGTTATTCCTAGCCTAACATACTATCTTAATGTTAGTACACAATATGATATTAGTTGTCTTTTATATGGGACAAGTAGTAATGACTCCACTAAAAACTAACTATGCTCCATTATTGTAATTAAATTTTACAAGAGAAGACAACAAATACTCTAAGACAAGAAAAATATTTACGACTTTTTTTGAATAGACGTAATTCAAAATGTAATTTCAAGAGAATACAATACACGTAGTCAAACATGTAATCTTAAGCCTAGTACTGCTGGGTAGATTAGCCGCCGCTAGGATCCTAGCAAATGCCATGTTTTTCCATGATTTGTTTTTTATTCAATCACTAATTTTAAAATAATAAACTATTAAGGCTTGATACTAGGAAACCATTACTTTCAATTACTAATTGAACCTAGCGGTTGTTAGGCATTTTCCTTTATACTATCCAATTTCAATTATGTGATATACACAATATATCTTATGAGAACTATAAAAGGCACCTAATTACAACACCCAAACACATCACGACATGTAAGATTTTTTATTATTAAATATTCAATTCTCAACCATTATCACCCATGTTGGATTCCAAGTTTCCATAATGAAGTAGTGTAACTCAAATATGTTTTTTTATAGTGATGGGAATATATAGATGCTAGCAGCTGCTAGTATTCACTTCTAGCAACAAATTCACTACTTGAAAAAAACCAAATTTAATAGCGATTAATTGTTTAAATTTCTTAGTGCAACACATATAAAAACAAAAAAATTTAATGCTTTCTTATTTTTTTATAACTAAAGGAGGGATGAAGTATGGTTGGAAACCTCTATGATATGAATATTTATTCTTATTAACTTATACTCTATGAAAAATGAGTTCAAGATACAACATCTCGTTAATATTGCACTATTGAGAAACATTATTTGTCCTTTCCAATTACTTATGAAATATTAATTTGTTTAATTCATTTTTGGGTAATATGTCTTTCATTAGTCTTACTTTGTTCAAGAAAATTCCTTTGATTGAAGGAGAAGAGGATATGAAAAAGAGAGACGATGAATGGTTTGTAGAAATGCATTCCCGGAAATTTACCATGGTGATCTATGGTTATTTTTTGTTGATGAGGACATTTTCCGTGAATTCAGTATGGTACTAACTTAAAAATTTATTAATAAGAAAACATTGTCTATTTAGGTTGAATGCATTAATGTCGTAATGAATAAGTGCCTATTATTCTTGAGATGGAGTTGAAAGTTTCACTGTTCACTTAAACTGGAAATGAAGGATTCTAGAGAAAATAAGGCATGTTCTTGTCTTAAATATGGCACAAATTTGGGGAAGTTCATACAGCCTTGGACAAAATAGGTGTGAAAATTCCCTTCCATTTCATAATAACATGAATTTGGTATTCTAAAATTGTCTAGAACCAAGAATACCTCTTCTATTTGTCATTATTTGAATACAATTTTTTTCTTTCTCCATCAAAAAATACAAATCTATTTACAACACAAAGGTGATCATATTTGTCTAAATTATAGATAGATCCATCTAAGTCAAAGTTGCAAGGGCTTAAAAACAATAACAAACCGGCTATGTTTTTGAAGAAAGTGACCAATATATTTGAGCAAATAGAATCTTCAAATGTTGAAAAATTAAAATTGTTTTTATTCAATGGTGATTTTTTTCCAGTTGAAGTTTCTAGGTTACATTTGTCACCTCTAAAATATCAATTACGTCATGTGTCTAAAGATAATTTTACGCTTCTTATCCATTTAATGTTGATTAATGTTATTCCTACACTAAGGGATGGAATTCTTCTTTCCTTTTACCTTCTACAAAGGAACTTGTGTAACTCGAGGATCAAGATGAGTTGAAAATGGATGAAGTGTAGTTCTACATTCTAGATGACCAACATACCATTTGTGCCCAAAATTTGTTTTGGCCAAAGGAAAATACAAGTCATTATGTATAAAGATGCAATTTAGAAAGGATGACATTATGTCTTCACACGTGCCTAGTAAAGTTAGTGTTAATATTTGCAAAGCGAGAAAATGATATAAACAAAAATTATATTAATACCAATTTTATTGATGTCCTCTACAAGGCTCGAATGATTTGTAGATCCCTAGGATGTCCTGGAGGCTCGCAACGGGAAACAAAAAGTTAGACAATTTGAAGGTAAAAACTTAATTTTAACACATTTTTTCTTAAAACTTAATTTTGTAATATGTAGAAAGTAAATATACTATTTCCTCTTTTAATAGAGTGTTTCGAGAAGCAATATCTTTCTATTTTCAAAGTGGTTAAAACAGAGACCCTTTCTAACAAAATCACATTTATATGATTACATGAGGACATATGGAAATATTTTACAACAACATTTTATTTATTTAAATAAAGTGGGATTATTTGTTCTCCTTTTAATGATAACCAACCTAACCTTCAAGTAAATTCATATGCAAGGTTCATGGTGAATTCCTTCAGGCCTGCAAGAGGAATGACCAATGAGGAGATATCAATTCTACTATATAATGTCCAATTAGGGAAAGTATGGTTAACTAGATCTATTAAAGCATGTGTCATAGCAAATACTTTTGATTTTTAGTGCCTAATATTAAAAGATGACAGAAGAATGAGAGAAAAACATTTAAAAATATATGAAAAGTAAATATCTAGGTAATATTATATTGGCATAATGCACTAAATAAATTATTGTTGAAAAAAATTGGTTTGCATGATTCTCACTACCGCCAAATGTGTGTACTCTTGGGAGAAGAGAATAAATGAAAAAGAAAATTTTATCTTTGGAGGAAGTGAAAAATCAGTAAAAAGAAAATTTGGTGTTAAAGTGGTAGAGGTTCTCCCAACAGTAACTCAAAGAATTATAGACAACTACGCGATTTCAATGGAAGAAAATATTCTAGTAAGGATGGAAGACACCGAATACTTTACCTATCAATGTGCATATCCCTTCCAGCTCCAGTCAAAAATATCTTCTATTCTATCAACTAATCCATTCAATGCATAATGTGTGATCATAGATTTCTATAATTTGTCTAGTGTACTCACTTCCGATGCAATAATGGACTTGTTTACATTTTTCAGATCTATTCGCTAAATTTTGTAATGATTATGCTCTTAATTTTTAGTTATTCTAAAAATTTAAGAGAGACTATAAAAAAATACATGCAAAAAATTAAAAGAAAAGGAGGAATCAGTTGTGGAAGGCTCTTATATGACAATAGTGGAAAATTTAAGAGCTTGTGTTTTTGTACAAAATAACTAATGTGCATAATTATGATGTTAACGATGGGGATATAGAAAAAATTACCTTGGATTAGATGGATCAACTTTCACAAAAAAATTTGACTACAAGAAAAATTAACCTACGAGGAAAGACACATCCTTTTCTTTATGAGAAATATTATGGCTTTTGGTCTCATATGTTCACTCGACTAGGTTCAAAAATTCGAGTTATAGTGTTGTATGGAGGTAGTGTTGTAGTGCATGCTTTGGTTGACTCAGGTTTATCTACAATTTTTATTGTTGAATCGTATGATCAAAAAATGTTTTTACAACATTACTATTCTCATTTGATAAAAGGTACATTGATTAATATCACTTTAAACAATTATATTAGCTTAATGCATTTGAAATAATACATACAATATCTATACAAACAACCAAACAATAGAGTAAGACACTGTCTCTTCCTCTCCACATATAAAAAAAGGATACGATGTCATGTCATTCTTAGTATGTCGCAACAAACTCAACTTTTTGTCCTTGATGTCACTAACCATCCATCTAGTGAATCTATAAAAGGTGAGTAAGAAATAATCGTTTTATATATTTATCACTAAAAGAAGTTTTCAATTTTCATTATTTCCATATTTTTAATAAACCTTCAAAAAATTTGATTTAATTCCAAATGGTGAGTTTGTTGGCACGTCACACACGAACTCGTAGATAGAAAATGGTATGATAGTCATATACAATTATAAAGAAAACCATTTATAAGCCCCTCATAATTGAAGGAACCTATAGCGAAGTAGTTTATTTGTTATATGTATTACCCTAGTGGTCGCTAACATACATATTTTAATTAGATTTATTTTTAATTGAGTAAATTTTTGGTTTATTGGTTAATATTAAATTGCGGACAATTGAAAAAAATTACTTCTTTACAGTTATCTATTTACGACCACTAAGCTAATCAAAGAATGTCATACCAACTATAGTCCAAGCAATAATGGGTTAGCCTAGTGGTCTATAATTTTTTTTCATTGAATAGAAGCAAGTTATATCACAAATTTAATTATGTCACCACGGTATTTACTTTCAATTGATTAATGTTTTTTTAATTGGTTAACAATAAGTTCTGAAAATTGAAAAAACAGATACTTCTTTTGATTGGCCATTAGCGGCTGCTAAGTACATCATAGATATCAACCTAAACATATTCCAAGAGTTAATGGCTTACACCTACTGGTCGCTAATATACAACTACATCTATGCAATATTGTATAAAAGTAAGTTGTATCACGTATTTTATTACATCGAATTAAAATTTATTTTGAATTGATTAATGTGTTTTAAATAGAATGAGAATGACAAGAACTTGTAGAGGGGGAGTGGGAGGGAATCCAAGATGAAGTCTCAATCAATAAGTGTTACGATACCAAAATTTGGATTATTTGAATTGGTTAATATCAAATTGTGGACAATTGAGATAACATTACTTTTGTGCGGTTGGCCAAAATGATTATTTAATTATTTTATATTTGGAAAGTTTTCTCTATGAGAAAAACCAATCCTATAAAGATTTGGCAATCAAGTTTGGTAAGGAGACTCTCAATTTGTGAGGTGGGCTCAAGGAATTTTTAAAGATACTAGCAGTAAAATGTGAAGTGGGATTTTGGTCTAGCTATCTCTCTTGTGCTGAAGTTGAAAACATGATCAAGGATTTGAAAAAAAAATAGTTTTTGAATTTAAACTAATTATTTTGGTTAAAGAACATTTGTGTGCAGAAGACAAAATTTCGTAAAATATCTCCAAAATATTTGGAATATAGATGGTATTGTTTTTGTCTTTGGAGACACATTTTGTATTAAAATGGGCCCAAAGGGAAGCCCTCCAGAAAATTTTATGGTGGGAAGGAAATCTAATGAAGAAAATTATTTCAAATATAAATGGTTGATGACAAATTTGTACACAAACATATCATAGATACTATATCGTGGTTTATTATTGCGAGAGGGAATCCAAAAGCGTAGTAAATAGAAAATATATAGCTATGAATTATTTCAAACTAGTTTTTACAATGATATTCATTCGTAAAGTGATATAGTCACTCTTTATTTTATATGTTGAGATTGTAAAGTTATATCTTCACCGTGATTGAGTTAATATTATAGTTTTATAAGTTGTTTTTATGAATTACCCAAATGAAATATTATCACAATACTATGTTGCTTTGTTTTTAATGAATTTTCAAAGCTTACATTAATTATGAGTTGTTTTTATAGATCTTATTGTGAAGCCTAAAAAATTACTAGTTTTGGGAGTTAAAGGTTTGTTATTTGAAATTTCTGGTATTGGCAACAAAATACCTCATAATTTGGTTCCATATTTTAGATTCTCGGAATATTGAATAATTTGAACAAGAGTTCATTACTAACTTTATAACTACTCCATAAAAATATTTTGACATTGCTTTATGGTCTTTATTTATGGATTCAAGAATAGAGAAGTACATGTTCATTAAAAATTTAGTTGGCTATGAGAAACCCACTTTAGGTTCATTTGCGGATGCAACCAATGTAAGTTAAAAAAATACTAGTAAGTAGATATTAGACATTTATTGTAATGTCTATGGTGAAAAAATATACTATTGATCGATGACATGATATTATTATCACATAAAGTTAAAGAAGAAATTACTCTCAAAACCCCAACATACTGGAGATTTGATGAAAACTATAAGACTGATTCGAAAAGTTACACCGAATTATGTACATGGCTGAAATATGTAGGAGAACACAAAAAAATGTGTGGATTATTGAAAATCTGTCAAATGCACCATTAGGGTTTGAATTGTATACTTTGCTTCCAAATCCAACTAGGTATTGTGCATTTTATGGAATAAAATAACTACCTTAAGGTTCTTAAAAATTCGTAGTGCGCAATCATTTTTAGATAATTTTTTGGGAAAGAAAATAATTTTTTTTAACTTGGGTGAAGAGACAATCGTGGATCATGGACCAATAAAAGAACAATTTTTCCTAGGTCTACAAAGTTTAAACTTAAGCAAATTTTTTAACTGGTAAGATCATTATTCCCAACAAAAAATTAAGCCTAGTGGCTACTAACATGTAAAAAATGGAAACATATAATGTTTATCATTTCGCGCATTAATGTTGGATTCTCTTAAATAAAAATATTTTTTTCCCTAGTTATGCATGGTTTAATCTTACAATTTTTTTGAAATTTATATGAACCTTATTTGCAAACAAAAAATAATCCTATTGGTCACTACACCATATAAAATAGAAACACGTTATGCTTATTGATTTTCAGATCCATGGAGGCTTCCCTGAAATCATAAAATGATTTTTTACTAGATCTTCATATGTTAATCTTAATGAAATTTTAAAAATGATAAAACCTTGTTCTAAATAAAAAATAAAGCCTAACGGCCACTAGCATGTATAGAATGAAACAATTTTTGTTTATTATTTTACAGATCATTATTTTAAATATTTTCTATTTATTGTTTTGTGGAAGATTACATCATGACCCAATGAACTATTCATACAAGATCCAAGAGTAAAAACAAATATCTCAAAATTCTTAACAAGGTTTAGAGTAACTGTAATGCATATTACAATTGTAAAAATACACATATTGCTGGATGAATTGTGGCCTATAATGCATATTACAATTCTACTTGATAGATGAATTGTGGCCTATATTGTAAATATTGAAGGATGTGGAAGACAATGTGGAGACGTACGTGATGTTATTAAATCAATAACCCAATTACAATTATGTAATTTGTCCCTAAATTTAATTGATAACACCTTTCTGTATAATGTGTGTGACTATCTTTAGTAATGTTATTTTATATAATGTGTGTTTATCAATCAGTGGAAGACTTTATTCATAATCTATCCAATGCATGGGAAAATATTGATGACGCCATCCATTTTTTATTCCACCAACCACCCTCACACGAGTTGAGGGACTACTTAATTGGGTTGTGCTTTCACCTTCCCTCACTCAATTTCTCACGTTTCTCTCTATTTTTTTCCTTCCCTCTCATGACATATACCTATGTTTCTTTCATCATCTTGCATAGAAATAATCCAAAAATGTCTTTCCTCTCTCATGTTTCTTTCACTTGTCTTCGTAACGTCTTTCCGCATAGGCTCTAAACCTATTCTAAATGCGATTGAGAAAAACTTGGGCATCGATTATCTCCAGAGCACCGGGATATCTTGTGTCAACTCCATGATTGCAGGCATCTTCGTGTTCAACTACCTTGTGTTGTGTGAAAATATGGAAGTGGTCATGATGGATGTGTCCCAAGTCATTTACCCACGTGATTCTATGGGTTTGGATGAATCTCTAGAAGAAGTATACCTTCCTAGTCTCTTTTCCAATTTGTATCATTGCCTGTCTAATTTATGGGTTGACAGTAGGATTTGTGATTCCATGGAATTGAAAATTCGGGCCCTTATTCAAATTTACGAGCATTTTCAAAGCATCTACCGATCTCGATGGGATGTCTATCACCACAGTGCCATCCCTAGACCTGGTCACACTAATAAAAAATTCCTCACCCCTTCTTGATTGTGTGGTGCAGTTTAACACTATTTTTGGCTCATCATTTTCCTTTCTCAAGAAGATTACAACTCTTGGCTTGGTGGACCAATTAGAGGTGGAACCCTAGGGTTTCTCTAGCATTCATGTTACATTTTGGCCTCGCTTATTTACAATCTTTCCTACTGATTTTTTGTTTTTTTATGTATCCCTTCATTAAGAAAATATTTCAATACATGTAGGGTCGGGGTCAATCTACCCTCTAGTTTATTGCTCCAGTCAAAATCCTTTAACTATCTAAAAAAATTATGTAATTTGTCCCTAACTTTATTTGACAAGAAGTTTTTGTATAATGTGTGTGACTATCTTAATAATGTTAATATGTATAAAATGTGTGACTATATTTAGTAATTTTATAATACAATAAAGTAGTTAAATAATAATACATATGTTAATATCTACAAAAAATGTACATAACATTTTTATTTCGTGAATTCTTATTTGATTAATGTTAATTTAAGTAGATAATCTATACTGGTATTACCTAGTGAGTAATAAGTTCTAACTCTCTTACTTGTATTTTTTAAAGTCATATTATCCTCTCAAATCAAAAATGTCCACTACACAAATTGTTCACATCAGTTTAAGGAATATAAGGAATTAAAAATTTCTCATCCACTTCAACAATCGGGGTGTTCATAAATATTGAGAAAACAATTTTAATTTGCTATGATTTATTCTCTCAATTTGGGATTCTAGCATAATGAATAGTTTTAAAATGAAATTCAAATAATTCTTCAAATGATTTACCATAATTCTAATTTTATAAAAGAGAAAAGGAGTTTTATTTTATTTTATATCTATATTTAAGTACAAAAAGATATCCTCCTAAAAAGGGGATTAAGGACAATTTTAATTTTCATTTAAAGTGCTAGATATGGGAGGAAAATTTCTGTAGTAATTTCATGTCCTCTCTTCCAAGGAATACAAGGATGGCGAAAGGTGATGCATGGGTTAATGAAGAATTTCATCATGCATTTATAAATACTAAAGGGATGTTAATGTTTTTGTAATCTGGGTTTATTCCTCTCTTGGAATCCAGGTTTATAATTATTAAGGGGATGTTAATGTGCATTTATTCCTCTCTTGGAGTCCAATTTTTAGCTCATGCCCTTACAAGTGAGTTCTCAAGTTCCGTAAATGGCACAAGTTCAGAATCACTTGTAGATAAGGAAGCCTACTAGAGTGACCCCACCCACCAGGATACAAGGATCTTAGCCTCGCCCATGCCACAAACACCTTAACAAGTTATAAGGTTGTCAAGGGCCTCAAATCTTGTAGAAGCATTGCTGGTGGGGCTGCCACTACCTCCACTATTGGGAACCTACCAGTCTTAGGGCGGTGTGGATCACTTTGACGATAAGACGCGCCACAAAAATAATGAAAATTATTTTCGAGTTACTAGTCTGTCCGAGGACCACAAGGGATGTCAATCTGCATGAGATTTTCAAATCACTTGGACACATCCCACATGTCTATGTGGCCATGGATTAGAAGAAAAATTAGAAGGGGATTTGGTTTTGTTAATTTTTCAACAGGAGGATGCTTAGAGAGCTATCAACTAGTAGTTGCTTCTAACGATGCAAGTGTACGTTGTGAACTAATATATTACATATAAAAAGTGAAAAAGAGGAGGAATCAAAAATCGTGTGAGAGAACACATAACTCCCAGATATTCCACAAAATTACACCAATCTCCATAAAATTTCAACGAGAAGGGATAAAAACTAGTTTGCACCACTACTATGTGCATCAAAACATAGATTACATTTTGTAATATTCTCATGGTCTATATCATCTCGCTCTGCTAGTTTCTTCAGAATATCTTAGATAATTCTCTAGTTACATAGATGTTAAATCACATTACAAGTAAGTGAACCTAGAAGTGTGTCGCATCTCTTGAAAGTCATTATCCTAGCGGTCACTAGCCCTTATAAAATAGAAACATTTTATGTTTATTATATTGTAGATCAATGTTGGATTCCCTGAAATCATTAAAAATATTTCCACAATTACATAAATTAATCTTAAGGACATTTTAATATTGATAAGAAAATTATTCCCAAATAAAACTTAAGCATAGAAGCTGACTATCCCATACAAAAAGGAAACATGCCCGTTTATTGATTTGCAAACAAATGTAGGCTTCTATGAAATAATTAGATTATTTTTCTATGATCTTCCTAGTTTAATGTTAATGAAATTTTAAAAATATTAAAAACCTTATTCCAAATCAACAAATAAATCCTATCAGCTGCTAACCAGTATAAAATAGAAAAAATTTATATTTATGGTTTTGCAAATCAATGTTGGATTCCCTAAAATCATTAATCAATTTTTCCAACAACTCGTATTTTAAACTTAAATAATTTGTAAAACACGTAGGAACCTTATTCCAAAGAAAAAAATCCTAGCATCTGCTATCCGTATAAAACATAAACATGTTATATTTGTGGTTTTGCAGATCAATGTGGGATTCCCTTATATCATTAAAATTTTTTCCAATAATTGCATAGTTTAATATTAAATAAATTGTAAAAATTATATTAATCAATGTGGGACGAAAGTGATGGAATTAGGAAGAATGATATAGGGGAGCTTAAAGAGGAGGATAACGAAGACTTGAATTTTATTCTTCCACCACCGAATTTCATTGGGTCAGATGAAAATAATGTGAAGAATATTTTGGAATACAATTTCAATGAGAAAATCCAGGAAGGTGGTTCACACCACTACCACATAGCTCTACAAAGTGGCCAAAGTAATTCTTAACAAGTTCACTCTTGAGTGCCATGAGTGGTGCAAGTTTGGAATTGTTTCCAACTAATAGCCCTCAACAAACTTTATACAAATATTGCTAGAAGAAATAATGTTGAAGCACCCCTACCCATCGGGATTTTGTAGTGCCCACATTTTTATAGCTCCAGTTATCTGTTGGTTCCTTTATGCATAGACATGTTTTGACTGAGACTCTGATATATTTTGGACATTATGCTATGTTATTTATCCTCATGGACATTATGGTATTTTGGGTGTGTAGCACCAATTGGACTAGATTAGTATATTGATATATTTCTTATGATGTTGATGACACTAACAAAGTTACAAGATAGTGATATTTATTGGTTAGATGTTGATTTCTTGTATTCGATTTGATGAATGATATAGTTTTCTGGATTTAATAATGGTAATTTCATGCTAGTATATGTGTATGTCGTTGTAATTATATCTGTGGATGATTCATGGTGGACTATGTGTATAATTGTATGCGTTACACTATCAATTGTATAATGATGTTGGGATATTATAGGTTTGATTAATTTTGTGATGAGTAGATGATGTTTACTATATTGGACAGATGCGATTAATGTGTGCAATGAGTGTGCAAGTGACAAGGTTATAGGAGAACGTGGGTTTCGGGAGGCTACACAATTGTGTACAAACAGCTTACAGCAGTGAGTCCTAACCATGCTAAATGTTTGAGGCCTTAGAGTAGGTGTATTAATTGGGGACCATGAGTGAACCCTCAATTGCAATGTATTTATGTCTTGTAAAATTAATTATGTTTAGGGTGTGTTTTATTTAAGTAAACTATTTTAGGGGTTTAATGATCTCATTTTAATTTAAGTGATGGTTTTGGGTAAGTGTGTGTGTGTTGGTAGAAGGGATTGGGGCCACATGTGAACCTTGGGTGGACCCCACACCCTCTACCCTTGTGCCCAAGTGTGCCAAACCCGAAATTGGGCTATTTTGGGCATTTTTAGTGACCTCTTTTTAGTTTGGGAGTTCACTTAGCATGAAAATGGGCCCTTGGACCCTACCTAATAGGTAAGGGGGCTTATTTCCAAGGTTTGGAGGGAGTTTCCCTCCCATTTTTCCTTCCTTTGGTCACATCCATGTAAGGTGGATGGGGAAGTGTGTTTTGTTAAAAGTTGCTCCACTTTGTTTTAATTACATTTTTAGTATTTTGGGTGATAAGGGCTAAAAGGTGAGTTTACTTTTACTTATTTGGTTTTTGGGAATCTTTGACTTGAGGAAGGAGGGGGTGACACATGTCATTTTCCTATTGGTGAGGAAACTTTTGGGTTCCTCTTGATATTCTTCCTCATGGTGAAGGAAGGGGACTTTTTTTCCTCTTTTTTTTTGGACTTGGAGAATTTTTGGGAGCTTGAGGATTGCTTGGACAAAGTGGGAAAATCTTAGAGTCTTGGAAGCTTGTAGAGGTAGGATTCTTAATCCCTCTTTCCTTGTTGTTGCTTGTATTGATAGCTATGCATTTGTCAATAAAATAAAGTGTGTGAAATTTTATGTTGTTAAGCTTGTATGAAGAATGTAGTCTTGGTTTTTCTTGTTTTTTGTTTTTGTTGTTTTGTTTTACTCTCCACCATCATATGGCTTGATGGTTTTTGGAGAATGTAGGGGAAGAGAGAGGGATTTCCCTCTCAAACCTCATGGTTTGTTGGTCAAGCCATGAAGGTTCCTTCTCATCCCCTCATATGGTTTGAGGTGGGAGAAAGGTTCATATGGCTTGAACCTTTCCCCATTCTTGGGAGGAAACCCATTGGGTTTGAAAATCCTCCCAAGAAGGATTTCATTGACATAAAGGAGAAATAAGGAGGATGAATGTTGGGAGAAATAAGGAGGTTATAAAATATGTATTTGGTGTATCCTATGGTTGGACACTCTTTTTTTTGGGCATCCTATTTCTTCTCTTCCCCCTTTTGTGAGGGTGATCTTGTTTCTCCTCATAGTGTTGTCTCATCATGTGTATTATGTCTAAGTGTTTAAATGTTTCTATGTATTCTTGTTGTGTTTATCCCCTTTATACTTGTGCACATTGTGGAAGTTAGTTCCTCTCTCCCATGGGCTTGGGGGAGGCTAGCATGACTTCCAACCATGGAAAGACATGTGATGATGCCTATTGGTTGGGTGGTAAACAAGCCATGTCTCTTGATTCAACATTCTTAGAAGAACACTCAAAGTTGGAGATAGTTGGAGTTTCCTAGTCATCTTGGTTCTCATTGTATCTTTATGAATGTGACTATGTGAAGCCTTCCTTTTCTTGTAAAACACCTACTTTGTATGTGATGTTACTTGTAAACTTAAGCCATATTGCTTGAGAAATTTTCCTTCAATATTGCAAGGATCTTGTAAAAAGGTTGTCTTGAATAGCTATGTAATTGAGCATATTTTTACAAATGTGAACCTTTGCCCTTGGAAAAGTAAGCTTGTAAAATAGATATGAAAATATCTTCATAAGAATTGTTGCAACTCCATTTTGGAATGAAATTTTTGTCCCTTGTTGGAATCCCTCTCTTGTAGTAATCTATAAAATATAGTTATGCATTATACATTAAATTTGAAATATTTAGTTGTGCTTACTTTTAAAAGTTAAAAAAATGGCATTACAGATCCAAGGCTGATAATTCAAAATCTAGTGGAGATGCGTTGTCCACCCTATATGGCTATAAGGATGGTGCTTTGCTCAAGGTTTTCTATATCTAGGGTAAGAATGGAAATCACTCAAACTCAAAATTCACTTACAAGGATATCACCCCACCAATGCCATAGATACCTTATTAATGCATAAGGTTATCAAGGGCCTCATGAGAGGTCAAAGCGGTGATTGTGGTAATACCACCGCTTATACTACTCGAGAAGTCAACCTATATCCCTCTCAGTCTTAGGGGTGGCATAGAACGCTTTGGTGACACCATGCGCCACAAAAATTATGAAAATTATTATTCAGTTACCAATCTATCCGAGGACACAAGGGATTCTCGATCTTCCAGATCTTATCAAGCCATTTAGACACAACATGTGTGTCTACGTGGCCATGGATCATAAGACCAGGTTAGTAGGGGATTTTGTTTTGTTAATTTTGTCAATCAGGAGGACGCATAGAGAGATATCAATAAGATCAATGGTTATGGTTATTATAATCTTATTCTCGATTCGGATGGACCACTCCAATGTAGACTTGAAATAAACTATCTTTCCTTCTTTTATGGAGACATTTACTTATTCTTGCTTTAGGGTTTGTAGTGTTGATAAGATTAGTTGTGTTTCACTTCAATGATGTCATTCTCTTGTTATTTTATTTTATTCATTTAATATAATGCTTAGTTTGTTTTTCACAAAAAGATCTATCAAATCTTAATTTTTAAAATCATTTTGACATTGTTCTTATGGTATATTTTGGAAAATTCAGAGTTAAAATTTTAATTTTACCTTTTATTGTTGAGAAATCATTTTTGTACTTATAAAAATATTTTTTGAACTTATTCTTCTCATATTTGAATCCTTATAGGTGATATAACTTTATGTTTTGGAGATTTTTCATGTTAAGGAAAGTGGGTCATTTTATTTTCCTAATTAATTTTCTATCTAAGAAGATAATTTAATCTGTTGTGGTATTTTTCTAGATGATTTGTATTCTAATTTTTTTACCCCTTAAGATAATGCAAGATGTTGAATTTCTTTACTATTTTATGTATTCCAATGACTTTAATGTAAATGATGATACAAAGGATTTGAGTTGGTTTCTTTTTCTTCTAAGAAACATGTTCTCATAAGAGACTGTCTTGTGCTATCTAGTGTTATTCTATGTTTCTCGGTACTTGATGATTTGGTAGATATATGGTCATTAAACTAAATTAAAAAATAAATTGAATGGAACTCTTTAAATATACATGAACACTAGGAGATGATTTACAGTTTTACATGATACACACACATGCCACACACACATGTTGGATTATGATTAAGGAGAATGAGAAAAGAGTTACATATTGCACTCTTTACGGGAATGGGTAATACATTTGTACTAACACACATTATTGTAAACCAACCTTCTTGTTCTCTTGTATAAGTGCAGTTGTGTTGAGGGGTGACACATTTTTATGTATTTTCTTTTCTATCACTTTTGTAGATATAATTGAAACAACTCATGGGTTGTGGGTATCCCTGTTGTGAGGTGAATCTCTAGATTATTAAGGGTTGGTTCCCTTTTTGAGTATCCCTAAACTAGATCTGTGGGGTTGAGGGTAAGAGGATGAATAATAAACTTGTAAAAATGGGGTGATACACCAAAGGTAATTGAGGGATTTCTAACAGAGAACATACACAATATGATGAGAATAAATGAAGTAAACATGATCCAAGGGGTTTCTATTAACTTCAAGGAAAACACTGATATGCTAAGGGATTTCTCATAATAACAAGACATAAATTACACACTAAAATAACATAAAACCCAACTGCACCATTCAAGGAATAAATTTACAATAGTAACTATCTAAATACACACCACTGCAAATTTTTGAAAAGGTCAATAAGATGATTCTCATATAAGGGAAAATCTGGAAAAATAATTCGAGCACTTTGTTACATCAAGAAGTCCTTGTGCTTTTAAAAGAACACAATAAATAACCAAGTATTCACCCAATTTCCCCTTAAAATAGACTCAAGTCTAAACTCCCACTTGCATGATAATTTTAGCCTTTATAATGAATAAAATAATTAAAAGGCCTAAAATTACATGTTGTACATAAAGGTAAAATAGCCCTCCCCACCAATTTTACTCCTAGTTAAATTGATTTGACTACTTTATTCTTCTACATGAATGTATATAGTTCTTTTGGGAAAATTAAGGTATTTAGGATAAATAAGGTAAGTTATTTTTATCTTTATTACAAAAAAGCATGTCAATAACATGTGTGCATGAAAAGATAACTTTGTCTTCTAGATTCACTTTCCACCTATTCAAAAGCTAATTCTAACTTTATCTCAAAAGGCATGCTTTTGCCACATGTGCATGAAGGGAACTTTGTCTCCTAGCTCCACTTTGACTATATCCATAAAAGAATAATTATTGTGTGTTTGTTTTAGGCTTTGGATAAGGTAATGATGCATGGTTTAGAATTTGGAAAATATAATGATGAAAAAGGGGGCACATGTCTTACCTATATGTAGAAGGGGGCATTGACCGATGATACACATGCAGTTTGTTTCTTCTAAGCTCAAACCTTTTCGTTATTATGGTTAGCAATTTTAAATATTCAACACCCCATGAGGACAATAACATGATTATTTTGATTTAATCCAAAAAAATGTAAATCTAACCCATGTTGGGTTGGGTAAATCTAACCCAACCATAACATTTGGTCATTTTCCTCATTGAGTTCAAAATGAGGCTCTACATGTGGAAACTATGCAAAAAAATTAACAGAGCCATTATTGTGCTTTTACGCTATGTTGAGCCTTATGGTCTACTAGAGCGACTACCATTTTGGGTTTTATTCAAGCTCTAGTTATCTACTTTCCCTATATTAAAGAATGGAAATCATTTGAGTTATGTTCAAGCTTCTTATGGAGGGTTTGTTGGGAAATGTTACGTCCATAACTAAAAAAACTGGTAAGATTTGATTTTCCTTCAATTTTTGGCTAAATGATCTCGCTAGACCCATTAGTTGGGTTTGTGTTCTTTGATTTGTTTGACTCATAGTTTTGTTGTTCTTTTCATTGTGCTTCGGACACCATTTTCATGTTCTTTGAGCTTGCCTTTGTGCCTTGTATTTGTATTTTCATGCCTTTTATAAGGGCTTCTTAGAGATCTCCCATTTATGATTGGTAAGTTCAAGATCTAGGCTTTTAACGACATGAGTTTTTCAAAACTTGCTTTTATTTTTTCGGGGCATTTGCTTACATTCATTAGCTTCATTTATATGTTTTCCCACCGATTAATGCTTATGGGTCTGACATTGTGACTCAAGTTGTAGATGTATTAGCTCAACCCTGATTAACGAGAAATCTTGTAGCTAGGTTTTTTTACCCTGTATTTTTTGTTCTATGGGTTTTTGAGTCTTCATGGAATAATTTTAGGTTTTGAGCTAAGCCTCCCACAACTAGGTCACCTTTTTCCGAGTTTTCACTCATGACGATCCACTAATCTCGTGATATGGCTTGACATTATTTTCCTTAATCTAGGTTTCAATATGTGTGCTATGTTTTAAGGCATGCATTACAAGGTATACCCATTTCTTATCTTGCTTTTTGGTCATTTACGATATCTCGGTCAACTTATGATTTAGCTCATATTTAGATCAAATTTACTCTCTAGCTCTATCCTTCTTTTTACTCGACCCACATTACATTTGAGGTCCTATTGGTAGAATTACCTCCCTTTACCAAGAGTGAGATGGCTTTCTAACTGTATACATTACTTCAAACTTGTTAGCAAAACAATGGAAGGGTAAAAATCTATTTTACTTCACCACATTTTGGGATTTTGTCAAGATGGTAAGTTGTGATTTTGCATGCATTTATATATATTTAAGATTATTTTAAGTCATGTTTCCATTATCAAAACTTTGGAGATATGTTTTTGTAGCTTACATTTTCATTTATAGCCATTGAGCTTGAGATTTCTAGATATGAGTAGTAGAGGGTGTGTTAAGTTACGCTTTTGATACATATCTAAACTTGCTCACACTTTTCAAATCTGTAGATTTTTTTCCATTTGAGTATTGTTTTCATTATTACTCGTATCATTATGATATTGATACCCACCTGCATGATTTCCGACATGGTACATTGATGTGTATATAGTCTTTATCCATCTTGAGATTGGTGCATTTGAGGTCCATTGAAACTTTTCCAGTTTTGGGTTTTGTATTATATGTATTGGATTTATCTTGTACAATGATCACTTGAAATTGCAAGAAAGAAACCCCATGTCTTTAGCAAGTTGAAACTTGCAAATCATTATCTCTAAGATTTGTAATTTCCTTAAGCTCTAAGTCCCTATTCATTGTTGGAACATTGTTTAATTTTTTTCTCATTCCAATCATAAAACACTTAAAAGTGTAGAATGTGCTTTAATATTTGGAAAGCATACTTATGACATATTTATAATTTTGGGACTAGATTTGTGTACTACATATTTCCATAGTGTAACGGGGGTTGTGCAAACACTTTGAATTCTTTGTTGAATAAAATTGTTTTCATGGCATCATGCACTCAATTCTATTTTCCACTTTTTTTTTGTAATTTGTTTCTTGAGATATAAATTTCCATGTTGATGCATTTGGAAGCTTGGTGGCTGACCTGGACTTTATAAAACTAGGAATGTTATTTAATCTAGGCATAACCTAGAAAATTTCTTTCTTTTGAAAACTTGTCATGTCATTGTGGATCTTTTCTTATTGTTCTCTTCTTTGTTGTCCTTGGTTAATTGTGTAATGCCATGACATCATGACACTAAAGTGTGTTGTAAAACATTGAGTTCTTGTAAATTACAATAAATGATTTTCTTTCCATTGGTCATGAACTGATATCATGGTCGTGTTTGATCTTTTGATGAGAGAGAAAACCACCATTGTAATAATTGTCCTTTGAAGATGATTTAGTGAAAACTTTTAAAGACATGAATTTAAGAACCTAAACCATTAAAATATTAAATTTTGAGAATTTTACATGGCATGACTATAATTTTTTTGAAAATTTTCATGTCTTTTAAATGGATTTACTCTTAGCTTTGCAAGAAACCTATAATTGTGTCTTTTTTATGCAATCTTCAAAGTTATTCAAAATGTACTTGCAATGCTTTTGTAGATGCAAACAGTTGTACATCCGGACACAAAATGTACCTTTTGGAATTTCTTCTTATTTATTCCCAGTACCTACACACCTCAAAAAACTACTTAGAAAACAAGTGAAGACATGAAGCCTTTCCTTTACTAGTGATTTCTTCTTGTACCATGCTTCAGAAGATTATATTTTTCTCTTTAATTCTTTTCTCGCACTTTCTAATTTTCAAGTTCCTTTTAAGAAAGTCCACTTGTTTGAAGTTGTGAGTACAATAGGAATGAAAATTTGGAGCTCTAACATCTATTTCTTCTCTTTCAGGTACAAAATAGTATATGATAAAGATGAAGAAGAGGGGGGTGAGGACAATCTGAAGCCAATGCATGGAAAAATCCATATGAATAGGCAATGATGGATTTCCTTTTCTCTTTTATTCATAACTTTACACACATGTACTTTCTTTTAATGTACTTGATTTTAGATTTATTCCCACGACTTGTGTGGGTCCATTGTACTTTCAAATTATGAAATAAATGAAAACCTCTTAATGTGATGAGTTGTAATTACTTCCTTTTGCATTACTTTTCATTAACATGGTGTTAAATGAATTCTTTGCAACTCATACACACTAGGAATTTTTCACTTAATCATAATTAATGAACTCAAAGTAACTTAATTAAAACAAACTATGAATAAAATATAATTAGAAACCAACTTCATCCTCTGAGAAGGATTGTCCCAATGCAAGTTTTGGGTTATCTACTTTCAATCCTTTTTTCTTTCCCTGTTAGTGTCAGGGTCATGCATTGGTTCCTAAGGGGATGAGGCATGATCATGAGAGAGACATCAACTGGAAAGACACTTTAGGTGGAAATTTGACATTTTGAAACTAGCATAGTAGTATTTCATGTATTTTTCCTTTCACTTAAGCCCCTTAAACCATTCCCTTCGATATGAGAAATAAAGTTTCGAGTTGACCTCTCACACGGGTGCAAGAAATGTCAACATTTTTGGTGATTTTGCATGAGATAAATTTGTCTCTGCTAGGTTTAAGACCAGTGCCTTAAAATCATCCATTGGTCATGGATTCAAGGCCAAAATAGATTTTTTTCCCTTTACAAAAAAACCACCTTGTTGGTACCCAAATTGATTCTCCCTCAATGTTTGAGCAACATCACAAGTATTGACAGGAAGCTTAGAGACAGATAGATCATAATGAGTCATTTTGTAGCCGGGGATGGGATCTAACTGGCCTTTTGTCACTCAGATGTGGAGAAATGGGTAGCACCCTCAAGAGGATTTGATCTATCCTCACTATTTTAGGTTGTGCCTTTCAACCAAGGTAAGAGAACCCTTTTGTAGCCTATTGTTTATGGAGGAGATGGAGATATCCTTCCTTATGAAGTTGTTAAAGAGACCTTGAAGAAAATATGATCAATGCAACAAAATCTAACTCTCATAAGTTGTCACTCTAGATAGTGGAGATATTTTCTAGACAAAGTTCAGGCCACTAAAGACATTTGAAATCCTGATTGTTTCTACATGTTTTGGTAACAAAAATCATGAATTTGTACACACACAGGACAAACAGGGGTATTACATGTAGGATTGGATGTTTTTCATGAATTTTTCATGGGAGGTGAGGCAGATGGACTTGATTGGCCGGATCTTTGAGAGTTTCAACAAAATGGAAGGATAAACTAATAGAATGCCACATAATAACTTAAATGTTTTTTAACAGAATATGTGCTTCAATGGAGGCCCAGATTAGCATTTTTCACACAATATATGAGATTCTAACATGAAGCCTTGAGCTAAATAACCCATCAAAGCATCAAAATCTAAGATCAATCACTCTTGAGGTACACCAGGACACTTACAGACAATCTCTGTCACAAAAATGAAAGAAGAGTGATTTTAAATCATTTATTTCATTCCCTAATGAAAGATATTTTGAGACATGAAATTGCTGATCCCACTAAATTTTCATAAGGAGTGAGACCTATGTGATTTAGAAAAAAATTAATATAAGATTGCGATAGGAACAAGAAAAACTATTTACAAATATTCAAAAATGAAATAGATAGATTTTGCTCAAGATCACCACATAATAACTCAAGTTTGATTAAATTTATTAGCAAGGGAAATTTTCTAGAACAATCTCAGAGATTTTCAATGGATGTACACTTGCAACCACCTTGAAACAATCAAACTTAATACAAAAGAGATAACCAGGTTCCTCAGATGGCTTCTCAAAAAGACAGGGTTTGTCAAATTTTCCTCTTGGGAATTTTCTTCGACCTCTAACACTCCAACCATTTGCATGATAAAATCATGCAATTTATAACATTTTCCATAGAGTTTCCCCCAAAAACCTAAACATTGAGTGCACCAGTGTTCGCCATGATCTTGATCACGATTCCTGGAATCAAATCTATAAAATGTGGTTAGGTGTTCAAGGGGGCGTAGATATCTTCAAATATCTCCCGCATTCAAATCCTCCTTATGGTAGATCACTTTTTCTTCAACTTACCAACCACTTCCACCCATAATCTATCAAATTTGGTTCTTTGCATGCTCGGGAGAAGAAAAATAGAAGATCAGATTGAGCCCAATAGCCAGATCATTTTAATGGTGAAAGACATCTCCAGATCTCCCCCACCAAACTTAGATATAAAAATTAACTCTGTCTCTGTTTGGCATGTAGGAAATACCAAGAAATCATGAAGACTCACACTTCTAAAAAAATTTCAGTAAAAGGGGGAGGGGGAAATCAGATTCGGACACACAACCTGTTGTTTATCTTCACTTTGAATTTGGGCCGTCCACATGGAAGATTCAATTTAAAATGGTCCCGGGGTTTCTGTTGAATTTTTAAAGCGCCATGCGTCAAAATGGCACACCTTGAGATGGTCCCCAAAATTTGAGACCCTAAAAGAGTGCGGACTCGCCACATGTCTTAGCCTAGTAAAATTTACTTGAAGGCTTAAATCTCAGTGGAAGGTGTCATGTGTTAGAGTCTAAGGCAATCTCCTTTGGCCATTGAAAAGTCCAAGAAAAATGTAAAGTGAGCGGAGGCCTCCAAGTGTCCTCTTGGTGCTTCTTTAAAATGAAACTCAAGGGCCGGTCCCTAAACATGCGCAATTCCTCCACGTGTCCCAGACTTCCTAAAAACCTTTTAAAAAGACTAAGTATGGGAAGACCCGACAGAAACCTCCAAGTGTCCTCCGACACTACTCCAAGGCCAAACCAAAAATTAAATCTTCAAATGAGTGTCGTTCCTCCACATGGACAAATATTTAAGTTGAGGCAATTCATAAAATTTCTAAAGTAACCTCTGAGATGCATCCAACCAAAAGAGGCCACATTTCCTATTGATGCAAAGATGTAAATTTGACAAGGAGAAATGCCTGTCAAACCATAAAATGTAGAAAAACAATCATTCAAGCCCGAGAGATGAAATTTTCTCTAAGGACAAGAGAATTCAAAAATATTACAAGGCTCAAATACGTTCCTCAGAGCTACATCCATTTATTTTCCTTCAAGTATTTAGGGAAAAACAACAAGGAAAAAAATCTCAACTGTGGAAAATGGAAAGAACAGGAAAGCCCGAGTTTTTAGATGAACAGAGAATGGGAGACCCAAATTATAGACCCCTTCAAAGGAACAGAGAAATGAGGAGACAAATATGGACCCATACGTGATCATCGGCCCAAGGAAAGATTAATTATGGCAACAAAAGGAAGGCAGAGACCTTTCAGCACAACACAGGGGGATAAAATGTGATAGAGGTCGTAAATCAATGGATTTTCAAAGGCAAAATGGGGCAAGACTATTTTGAGCACCAACATCGGCTCTGACTTGGGGATGGGCACTCCCTATGAGTGCCACAAGAAAAAAGGTAGACCAAGTGCCAAAAATATCCATTGGGCAACAGAGTTAGCTTACAGAGCAGAGAAACAAAGCCATCTCCCAAGAACGAATAGAGAAACCAGTAAAAACAGGTCACCAAGGACTAGAACGAGCAAAAACACAAAAGACAAGAAACAAACAACCAACTATACATTGTAAAAAATATTTTTACCTTGATTCGGGAATCAATCCAAGAAATGCTTCAAATTCCTACCATTAATAGGTAACTCAAGAAATTCACCATCCAAATCCTTTAAGAAGAAGGTATGTTCACCAATCCTAATATCAATGGAGTAAGGGCCCATCCATAATGAGTCAAATTTTTCATGCTTGCCCTTATCTTCATGCATACTATCCCATAGCAGCACAATATCTCCAACATTGAAAACTATGGGAGTGAACTTCTTATCAAATAACTTCTTTAGCTTTTCTCTGAACTTTACATGCCTCTGGTGGGATGCCCTCCTTTCTTCATCAAGCTCAACAATCTAGTTAATGCGAGCATCATAAGGACTTACTTCTTGATCCTCTAGTTATTGAATGAATTGATATGAGGATAATTGCATATGAAGGGGCAGCAGGGCCTGAGTTCCATATACCAACTCAAATGGACTCTTTCCATTAACTCTTTTGACAAAGTGATCTTATCAACCCAAAAAAAAAACTTAAACTATTCACCCCATTTTCTCTTGTTTAGCTCTAAGGTTCTTCTAATAGCTTTCAACAAAATTTTATTACTGGACTCAACTTTTCCATTTCCTTGGGGATTGTAATTAGAGGCATATGTCAAGTTGATCCCATACTCTTTGCACATTGCCACTAGAGGTTTAGCCCTGAAACTCATGGCATTATCAGCTACAATTTTGACTGGCACTCCAAACCTGCAAATGATGTGGTTCAACACAAAATCCATGACAATTTGGTGTGTTGCCTTCTTGGTGGGGATTTCCTCCACCCATTTAGTAAAGTAATCAGTGGCTACAAGAATCCACTTATGGCCAAGCACTTGAAGGGTCTGAAATCTCACCAATGAAATCCATTCCCATTGCTTGAATGGGGCTTCAATTGATACAGGATGCAAAGGAAGGGGGCCTAAATCTTTTAGTCTTCTAGAGAATTGCTGACAACTCTTACATCTTCTAACCAAAAAGGTTGTATCCTTGAAGAGAGTTGGCCACCAATAACTAGCCCTTAGGATCTTGTGTGTTGTGACTCTTATAGAAAAATGTCCCCAACAAAATCCTCCATGGAGATCAACAATTATCTTAGGGGATTCATCTTAAATAATGCACCTTAAGAGGACTACCTCGGGGTTCTTCCAAGTTAACCTAAAATCCTTAATGACATATTTATGAGAATCCAACTTAAGATCTCTTTTTGGTTCTTATTTAAATAATTAGTGCAACATAAGTGTATGAGATGAAAAATTACATCCGTGTACCACCCAAAACTTGTCAACATTTCAAAACACCTTCCCTTTCCTCTTCTACATCATTTACCTCAATATTTTGCAAGTTTCTTTCAGCGATAAGCTTAGCCAAGCCCAAACCTCTTACCAACTTTGTGGTTTGGATATCCATATCATATTCTTGCAACTTGTTCACCCACATGCATCTTTTTCTCGAGACTTACATCTCTGACAAGATGTCCTTCACCATGGTGTGGGGAACATAAGAAACCACTTTAGAACTTAGAATGTAAGGCCTAAAAATATTTGTTTCTTTTACTAAGGCAAATGCCTTCTTCTCCATAATAGTGTATTTTAGCTCAGCCCCCTACAAGGCCTTACTGAAAAAGGAAATTGGCCTTTCAGCCCCTTCATCATCTTTCTATAACAGGATAGATGCAATAGTGTTATTAGAAGCAAAGAAAATAGTTGGAAAGGCTTCTTATAGTCTAGAGCTGCTAAAACAGGGGCATGCTTTAATGCCTCCTTGATCCCATTGAAATCTTGGATGGCAGTCTCTTCCCATTTGATGACCTAGTCCTTCTTTAACATGGAAGTGATTGGAATGGTCAACTCAACAAAGTTTGATATGAATATCCTGATGAAGTTTATATGCCCAAAGAAGGACTGAATTTCCTTCTTGGTTCTTAGAATTGGGACTTTGTTGATGGCATCCACCCTTTCTTGGATCAATCATCACCCCCTCTTGTGACACAATGTGACCAAGAAACTTTTCCTTCTGCACTCCAAAATGGAATTTCTTTGGATTGAGTGAGATGCCATATTCCCTACATCTTATCAGCATCTTCTCCAAGTGCAGCAAGTGATCACTTCTCTTTCTATAAAACACAGTTACATCATCTTGGTAAACAACAATAAACTCATTGATGTAACCAACAAAAGCAACATCCATTACTCTTTGAAAGGTGGCTCTAGCATTCATCAAACCAAAGGGCATCCTAACATATACATGATTCCCCAAGGAGTAGTAAAGGCTATCTTGATCCTTTTTTATTCCTTCACCACAACTTGGTTATAACCAGAGAAACCATCTAAGGTGGAAAGCAACTCAGAACTAGTCACTAATTGTAGCATGTTTTCCATATTTGGTAAAGGATAATTATCCTTCATTGATGCTTTGTTTAGATTCCTAAAATCTACACATAGCCTGATGTCACCATTTTTATTTCTAACTGGTACTAGGTTTGCAACCCAAGAAGAATACCTTGTGGGCTGAATAATCCCTCCATCTCTCGGTTTTCTTCAGTTCTTCTTGCATTTTGAGAGATAAGAGTGGATTGATTGGCCTCTGTTTCTACCTAAATGGATTTGCATTAGACTCCAAGGGAATCTCATGTTGAAATAGATCCTCTCTATATGATTTTAATTTAGAGTAGGTCCAAGCCATGCAATCTTGGTATTTTTCAACAGTTGGATGTATGAATGCTTCTCCTCTTTGCTAAGATTACTTGCCTAACCAAATTTTCCTTGGTTTTTCCTCGCACCAAGATCATGCTCTTTAACATCCCTCGAGGCTGCCATATATCTATTAATAATACAATCAACATTAATAAAATTTTATTTAAGAGAAACCAGCCCTCTCGGAATGGTATTAATATTTAGTTGAATGATGCCCTTACCAAATAAGGTTTCCTTTCCCATTATTGCACACACCATTGGTTCCTAATCAATGCATTGATCGGTAAAATCTCCTTTATTCTACATAAATCTTCTGACCTAAGATCATCATCAAAAACCCCGCCATTGCTTAATGTTGTGAGGGACATAAGGCCTTGTTAGCACCTCAACATCATATTCGCAATATGGGGACACTACATAATTATCAAACTAAGATCCCAACAAAGAAAACATGTTTGCCAAATCATTGAACTTCCTATCATGATGCACAATGTTGAATGAATCAAAAATCTCAATGAGATCCCAAACTGTAAGCTTATATTGTTTCACTCATTGATTTTTTGTGGCATATAATTTTATAACTTGTCTGATAATTAATTCTGAATCTCCTTTAATAATAATGTCTTTAACACCACATTTCCACGAAATTCTCAGACCTAACAACTAGTGCCTCATACTTAACAATGTTATTAGTGCACTCAAAGTTGAGCTTGAAGGAAAAAAAAAATTTCTTGGCCTAGAGAGATCAGAACAACACCAACACCATTTCCAAACTTGGAGCAAGCTCCATCAAAAAATAAAGTCCAAGAAGAGCCTGCCTACTCAAGACACTTGCATTCTTCAATCTTGTGTTCTTTTCCATCAGCAAATCCTAGAAAGTTATCAGCATCAACACTTGTGTACAAGATCTCATAGGATGCATTGTTAGGATCCTCAATAAGGTGCAACATCTTCTTTTCCCCATACAACTTGACAAGGCTTTGCTCAATTGGGATGGTGGCATATGACATATCCATTTGAACACTCCCACCAACACTTGCATCCCACTTTCTAGATAACAACATACCCCACTTGGCTGGGTAATCAACAATAACTACATCAAGTTTCAAATTCCTTCCTGGATAGGCTATAAGTTGCACCACTAGACCCTTCACACACCCCACCACTAGAACCTCTCTGGAATCCATAGCAGTGCACTTCCCATATGCAGCTATTACTTTGATATTCAGTTCATTCATAACTTCCAAAGGCATAACATTGCATGATGCCCCTGAATCAAACATACAATTGTGCAAAAATCTATCCTTAATGATCAGGGTAGTGAAGAATGGATCCACATTCAGCTGAGAATCTACCAAGGATGTTCCCAAATAAACCTCAAGTGGTTCATCTATCTCTTCTAGTTCTGGTGGTGCCTCTAATTATTTAATGACTGGTGGAGTCTCCACAATGTTTATATTTTTCCTAGGGTAGTCTTCTCCTCTTTCAGCCCCAAATACTCAAGAGCCCTCTTCTTGTGCTCAAGAATCCAAAGAAATTCAAAAATTAGAACTAAGATCTTGATCTGACTCAATACTTGGGCAATATCATAAGGGATAGACTTTGGCAAGGAAACATTGAAAGGAAGGTTAACACACTCATTAGATGGCACATGATTTTTGACAACTTGGGCATGAGGCGGGGTATGATTTTTGTTTGGGAAAGCAGGCCCTTGGCAGATGCATCTTTCTTAGGAGTTTGTCTAGGAACATTTGAAAGCAATGGATTTTTGGCTTAGCCTGAGGCCGTTTCACTTTGACAACCCTACTTCTTGTTTTGTGTTCCTTTTCTTGAGCCAAAAACATTCATCATCAACTGCCTATCCTCCTCAGATGGGATGCCTCCATCATACTTATTTATCATTAAATCCCTTAAATATTCAAAGTCATTATTGGGCAATTCAAAATCTTGTATAGTATCTACTTCTAAAGTATGAGAGGGAGGGAGAAAAGGTACCTAGTGAATGCAATCCCAAAAATCAGTAGCAGTTCTAGCACTTATCACTTTAGTTGAAGTTGCCCCTTGTTGTAAGCTTATGGAGCAACCCATCATGCAGACATCATCATCATTATCATCATAAGATTCTTCTTCTTCTTGTTGATCTTCCTCACATGGAGCATGGGGCATGAAACATCTGTCACACCAATCAATGACATCTATCTCCTCCACAACGATAACTTTGGTAGCCAAAGGATCAGGTACCATTCTGTTATCCCTAGCTTGGGATTGTCTATTTCCAAATCCAATAGGTCCCTTACCTCTATCATCAGATCTTTGGTGATTTTTGAACCTATCTTGGCCTTGCTGCTTGTGTTGACCTTGTGAGCTCTACCCAATCCCCTTTTTTCTCTGCCTGGGCTAGTTTGTATGATATTTCTTTGACAGCCCCTACCAAAGTTTTCACAACTTCCTCCAAATCAATAGCCTTGCTTGTCTGAGGTTTTTCTAGGTTAATTAGTTTTACACCCTCCCTTTTTGGAGGCTTTCTAATTACCTTGATGTTATTCTCAATTTGCAAGGCCATGGTGAATGCCTGCCTCAAATTAGTAGGGTTTTTGTCCCTCAAGTAGTAAGCAACCTTTTTATGAAATGCATATGAATATTTGATAAAACATGATTCATCACATGGCCTTATCCTAATAGGAAATCTCCTCAAGGTCTTATTAAACCTTGTGTTGAAATAATGTATTGAATCATTAGGATTCTTTTTGATGTTTTCAAATTCTCACAAAATAATCCTAGGGTTAGTTCTATCACCATACCGCAATATGAATGAATTTCCCATCTTTGTCCAAGAATAAATTGAATTATTTCACAAATTTTTATACGGTCCCTTGCATCCTCTTCCGAGTATGGATAAATAACTTAATATATAAATCTTCATGTTCAATCTCAAAATATTCCATCGTATTGATAAAAAGCTTTAAATGTTGATCACCAGTTATAGCATTGTTTCCTTGGAACTTTGGTAATCTACTTCTTACATCCTGGGGAACTGCATTTGGATAACCAGCTATCCCTATAAAATTTATAGGACCAAAGGTGTTTACAAAAAAAAGAGGTTTGTGTGGGGGTAAAGCCATGTTGTTGTGAGGAGGTGACCCTGGAGGGGACACAAATTGATAAGGGAAAGAGGGTCTTTAGAACATAAGAGTATAACTTCCAAAATGGATATCCCCTAAAGGCCTTGTTTCTTGGAAATCCCTATCAACTTTTGAAAAGACAGGAGCAGAATGAAAAGAAAATTTTTCAAAATCAAATGAAGGCCCCTCTCTAAATGGAGAATTTAATTCCACAAAAAGACTACCTGATTAGAATCACTTGAATAACAGTCTTCAATGATAGGCCAATCACTTTCATCAATGGAGATCCCTTTTCTTGTCTGCTAATCTCCAACAACTCTCCAGGATTTTCTTCCTTCTAACTTTGTTTTTCCTAGCTTTGGAAATAGTGTCCTAACAGGATCTCTAGCAAAGAAAGATATTCTTCCTTCCAGATTTGCAAAGTTTAGTAACAAAACTCACTTGACAGAGGTTAAGACACTGGTATTCATCAAGAAACAGATCAATAGGGAGTCACCACTAAGGATTTCCACCTTAGTTGTGCAAATGCACTAAAATATGATCTGTCAAATGTTTGTCAATACTAGCAATTGGAAATGGAAAGATCGACTCTTCTTTACTCAGATTTATCAATGAAACTTAGTGCAATAACTATAGAAAATGGAAATATTGCACATAGCATTTGTAACTTTGAAACTTCTTATAGGCCTAAACACAAGATGATGTCGAAAAGATGTATTAGCACTTTGAGCATACAAGAAGTGTTTACCAGGGTTTGAATATGAACTGCAATCACTATGTCCCCTGGAAACGGTGATAGTAAAGTGTTGGTACCCAAATTGATTCTCCTCAATGTCTGAGCAACATCATAAGTATTGACAGGAAGTTTAGAGGAAAATAGATCATAATGATTCATTTTATAGCTGGGGATGGGATCTAACTGGCCTTTTTTCACTCAAATGTGGAGAAATGGGTAGCACCCTCAAAAGGATTTGATCTATCCTCACTATTTTAGGTTGTGCCTTTCAACCAAGGTAAGAGAACCCTTTTTTAGCCTGTCATTTATGGAGGAGATGGATATATCCTTATGAATTTGTTAAAGATACATTGATGAAAATGTGATCAATGCAACAAAATATAACTCTTACAAGTTATCACTCTAGATAGTGGAGATTTTTAGAAAAAGTTTGGGACACTAAATATATCTTAAATCTTGATTGTTTCTACATGTTTTGTAACAAAAATCATGCATTTGTACACACATAGGAAAAATAGGGGGCGATGTAGGATTTTTTAGAGGAATGACAAATATCTGGAGGGAATCCATGAGCACCAAAAAGTTGCACTCAACCTGCAAAATGATGTAGCTTCAAGATCAAAGCAAGAAATCATTCATGGAAGCAATGTGCATGCATTGAGGAAACAAAACCTAAAAAAATTATACTCTATTCCATTCCCCATGTGTTGCTCAAGATGAAATGGTGTACAAATAGTAGTGGGGTGTGTAACTCCCCCACAAATGTAGCCATCGAGAAGTGGGAGTTACATTCCTAAAATATCCGGTCAAATGTAACTCCAATGACACTCTATGATGTGTGTAAGAGCCATAATAACACCCTAGGACACCTAAGCATGGTGAATCACCTATGTGGAGGTATTCCATGTATTTAAAATAAATACATGGAAAATAACCTACACCAACACCCCCCCTGAAGCATAGCTTAGGTGGAGACATAGATGAAAATAAGGAGAGAAGTGGGTCCTGGAAAGAAGCCTAATGAGGTACCCACATACAAGAAGCTCTCGAAAAGTGGAGTAAAAGGAGAAAACCCAGTGGGAAAAACTCCCCCAAAAGAGAGACAAGTCCACTCTCTAATCTAAGAAAGATGCCAAGGATGGGTCCCGGCCACAGACGAGCCTATAAAGGTACCCATGTACAAAGAGGCAATCTCTCGGAAAGAAGAAGAAGAGAGAAGAAGAGGGAGATGAGAGGAATGCAAAAGATGCCATGGACGGATCTGAACTCTGCAGCTCTAGGAGGTCTCCCAGAAGAGTGTCGATGATGAGATCATCTCGCCTATGGATCAAGAAGAGCCACCCGCACCGAACTGTGCATGTGCACTGCCCTTAGAAGGATAGAAATGACATGTTGGAAGTCCACCCACTCCACAAAGGAAACTTAAGGCAACAACAAGAAGAAATCGAGTCTAGTGTAGGGATTGTGACATAGGTCTAGCAAGTGAGTGCCAAGGAGCCAAAGGTAATGCCATGTGCGTAGAACTATCAGAGTGAAAAGAGGAACACCCACAAAAAGGATGTCCAAGTGATGTGAAGGGAACAAAACATCCTCCACAATAGAAAAGGGATCCACAACTGAGGGTGGATCAATGAAGGTCTCTGGAAATGTGGAAGTGACATGAGTCCCAGAAGGGGCACTCCCAACAACAAAGATGATGAACTCCTCTGAAATACTTGTAGATGGATGAGGGACCTATAGTGCATCACAAGTATACTTTACAAAAAGAAGACTAAGGTCAGGCAGATACTCGTCCCAATGAGGGGGCTCAACAAATAGAAGAGTGAAGTTAGATAGGTATGAGTCATTCAATGAAGGTAAAGGAGTGAAGTGGGCCTCACACACTAGAAGTGGAAAGGAGGTGGGTGTAATGATGGTGTGAGACTGAGTAGAAGACTGGTCGATATCTGATGAGATGTGGGAAGTGTCAACACTCTCTGGAATAGTGAGAGAAAGAGGAGAAGAGTCCTCTGTAATACTCGACATCAAAAGCTGGATGCACAATCTCTCATCATCGAAGTACAACCAAGTAAGCTCGTGTCAGTGGAACTATCATCACACAAAGAAATGGAGGAGACAACTGAATTCCAGCAATAGCAACAATGGCAGCAGTATGTGAAGGGTCTCCATAAAAGGACTGAAGAATGCTCTAGACATGATGGGGTGGATCTGATTGTGCCATGTGAAACCAGAGAGAACGAGAGACATGCATCATCATGTGACCATAGATGTGGTCACAAGTGTCAAGGAAGTCCTCTAGATGACGATGATCAGCGGGTGCAGGAACTGGCCCAAGCAAGAAGGGTAAAAGACCCTCGTGGGTGAAGTAATGTTCCATGGAAGCACACCAAGCTGAATAGTTCCCTCTCCCGGTGAGAAGTGGCGGAGGTTGTAAAGTGATCCTATAATGCTCAAGTCTAGAAAGAGCACTCTCCATGATGAAAAATGCAAGATGCACAAAAGCAAGACGTCAGACTCGGCCGATAATGCATCTGCAGTGAAAGCCCAAGAGTATAGTCAACCCCCTAGAATGTGGCACTTTATAAAGTAGTGTGTTTACAAAACTGACAATGTCATCATGTAATGTGTGAAAAATCATGCAACTTTGACTAAAGAAGCACTCAAAAATGAGCAATGCGAGTCAAAAGTTATGGCATTAAAACAATTCCCAGAACTGATGGAAAATGTCACTAAATGCTGCAAACACATTTAAAAAGTGCACGAAATGGGTGCAAAGGGTATCATGTGGGTACCCATTGGAAATGACATGAAATTTTAGATAGGGTTTTTTTGCTTGTGAGGGGGATTAGCCTCCTGCCAACCCCGGACCTCGCCCTCGTCTTCGTCACTCGAAGGAAGGACATAATACAAGCAAAAATGAAGCCTAAAATTTATTACATGCCATGGAATAATGTTTTTATCCTCAAAACATCAAAAAATGGATTGTTTTAACCACCCAACAATTCTAAAAGGGAGATGGGGCCACGTTGTCAAGCCATGTGGCTTGTAATTACAATTTTGCACTTTGCCGCCAAAAAAAATGCTCAACTTGTTGTTTGAATGCCAAGTTGAGTTAATTTTACACAAGCCAATGCTGGGTCAAAGGAAGGCAGGTGTGCTCACCACATGGATCAAGGGATGTGAGCCAAAGAAGTGCTGTGGATGAGTTGCAGAAGGCAAGCAGGAGCACCCACGTGCCTAAAATGCGGAAGGGAAACATTTTGAGACGTTGTGAACAACATGGAATGTGCTAAGTTCAACACAGTTGTCAAAGATGATTCCAAACCCATGTTGTGCCAAAGTCTTTGAGATGATTCCAACTATAGGTAGCTAGAGTGAAATGTAGGTGGGAGCAAGATGAGGTGAGAGAATCCCATGAAACAACCGAGAGTCCTGGGCCACGTGTGAAGGGATGATGCCAGCAGTGCAGTCAAGTCTTGAGTCTTGGCTGAGCTACCGTTTGGAATGTTGCCAAGCTGGAGCTAACATTAGATGGGTTGAGGGACCGTTGAGGAGAGCCAGGTGTGAAGGAGTAACGACAACAACAAAAATGGCGAGTAGGGGTGTAAAGCAACAAGAATAGGTTCAAATGACGAAAGGCAAGAAAGAGCTCCAAGCACGCAGCAGGAAGAGAATAACGAGCCAAAGGACGTTTGACACGACTGCAGAGAAGAGGATGCTTGAAATAAGGAAAATGCAATTTAGTTAATGCCATGGCCAAGCTATAACCACAAAATTTGAGACGAGCAAACAATAAATCAGCCAAAGCAGAGGAGGGCAATGAACCAGGGGAGTCAAACATTGAATCCAACATGAGCACGAGTGGTAGATCCAAGTTGAGGTTGAAAGAAAGGCAGGGAGCTAGGAACAAGATGTGGAGCCCCAAAGCATGAGTAGAAGCCAAGCTGGGAAACCACAAAATCTGAACCTGAACACAACCATAACCAACAAGTAATACACAAACAACCCACAAAAAATGCCACTAGAATCTCAAAAATATGCCAGAAACTCGAACAACAACCCTTGAAAAATGCAAGTAGAGCACATGCAAATGATAGCTTACACAAGAAACTATGAGATGGAGAGTAGTAAGCAACTATTGCATGAGCAACATGATTCCGATCCCCGAGCTCTGATACCATGTCGGAGGAATGACGAAGATCTGGAGGGAATCCGTGAGCACCAAAATTGCACTCAACCACAAAATGATGTAGCTTCAAGATCAAAGAAAGAAATCATTCATGGAAGCAATGTGCATGCATTGAGGAAACAAAAGCTGAAAAATTAAACTCTATTCCATTCCCATGTATTGATCAAGATGAAAGGGTGTATAAATAGTAGTGGGGTGTGTAACTCCCCCACAAATGTAGCCATTGAGAAGTGGGAGTTACATTCCCGGAATAGCTGGTCAAATGTAACTCCAATGACGCTCTATGACGTGTGTAAGAGCCATAATGACACCCTAGGACACCTAAGCATGGTGAATCACCTATGTGGAGGTATTCCATGTATTTAAAATAAATACATGGAAAATAACCTACACCAATAGGATTGGATGTTTTTAATGAACTTTTGGTGGGAGGTGAGGCAGGATGGACTTGATTCACCAGATCTTTGAGAGCTTCAACAAAATGGAAGGATAAACCAACAAAATGCCACATAATAGCTAAAATGTTTCTTTAACCAGAATATGTGCTTCAATAGAGGCCCAGATTATCACTTTTTCACATAATCTATGAGATTCTAACATGAAGGCTTGAGTTAAAGAACCCAACAAAGCATCAAAATCTAATATCAATCATGCCTGAGGTACACCTCAGAGGCTTACAGACAATCTCTGTCAATAGATGAAAGAAGAGTGATTTTAAATTTTTTATTTAATTCCCATATGAAAGCTCTTCTGAGACATGAAATTACAGATTCCATTAAATTATCATAAGGATTGAAACCTATGTGATTTAGAAATATTTTAATACAATATTGCAATAGGAACAAGAAAAACTATTTGCAGACATTCAAAAATGAAACAGACACATTTTGCTCAAGATCAACATGGAATAACTTGAGTTTGATTAAATTTATCAGTAGGGGAAAGTTTTTAGAACATTCTCAGAGTTTGTCAATGGCTGTACACTCATAACCACCTTGACATGATCAAACTTAATACAAAAGAGATAACTAGGTTCCTCAGATAGCTTCTCAAAAAGATAGGGTTTGTTAAATTTTCCTCTTGGGAATTTTCTTGACCTCCAACACTCCCACCATTTACATGATAAACTCATTCAATTTATACTTTTTCCATAATTTCCCCCACCTAAAAACATAAACATTGAGTGCACCAATGTTCGCCATGATATCGATCGCGATTCCCATAATTAGATCTGTAAAAAGCTATCAGGTGCTCAAGGGGGTAGATCTCTTTAAATATCTCCCATGATCAACTCCTCCTCTCGGTAGATCACTTTTCTTCAACTTCCAACCACTTCCACCCCTAATCTATCAAATCTAGTTCTTTGCATGCTCGAGAGAATAAAAATGGAAGATCAGATCGAGCCTAATAGCCAGATCATTTTAATGGTGAAATATGTCTCTAGATCTCCCCCACCAAACTTAGATATCAAAATTAACTCCCTCTCTATTTGGTGTGTAGGAAATACAAAGAAATCATGAAGACTTGCACTTCTAGGAGATTGTTTAGTAAAATGGGGGTAAAATCACATTCGGACACATAATCTGTTGTTGATCTTCACTTTGAATTTACGTGTCCACATGAAAGATTCAATTTAAAATGGCCCTAGGGGTTTCCTTTTGAATTTTTAAACTCCCACGCATCACAATGGCGCACCTTGAGATGGTCCCCAAAATTTGAGACCCTGAAAGAGTGCGGGCTCACCACATGTCCTAGCCTCGACAAAATTTGTTTGAAGGCTTGAAGCTTAGCGGAAGGCGCCATGTGTCAAAGTCTCGAGGAAATCTCCTTTGGTCATTGAAAATTCCAAGAAAAATGCAAAGTGAGTGGAGGCCTCCAAGTGTCCTCTTGGTGCTTCTTTAAAATGAAACTCAAAGGCCGGTTCCCAAACATGCGCGGTTCCTCCATGTGTCCCAGACCTCCCAAAAACCTTTTGAAATAAGACTAACCATGGAAAGACCAGTGGAAACCTCCAAGTGTCCTCCCGACGCTACTCCAAGGCCAAACAAAAATTAGATCTTCAAATGAGTGTCGTTCCTCCACATGGAAAAATATTTAAGTTGAGGCAATTCATAAAATTTTGAAGTACCTTGCCGAGCTGCATCCAACCAAAAGAGGCCATGTTTCTTGTTGATGCAAAGATGTGAATTTGACTAGGAGAAATGCCCTGTCAAACCATAAAATGTAGAAAAACAATCATTCGAGCCTGGAGATGAAATTTTCTCTAAGGACAAAGAATTCAAAAATGTTACAAGGCTCAAATACGTTCCTCAGAGCTACATCCATTTATTTTCCTTCAAGTATTTAGGGAAAAAATGACAAGGACAACAAATCTCAACTGTGGAAAATGGAAAGAATGGGAAAGCCCGAGTTTTTAGATGAACAGAGAACAAGAGACCCAAATTACAAACCCCTTCAGAGGAACAGAGAAACAAGGAGACAAATATGGACCCATACATGATCATCGACCCAAGGAAAGATTAATTATGGCAACAAAATTAAGGTAGAGACCATTTAGTCACAACACATGGGGATAAAATATGACAGAGACCGTAAATCAATGGATTTTCAAAGGTAAAATGGATCAAGAATTTTTGAGTACCCACACACCCTTCTAAAAATAAAAACTAAATCAGAAAAGATCTAGTGAGCCATATCCTGTGCATGAAATGCACTTATTGAATTAAAAACTACAACTATGCATGAGAACTTATTGAAACAGAAAACCTAAACTAACCTACTCTAACCAACATTGTAATATTTTCAATAGAAATGCTTGAGAAACATACCATTCACAGGAATGGGAAGTTCCTCTCCACTTATCCTTTTGAGTTGAAAAGCATTGTGCTATTTTCCAGATGAAATCTTATATGGTCCACTCCAGATTGCATCAAACATTGTGTGGTTTCCTAGATTTTCCTATCTTCATCCCATTTCAACACAATATCTCCTTCATTAAAAATTATTATTTTGGCCTTCTTATCAAAATTACTCTTAACCTACTTCTAATGCTTCTCTATCTTTTTATGAGCTTGATCTCTCAAATCTTATAGTTCCATAAGTTTTGCATAACATACCTTCATTGGTTCATTTTCAATTAACTCCAATTGATGTAGTAAATCCATTGCGGGAAGCTCAAGAGAAATAGGAAATCTTACCTCCATTCCATAAACAAGTTTGTATGGTGAAAGGTCCTAATTGACCTTTTTGGAGTCACTCTATCATCCCACAATGCTAAATATTATATTGTATGTCGGGATCTCTAATTTTTTTTAGCATTCTCTTGATTATCCTTATATTTTTTTACTTTCATCCAATCCATTACCCTGAGGGTAATAATTGGATGAAGTGATACGATAAATACTATGTTTAACATCCCAATTAGTTACTATTGCTCCAAGAAAAGCTAGATCATTGTTAGAAATTATGGTGGTTAGAACACCGAATCTGTAAACAATTCCTTCATAAACTGATAGAATGCATGTATCATTTGATTTTTGTAAAACTATAGCTTTAGTCCAACAATTAAATTAGTTTTTGGCTATAAAAATACATTTATGCCCTTGAGATGAATGTGGATTAATCATACTAATGAAGTTAATGCCCCACTACATAAAAGGATGATCAACTATAATAGGTCGGAGGGGGAAAATGCTAATCCTTCCTTTCCAACAAAGAATTCACATTGCTTACATTTTTTTAATCCATTCATAGAAGTCCTTGAAATTTCTAGGACAATAATAACCAGCTCACATAATTTTAAGGGTTTTTGTGTGTGTTGTAAAGTGACCACCTACAGATCCTTCATAAAATTCGTAAGTAACTATTGTACTTGATCAAAATTAACACAACGCAGTAGTATTTAGTTTATATCCTGTTTGAATAGTACTCCATTAATTAAAAAAAAGGTACAACCTGCAAATGCAAATATATTCTCTTATTTTTATCCATACCTTCAAGCTAAATGCCATGCTATAAATAAGTTATCATATTAGCCATCCAAATTAAAACCGGAGCCTCTTGATCAAATTCAACTTGCTGATTTTCAAGCTACAATAAAACTACAGCATTTTGAGATTCCATATCTGCAATTAGATGTTCACAAAGTCCTTTTCCTTGATTGTTTTGGCCACTCTAATGTCAACATCATATTCCATTACCTTAGTGATCCATTCAACCCTTTTCTCATTCAGTTCTTTGTTCAAAAGGAAAGCTTTAACACTTGGATGAGAAACCAAAACATGAATTTTGTTATTTAAAAGCATGTACTTGAAGTTTTTCAATCCTCTAACTACTGCAAGTACCTGTTTTTCAAGAAAAGTGTACCTTTTTTCATAGTCATGAAGGATTTTCCTAAAAAAATAATGGGTAACTTTATCTTATTATTGTTAACCCAAGTTAAAATGGCTCAAATGGTTTTAGCTCCTACAAGTGCATACATAATGAATTCTTTATCAAAATTTGGGTTTTCCAATGTAGGAGCTTGAGAAATAGCCAATTTAATGGCTTCAAATCCTTTCTTTCCTTCGCTGCTCCATGAGAATTTTTTTCCTTTCTTGAGCATAGAGGTCAATGGTTTGACCAAGGCTACAAAATCTGGTACAAACCTTCTTACGAAGTTTATTTTTGCCCAAAAATTCTAAATAGCATACTTATGATGTGGTAAAGACAGGTTGCAAAATTAAATGTACCCTTAACATGTCAATGGATAAACCTTGTTTGGAAACAATGTGACCAAGTAATTTTCTTTCATGGACTGAAAAAATTGATCTTGTGGGACTAAAAGTGATCCCAAATTACCTGCAAATTTCAAAGGTTTGCCTCAAATGCATGAGATGATCAGCAATTTTTTTGAGAAAATAGTCACATCATCCAAATACACAAGTATACATTTAATCGAATGATATAGAAAGTCATGTCCATTTCATGATGAAACATTGCACCAACATTATAAAGACAAAAAGGCATTCTCTTGTATGCGTAAGTCCAACACTTTGTGGTGATGACAGATTTTGTGTATGTATCTTTATCAAGAAAAAGAATATAATTGTATCTGTTGTAACCATCTAACAGGGACAACCTATTTGAACCTAAAACTATTCTTAAAATCTGATCCATATTGGGTAGCAGATAGTGATCTTTTAATGAAGCTCTGTTAAGGTCTCTAAAATCCACACACAACTAGATTTCACCATTTTTCTTCCGTACAGGAACAAGGTTGGCCACCCAACTTGAATGCTTGATGGGGAAGATAATACCTGATTCAATTAGCTTAGACAACTCATTCCTCATCAATGGTTCAATTTTGGGATTTATAGGCCTTTATTTTTTCCTTACAAGTTTTGAATCTGGATGTAATTCAATAGTATGTTGAGTCAATATGGGATCAAAACCTATCAAATATTGGTATTTATAAGAAAATACATCTATAAAATCTTTGCATAAATCAACAAAATATTGCTTCTCAATAGTGGAACATACCTTTCTAATCTGCAATGTTTTACCTTCATCAACTAATATTTCTTCATAATTATCAACATGAGTGGAGATCTTTCCTTTATCTTTTCTGAGTTGATCATCTGAGCTGAAAATATCCTCCAAAGTGACAAGTCCTTGAGGTAATTTATTTGTTTTCAGCTGCACAATCTGATCACCATATTGGTGTTGTAACTTAGCTTGATTAGCTGATGAAAACTCAGCTTCTTCCTACAAAATCTATAGATTTGTTTATCATCTTCAAAAACCTACCAATTCTCTTCATTATTAGGAACCAATGGGATGATTACAAACTTAATGTGAGGATGTATTTTATCATTTTTGACTGTTCTAGCACATCAAAGATGGCTCCAACTACTACAAGTCTGTCATCTGCGCATGCTTATTATTTTCTCTTTGGGATGGATGAATGTGAAATTGTAACATTCCCATTTTAAGACTTTATAAACAAGGGAAATTGTTTTTTTTTTTCAACACAATGTTCTCTGGTCTAAATAAAACATAATTTAGAACACACATTCTATACCAATCAATCTCATACAGAGATAACCATATGCAACCTTAATGTAATGACTCAATAATTTCTCGATCTCTCATTCCATGACTTAGTTACCAATCTGATCTCTCATATTTGTCCTAAAGTATAAAATAATTTATGTATATAACATAAACTTGGTTTTCCTACCCTATTTCGTGACCGAGTGATCTGTTTAAAGAATCTATCCGAATAATTGTTACCAATATTCATCTGACATCATATTTCTTTAAACTAGGTGACATAGGACAACACAACCAACAACTTGCGATACTTTGGCAAAATATTTTCAACATATTGTTCATGTTACTATTCCTAGATGGCATACTCGTCAGTTTGGAATACGTCCTTCACCTCACTCTACTATTATCTAGAATGGTATTTACTGATTATTGTTAGTCCACTTGCCCAAGGTTTGACCCTAGCCCATGTTAGCAACATAATTTTTATAGGAAGATGCTCACGATGGCTTAGGGTATATGAACATACTCGATCAACCTAAGTAAACCGAATGTGCCAAGGTACCCTGAGTCATAGAAAGCTACTCCCTATTCTAAACATGTTACTAACTTGACCTAAAGAGAAATTAAGTTCAAGTTTAGATGTGTGTAGATCTAGATGAACAAATACGGAAGGGTGTTGCCACATGTCAACTACAACATTATATACTCGAGAAGCCCTTGGTATTCTTGAAGGTACAGTCCTGCAGTTGGCGTGTGCCAACATCCATTAGAACTAATTCATCACGATGTACATACCCCTTGGTGGTCATTAATTCATAATTAAATTATATTAATATTCAAATTGCAGTAACCATGCCTAACCCTATTCCAACATTCATTAAGTTCTATATCAAAAATTAATCTGATTTGATACTAAGAACTTCATTAACTCATGTTTTTATTCATGTTCAATAACTCGGCATAACAAGCAGTTATCCTCGAAGCAGGCAGCAAACATCAAATGTTTTATTTTTAATGTAACATAGCTACCTAAAGTAGGTGTGTCATCCACCTAGGTTCAGCTAACATTTACTTTATATAAACGAAGTACAAATATTAAATATCATAACCACCATTCCTTTTATTTTTCATTCTTTTATGAGAGGAAGAGTCTTCCTCTACATGGTTAGATGTTAGAGTTAACATAACCTTTTTATTATTCATTACTCATATAGTTTAATTGTATGTCTAATACATATTTCATTATTAAACTATAGTTTTTTAGTTAGAGAATGACATCTTTTGCAATTTAACAAGTTTCATTATAGTAAGGGAGATTGTACTATCCCCTTATTCCAACTTATTAATTGATAATAGTAATAGTACACAAATGGATATAAAGAATGTCGACAAGACAAGATATCATTACTATTTCCTTCATTTAAAGTACAAGAGAATTTACACCGTAATTAGGAGTCAGTCACCAAACCTTCAAATTCATCAAGATAAAATATACACTTTACAAGACAATGCATTTCAGGCATACAAGACATGTCGATCAACATTAAGATCATAAAAGAACATAAATTTTATTTTTCAATACAACTCAAGAATGAATCAAAATTATTTACAAAAGATCCAAACTTAAATAAGCCAATACATCATAAAAGTTTTTTCCTTCTTTTATCACTTACGAAGTCCATCTGCAAAAATTGCTAGCATGGGTCAGTTCATTGAACTGAGCATGATAAGCACTAAGCATTAAAATGAAGTGCATTCCACTAATTATTCCATTAAAACAACTTTGCTTTAATGAAACAATTAATATATATCATATAAATAACCATAAGTAGTAATAACTAGAAAAGAAGAACAATTTAATAAGTCTAAATTCACTTTTAGGAAAAGCATAATAAAATCAGCAACCACTACTTTATATCATATAAGAATTGACCCAATCAATTTCTTATTTAAAATAAACAACAGATCTTGTCGTCTAATTATTTCATAATTCTTTCTCGAATTGAAATATAGAATTTGAATTTACTTCGTAATAAAAGAGTTACTTTCAACATAAAGATATAATTAGGATGCTTCATCCTACAACTTGAATAAATAAGAAGAATCAATACAGACTTTCCATGATTCACTATTCATCCGAAAAATAGAAAACTAGTTCGAAAGTACATAATTGATTACCTACATAGCTACATCAATCAATGAAACTAATAAAAGGATTCACCATTTAAGAGAAAACATCGAATACAAGAATCCCAAATCAATCCGAGAAGGGATTGCAAGCCTTAACTAAATTCTACATTATAGAAGATAACATTCAAAGACACGAAACCATACATTCCAAAAATGAAAGCAAGACTCACACAAGGATAGTCTCTTATTGTGTCCATATAGGGAAGATTTGTAACATGCTAGAGTGAAAAAGGATGAGTCCTTCCAATTACAAATCCAAATGGAGCATGACTCAGTAAAACAAAGCAATCGGTCTAACATGATTATGTTTTCCCTTCAATAGTTCAGAATCAGCTATTCACTTTCCACATCAATATAATAATTGACTTAGTAAAAATAGACTAAAATCCACAAGTGTCTCGGAACAGTGGTTTCCCACTATTTCCTACAAGATAGAAAGGACAGAAAAGCTAAACCCAAGAAGTTGAACAGGCCTAAGAGAGTAATCACTCTACAGCCAAGAAGAGAGTCGAGCTACAGAGAAGTTTGATCAAATGAACTTATCTTTACAAAATTTAAAGGATCTCAAATAGAAAATATCCAATCAAGAATTCATTTCTTTTGTACTATCAAATGAATTCCCATTTCTATTTCAAACTCAGAAGTTCTTTTGCTAGTTCCCAAAAGAGAACACAAAATCAAACACATAGTTTATAGAAAGCAATACTTCTAGTTTCCCTTATGAATTCAAACTTTATCGAACAACAATATCAACACTAACTTGGTTCATCTATTCCACGTTGTTTAAACACAAGTTCAAATTCATTCCATAGAGAGAAGTATACAATACATTTCCAAGGCAGAAGTAAAATTTGGACAAAACAAGATACAATCCACAAGAGAAATCTATTCCTTTCTCCTTTTAAAGACTCGAAATTCATTCAAATGAATCTAAAAGAGAATACAAAACCCAACACCAGTATTAAGCTAAGAAAGTTTCTATAATACTCACGAACTCAATAGTAACTAAAATCCCAACAACAAGGACTTACACAACTCTATACAAAAGAAACATATAGTTCGTGATCATAAAGAAGAACAAATTATACAAAACAATCCCGAACCAGAGGTATGAAATCCTTCCAAACAAGATTTAGTTTACTTGAGTATTCAACTATTATCTCTTTTTTGAAAACCTAGAAATCAATTAAAAGGATTTGAAAGAGAGTACAAAAACCCATCACATGTTTAAGTCAAGAAAAGTCTCAACATTACCCTAGAACTTGGTGAAACAAAATCACAAAAAAAAGAATTTCACAGCTCCATCTAGTACGTAAATATCAAGACAGAGAAGGTAACTATTCCCATCAACTAACACAAGAAAAAGTATACACACAACATTTCCATAAACATCGAGAACCCATTAAAGATTGTTTCAAACTATCTCGAATTCCTACCAATGAGAAAGTAACAAAACAATATTGAACTAGATACATTTCCATATAGTTTCAAAGATGATTTGAACGTAAAAACCAAGGTTCATTAATGCAATTACTCCCCAATCTCCCACCTATCTCTCCTTGCCACCGCCTCCTAAAACTAGTGAATGCTATTTCCACTTCAGCATGCATTTCCAACTTTAGTGAAGACTCCATGTATGCTTCCACCAAGTTTACTTGCCTTTTCCAAAACTGGCAGTACTTCCCATTTATTCAAACAAATCAAATCAAATAAATGCCTTTAGAACTGTCCCCAAAATGCCATGTGACCCTAGGTTCCCTTTCAATAGTTTAGGATAGATTTCCATAACTTAGGTTATAACCTTTGAACTAAAATAAAAACCTACCCTACGGGCGCCCCTAGAGACTCATTTAAAACAAGCATTTTGAAAAATAACCCCTTGCAGTCAAATATTTTATCATTTGTACATTTTAGGTTCAAAAACAATAAATTGAGAAGAACTAACCTAAGACTTCATGGGTTGATGTTCCACGCTTGGAGGCATGATCACTATCTCACCATGAACTTTTTGACTATACTCTCATCGAAAACCATCACTGTGGGTCCCAGAGCTCAAAAACTATCAAATCAATCCACAGAAATGAATAGTAAAATGAGTTCATTTCACATATATATAGCTTTCTAAAATTAATTTTCAATGTCTTTCGTAGGGTTGGAGCATCAACGAAGGTAAGTTCTAAACCCCACACATATGGTAATTCCTCATTTCATATCAATTTAGTTTTATTTCTCAATTTATTTTATCTATCTGCACTTGAGTCCCCTTTTTCATTTTACAGATAGTGGGATTTTGGATGGTGACTTTCCAACACACGGGCGTGTCAGGTATAACTCCTAACTCCCCATTTCGGGACCACCATACTCAAATCCACCATTTTATGCCTCTTCATGGCTAAGATGCTTCTCTAAGGGGGAAATATGTATGTACCCAAAATTGTAGGGTACTGCACCACTGGAAAGATGTTACACATACCCCAATGATACAAGTCTCCTCACAAGGTATTTAGGATCCAGAAAAGATCGCCAAGTATACGTTTGTATCCCGTATGCCCCACCTGTCCTCTGTGTGATTTTTTCTGTTCTCTACCCCCTTTTTCTTGCATTTTTGTCTTAAGTAACGAGACTGCCGCTATGCCTAGGTGGCGGTCTCGTGACCGCCACCCAAGACAGGGCGTCGGTATTGTAACTGCCGCCCTGCACAAGGCAACGGTCCTGTACGTGTTTTCTAGAAAGATCCAATGATCATGTCAAACATAAAATTTCAATTTCTATCCACATTTCTCAGCTAATTTTCTTTGCATTTATGTTTTGGCCACCTTATGAATAGTTTTTTCACTTTTTTTAATGGTAAAAGAGTTCCATTCCAAGTTACCTTTTAGTGAATGCATTTTCTGTAAATAGCCACTTGTTTTCAAACAAATGGCCCCTCTCCTTCTCTATTTAATCATTCAGTCTTTTGAGTTTCTTGCTTAGAATTCCAATAGTTTCATGTTTTGCATCCATTGTTAGTCTTCCTTTGTTGTTTAGAGGTCATTTGATCTTCTTGTTTCAATCTTGCTTCATTGTTGTTCCATGCAAACTAGTTTAGAGTAAGGTAGTTTCATTCTTAGATTGGAATCCATTTAGAGTTGCAGGTTTTGTTTAGTCACAAAATATAGTTTCTAGAACTCTTGGCACATTTGTGTTGTATTCTCGCAATAAATCCTGCTAGGAATTACATAGTCAAGCTCTGTTCACTTGCACTATCTCTCTCTTACTTGCATTATATTCAGTCTATATCCAAAGCTTCCATTGTTTGAGTACCTTATTCTATTGATGCTATCATATACACACTTTTCTAGATTCAAGAGAACACAAAGGAATGAGAAGATCACACGAAGGGATGAAGTCACACACAACTAGATTTACCATTGTTCTGTAAACTCCAGGTTTGAGCTATCAAAGTTCTAGTTACAACGTATCAAATAGAGTAGTAAATTATTTTATTTCAGTCAAAGCTCATTCTCGATATCACCCGAGAAGCTATGGGGATTGATAGTTTCTAAGAAACTATGATTCATTCCTCACTTCTGAGGTAGGATCAAGAGCCTTTCAATTTAAAAACAATTATTTGCTTAGATATTTAGGATAAATTCACAACTGCACAGGCAAATAACTACACCGGGCTACTTTGTTTGTTTCAATTCTGTTACTAGATTAGTTGTCCATTTGCTAAATATATTAAAATAGCTGCTCTTTTAATTTCATTAAAATACTTCATCAAAAATACAAAAATAAAAATACATACATAGTGTAGATACATCTTTCATAATTAGCTTATTAGTTTTAGTTAAAAGTTGAAACATTTTGCATGACAATCACGGGACCTAGAGAGCCCAGAGAATACATATTTGAACCAATAGTGCCTCAACCAAATCTCCCCACAACACTAGCTGATATAGATCAAGACCTTAGGATACAAGTCTTTCGAGCAACGGTAAATCTACGAGCAATTAGTGAACAACTGAGAGAGTTAAATATTGAAGACGACAAGGCATAGGCATTTTGGTCAAATCATCCTAACTATAGATTGCCTTAATAGGACATCTCGTATGGATGCACAAGGATTCGAAGAGAACAAGTATTCGGTTACGATCCTTTAGATCCACAACCTAACGCAGGAGACCTCCTCATTGACATAGATACTAGCTTACGCATTCAAATTTCCAGAACACCTGTAAGGTATTCTGAGAAAATTACACTTCTAGTTCTAAACATAGAGGCTGAAAAGGCGTATGATTATTGGATAGTCGGAAGGAGAGATTAACTCTACATATTACCATAGGAGGTCCGACACAACCACAAATGTATGGTTGTGATCCACAGGTCCCACAACCTAATGGGCCTTCTAATCAATCAGACATTGATGTTGGTTTATGAACACTAGTATTTAGGTCCTCACAACTTCCACCAGACATTATTACACAATTCTCCTTATTAAACATAGCAGCCAATCAAGCTAAATATTTCTGGACTAGACCAGAGAATCGTCCATAAAAACCCCAGAAAATCCACTACACCTCCCATCACCATTTTCATGACCTTGTCTAGAAATATACACGAAGCCCCCACAGGTCACTTCCCACATATCCAACAGCCAATAAACAGGATCTCGGCAGAGCTCGACATTGATTGGAGCCTCCGAACTACTATTATATCCGAACAATCCATTACACCAATTTAGGTTAGGAGGGCCTTCTTTACCTTAGATTCATAGATTCCATTATTACATATTGAGGATATAAGATTTCCCAACTAGTTTTTCTATATCCATATATATTCCACATTCACTGTCGTCTCAACATGACCTCGGGAGGTCGGGTACGAGGAAGAGTTACTTGTAGATTCTTATGCTCGCATGTCACTTTTCCATCATACATGAACCTCTTACGACACCTTAGAGGAGGTTCTTTTAGCATCTACATAGACCAAGGATCCCAAAATATAAACCAAGGCACCCATAGATGCCCCTATCCTTCTATAGGAACCACAATCCAATAAAATCTATCGAATCTACATTTTTCTAGGCTTCTATGTGACGGTCCTCCATCTCTGTTCATCCGGTATCCACTACAACACAATCCAACAACCTCTACGAATCAAATAAGGCTCTTATAACCCTCTTTGCACATTAGGGTTTCATATTTTCTAGCTTAGTTTACTTGGGTATTATTTCAATATTTCAAAGTATTCATTTATTTACTACAAACTTGCATTATATTAGGCTATTATATTACATTTTAGCATAATCATTTTGGTGAACCCCATGCTCGAATCCACCTTATTTCTAGGGTTTTCTTCTTATTCCTATCACCCATAGTGGTTGATTTGGGTCTCTTGAGCATCTTGAGCTTCCTCTATTCTCTTGTAGGGTTTCTAAATCTGTGGCCGAGGTCTCTACATCAATGGTTATAACTCACAATCCCTTTTCTAACTCTCATAATGTTCCTCTTCACAAAGTAGAAGCATCTAATAGTGATAAATCATATGATGCGAGATACTAATGTCGATCGAACATACTTATTTATTTTTAAAAATATTTGCGTAATAATCCCACCCATCTTCCACATATTATGCATGATTTGGTCACTGCTAAAAATACTCGTGATGTTGCCACGACCCCACTTATTGCTAACCCTTGATTCAAATGACCTCCACTTATCCTCTCACTCATGTATTCATTCCTACCATTACCGCTTCTATCACTCCACCTAATACTCTCAATGCACAACCTGGTTCCTCTTCGAATCCTCCTGATTTAACTTCTTTATATCATGACCTATAGGCATAGATTCACCAGCTACACTCACCAGTTCTCATGTATCTTCATCTCTTGACTCTATTTAACTTCTCCATACTCCTTTTTCACCCTCCATTTCCATGTATCCACTACCACCAAACTTCAAATCTCTTAAATTTAGCATCTTTAAAGGCCATGGTGACCCACAAGAGCATCTTTGAGCTTTTCACATAGCATGTCTTGATTATGTGGATGATCACACACTTCTAGAAAATATTTTTCCTTGTTATCTCCAAGAGTATGCGATGTGTTGGTTTTATGACCTACTTATTCAATCGATAACATCTTTTATACATCTATTTGATGTTTTTCTCACTCACTTCTCCATTAATATTGGCTCTAAGATCTCATATGCCCAACTTGCATAACTTAAGAAAGGATCTAACAAACACTTAGCAGACTATGTCTTACGATACAAAAATAACTTAGCTAAGATGTCAAATGTGCTTGTGGACTCTGAGCTTCAAAGACTTATTCATTTAGAGTCTATTACCACCTCTCCAGGAGAGTGTTATTTTTGAGACATCTCCCTGATTTGACCACCTATGTCATACTCTTAAGCTTCACAAAACCAAGCTTTTATCCATCAGAAAGCTTAAATATTAGGAACAAGCATCATCTTCTACATGTTTTCAAAGCAAGTCAACATTCAAACCTTCAATGACCAAACCAACCAACACACGAAATTATCGCCAATCAAAGTATATACCATCAAAAATCTTTAGTTGTAACCATCTCGTTGTATTTTCACTAAGTTCATTATCCCCCCACATATTCTACTACCACAACTTGTCGATAGTAACCTCATCACACTTCCTCCTCCACTCCAATTAGATCCATCTCGACCAAAAGGGCATAATTACGATGAAAATTCTCATTGTGACTATCATCAATGTGTAGGGAATTCCACAAATCATTGTTTCAAGATTTGTATTCTTATTCAGGCCTAATCGACAATGGTAAAATTGAGCTTCTAGAACCTATAGTTTCTGCACCTATCAATGAAAATCATAAGCTCAAAATATTTAACAATTATTTACCGAAGCATGACACAAAAGCAACCGAATCCTCAACTAATTATGTATATCACACAATGCCTCCTCCTACACCTGGGGATCTCGATTTCCTAGTTACTAACACTGAAATTTCTTCACCAATCATCTCTTTCTCTGATCATGATTATCATGGGACATTTTAGTCTAATCATTCACATATTGGTTCTTCTATACTATTTGTCTTTTTAAATAGTAGTAGTCTTCCATACGATTATTCGGCCCATCGGTGAATGTTATATTCCACTTCTCATTGCTATTGGCTATCCACTATTAGAATTTTCATATCTAATGAACAATTCATATGGCATTATCAAACTTCACATTGTTGTAGATCATCTCACTATGCTTGTACCCTTTTTTATGGGGAAAAAAATTGACAGGTGTGACATACTCTTAGGTGTTAAGCTGGATTTACAAGTCTTAGTCTATCATCTCCATGCATTATTTGCTTCTAAAATTCATTCATAACAATTAAGTCATTTCTATCTATGGTGTCCCTCGATCTAGTCCATGGTCACAACTGCCTCTTGTGATAACTAGTATATCATTTACTTCATGTAATACGCCACAACCTATAGAACCTAAAGCACCATATACTCCTAGTTCACCTACTCACATAAAACCTACTTGGTTTCATTACTCTGCTAGTCCAACAAAGAAATATAGGCCCATTCCTTATATAGTTACTTCCACTAGCCATAAATCACCATCACATTTTATCTCACAAAGGTGTCCATCATCATCATGTTTTGATACACATAGGTCTCCATCCCCTACACATTTTTTTACACTGTGGTATACATCATATACTCATCCATCACATGCACATAGGCTTCACTCACCTACACAACATTTATCTGTTATACCACCACTCCTAGACCATAATCATATGTTTTCTCACTATAATCATCGAGTATCAGACCTTCATCCTTTACTTTTATGGGATAGTTCACTCACTACTACACACTTAGGGGGAATTACACTTATCTTCATCCCCTCTATCCACACATTGTATTATTTTGCATAGACATCTTCACAGGTGTTAGCATTAACACTACCCGATGATGTAGTCTAGTGCTATCATTCACACTTGACTATTGAGTGCATACTACACACATGAAACTCACACACCGCACAATAGATATTACACATCACACACTTAAAAAATCTTACATACATACATCCTACATCATACATATTACATCTTACATCTTACTATGCATATCCACATCTCATATCAACCACACATCTTGTATTACATACTATACCTCCTACATTACACATGATGATTTTCATCACCAAATCTATTACACTTTTTTACTCATCTACTTATACATTTTGCACTCAATACACGATGACACACTCTATTTTCATGGTCCATACTAGATTTTTAAGGGTATAAAAATGAAATGGATGTCATCACACTCACACATTCAACCATTCAATATTTCTATCATGGGAAATTTATCCATTAGTGATCTACGCCATAGGCTACATCATCAGTTCTTCTAGCATCCTTTAGTGATATACAATTTAGGATAAATGATCACTTCTTCTGTTATCCTTTTGTGATATATACTTTAGGGTAAATCATTAGACATTCTAAAATCTCATCTCTAGGTCAAATATCATCACTAACATCCATAAAATCATGCTACGCAAAGTACATAGTTTGACCATTTCTCAATTATTCACTCTCATTTATGGTTTATTCTTGATTGGTGAAGGGGCATAAATAAATGAACCTCACTGCATACAATTCCATTCACTCAGAGGGCATGTGGCTTCTATCATCCATGCTACATTCCATTCCATCCATCCACAACATATTGCATATCCTGGTTGCATTTACTATTTCTTGCATTTACTTGTACATGTTCATTTTATTACACATGCTAGATAAATATCTTGTATGTCATTATCTTTATCATACACACATGTGTGTTAACTTGATTTTTAGTTTTGATCGCAGAATAAAAAAATCTATTACACACACCATGGATGTTTAGTTCAAGTACCTAATACATGTCCCACGCTGACTCCCGAGGAATCTACTTTCACATACTATAGGTGTTATCATTTTGTTTCATTCCATAGCATACTACTTTATCAGATTAAACAAATTTTGACATACATTTTATCTTTGTAACATGATAATAGGTGCTTCATGTGTAACATGTGTTTTGTAGGACTATTTTCCACCATGATTATTTGCTATCTTACTTGTACTTAGTTGTCATTGTATACCATTGTTATTGGACATTTCCTTTATCTTATGTGCACACTTGTCTTCTTATGGCCGTGATGGCCTTGATTTTCTTGAAACACTATGAGTGGTGTCCCATGTATGCAACCCACTTTTAATGTTCCACATTGTCTTCTTCGATGTTTACATTATCTACTTACACGTTGTATTCCTAGTTTAAACTTCATATTATACATGCATGTTTGTTTGTAATAACACTTGTTTCCTAGACACTTGTTTTCATGTGCCTTGGTTTCTACCAAGCACATCCCCTTCCCCTTGTAGGGAACACTTTTAGTGGTTGGTCCTTTTATGGGTTTCATACTCATACAACGATGTCTTATACGCACCTAAAGAGAGGGGGCATCATTTAAGTGAATCGATCACGTCATACAATGGTCTACACACAAGTATACAATAGAGCACATTACTAGTACAATAGAGTTCATGGATCAGAATCAGAATTGGGTCCTTAGTAGAGGGATTCATTTCTAGAGTACCTATAACCAGGGGGTAGTTACAAAGTGATTGGGTTTAACACAATCTATAGAACTTATACACAATGGATTTTTACAGGGCATGTTGTCCTTAGCACATGCATTGCTAAACATCATCTACAGTGGTGTTTTATTTCAAGAAGTAGTAAAAGGTTATAGGATAACACCATACCTTCCTATCTACACTACTTTTACCATGGCCTCAGATCACCCAAAAAACCAGATAGTAAAAATATCTCTATAGTTTTGTGAAGTGGTTAAAGGTTGGAGGATAAATCATACTTTCCTCCCTATACTTATTTGTCCGTTGGTGTGGGATTTCCCAAAATACTTGCACTTCATCAATAGTCTCCTTTCTATAATCTTTCCTCATCATGGATCAGGTTCACATGTTTCTTTTTCACATTTAAGCATTTTTGTTTACATACTTCCTTACATGCTTTTTATACATATACATGTGTATTTGACTACTTGATCATATTCTCTTTTACAGGTCCATTTTCTATAGGAATAAATCATTTAATAACATCAACATTAACATGATACTAAAAATAAGTATATCTCACACATCAGAATTTACACACACAAATCCGCCATGGGTTCATTTTAATCACCTTTTTAAATTTTGGCATCTTTAATCTCCACACTCCATTTATTTATCACTCCATGCTTTGTCTACTCCCTTGACACACTTTCTACATCAATCTACATGGATATCGGTATGGATATCTATCTACTTTATGTTACCAATTATTCTTCACACTAACATAAAGTGGGGGAAATGCAGACACAAAATCACACACTTTCGGTCATTACCTAGTATCGATTACATACTAATATTCATATGGTTCCTAAGTAAGAAATTAATATTTAACCCCTTTCTTTGGCCACCTTCCTTTTCTCGTAGGCTTCTACTTTTAGTCTTACACTCTTACTTACTCTATCTTTTCACCTTTTGGAGTTTTTCATTCTTAACACTAGTGCCTAGCTAGGACACAAATTTGAGGTGCCCCCATCCCCTCTAGTCACCCTTTTCCTCTTTTTACTTTGGTGACACTTTTTGGGTCATTTCTATCCATTTGAGCATCTTATCTTCTTTGTAGTCGTCCTTTTCGTGGTTGATTACAAAATTCAATTGAAGGAATCATATAAATATAAATTTATATGAAAATAATAATGGACCAAGCATTAAGCATTAACTATCTCCACTAAAGGTTGCATCAATCAAACACATCTATAGTCACATTTCCATCCATATAGCTCCATTACAAGGGATAAAATGTTGGTTCATCTATATCACACTTCATAGGAGTGGAGTCTATTATTTCCATGCACATATTTATTACATTCTACATCTAGATACTTTCTCTTTATCCACATGTGACTGAAACAAGAGAAACCTAGGGTATATTTCTACACACACACATAACTACATTGGGTTTGAGATGTAGTGCAATACTCAATGATAAGTTTATAATTTTGGTAGTTGAGGATAGCCTGACCCCTTCATTTGAATCTTTTCTTTTTAGGGTTTGATGTTTTGTTTTAGGTTTTGCAGGTGATTCATTCATTCCTAATTTATAGAGACATTCAATGATCATACACTAAAATATAGGTGATTAAAGGTAAAAAAGTGTGAACATTTTGTGACACCTAAAATAAGGTTTTCTAAGTATCATGGCACCCAAAATCTAGACTAGGGCACCCATGTGCACCCCTATCCTTTTGTAGGCACCTGAGTCTAGTAAAACCTACTATATTTACATTTTTCTAAGCTTCTTTGTGAGGGTCCTCCATCTTTGGTCAGTTGGTCTCCACTACAACATAGTTCATATACCTTTGTAAATCATGTAAGTCTCTTCTAACACTATTTCACATTAGGGTTTCATATTTTCTATCTTAGTTTTCTTGGGCATTATTTCAATATTTTATTATTCATTTATTTAATGCAAATTTGCATTAGATTAAGATATTATATTATAATTTAGCATTATCATTAGGTGGTTCCTCAAATATTTCAGTTCATAAATTTCCACTTTGGACTTTATGATATGTTTTATGATAAAAAAGGAGTGGATGTTGGTGAGGTGATATGAGTAGATGTTTGAGGAGAAAATACTAAGTTTGTAGCTACACTAGAAGCTCTTGAAGGATTTTATTTTTAGAAGCATAATTAGAATTATAAGAAGCACTGGAAGACTTACTTAGAATAACATCTAACCTCTTACTTTCCATGAGATCCAGATTCTCTAATGCGGACTCTGTTAGTGCTCGGTTTGGTCTTTCCCTCTTGTCTAGTGTCTACCTCTAAAAGGGTCACTCGACTAGTTTTTTCCTATTAAAAACGTATGCTCAAAGATAGGACCATGTTAGATGAAAATGTGAGTCTTGTGTTTAGGGTGTGAATCCTCTTTTTTAGTTGAGGAACGTAATAGTTATGTTGCCCCTAAAAATACTTGTAACTTTCAACCCTCTCTGTCCTTCTAGTGTTCTCTTACAGTTTACGGGGATTAATTATACCTAATTATGGAATTGGATGTGGAATTTATCCATGTGTCCCTTTGGTGCATCATTTGAAAGGAACAGAGAATTAAAAAATATCAAGGAGCAGGGATCTACCACGTGGTTGATGGTGCAATAAGGCAGCCCATGTAGGCTAAAAAGTCAAAGTAAAGAAGGAGGGCTTGCAGGATTCCACGTGTTTCCTAGGAACAAATTTAAAAAAGGAGAGAAAGAGAGAAGGCCCAAAGATGCATGAGGTATCCACATGTCATGCGAAGTGGCCACCACTAGTGAAAGAACCAAACCAATAGGAAAAGGATGCGGTGTTTGGAAAAAATGTAATGCATTTTTGTGTCTCAAGGCATGCAATCGAAGGTGTGGCTAAAAACTAGAGTTGAGACTCTTAAATGGAGACAAACATGTGGTGGTTTAAAAAATCATGGGCACCATCGATGAAGGTAGATGAATTGCAAAGTTGTAATCAAAGTCTTAGGAACGCAACAAAATATGTGCTAGTGCAGGGTGCTCTCAACATGCAAACTTTGAGTTTTCAAACATCATGTAGACTCATATAAAGGAAGATAAATAATTAGTTTCAGACATAAATAAAAATTGGGGTTCTATAGGGGCCCCAACCCATGATGAAGAAATTTGTATACATATTTGGAAGTAAGGACATAAGAAGAGAAACAATGCTCAGCTATCCTTTCCTCTTATTTTGAAATCTCCTCCAAGCGAGAGGAAGCGTGTTTAACAACTAGTTCTTCCTCAACATGAATTCATCTAAGCCTTTTATTGTCCGAACAAATAAAATGGACCCTATGAGATTTTGGGACATCCCTATATCCATCAATGACTCAAGTGTCATTCGGGACCATCCATGATATTCTCTAGCTTGATCTTCTTCGATTGGAAGATACCCAGTCTAGAAGATCCGAACCACCCGTGAAAATGTTGTCTTCTCTTTCCCCTTGTTAGGAGTAGACTTATTGGGAATGGATTTAGGGGGAACATCTTGAGTAGCTAGATTAGTGAGTATTACATCCCGGGTTCTTGGTGGGATAAGTTATTTTGAGCTAGACTCACCCGGTGACTCCTTGTGAAAGGAGGATGCTCTCTTGGTAGAGGAATAGGTCGGGGTCCTCATAATGTTTTCTCTATCAGAGAATCCTGTCACATTGAATGAATGGAAGGTTAAAAATTGGACTTTCCCTTACCCTCTTGGGTGGAAGATAATGATGTTTTGGAATGATGGGGAGATGAAGGCTCTGCTTCCTCCTCATCTAAGATGATAATTGGGGGTTGGGAGCTTGATTCCCCCTATTGTTTCTTGAAGAAAATAGTGGTGTGGTCAATGGATTTGATGGCACAGTCATACCTAATATTTCTCTAGAGAAATGATTCTCCACTCCATTTCATCCATTTTATGAGAAATGATAGGCACAATATCAATGGAAGACTTGTTATACAACACATAGGATTCCTTGGGAATCTCTTTCAACATGAATTTTTCATCACATAGGAAGGGACAATTTTACTCAGTTGCCCCTGTCATGGTAGGACTCCTTTCAATCCATAATTTCTTCAAATCTTCTAGAGATTTCTAATGTTCCCACTAAAAAATATGGAAGTACATAGATTGGAAGGATGAGAAGACATGATTGATCTTGATAAATCTTAGGAGGAGTTAAATCCAAACTTTTTGATAGGTCAGGGGGCCTTTAGTATCCCCTGGGTCTACAATATCAAACAAAGCCCTGAAGAAGGATTCATCCAGACCATACAGGTCAAAGATTTGGTTTAAATCTTCTAAATAAACCTATTTAAGACTATTTTCCACAACCAAATTCACCATTATGCTTTGATAGAACAGTTGTAAAAATTCTCCAATTTCAGTGATGGAAAAGGGATGTATATTGGTAAGAAATTAGAATTGAGTTTATAATGAGGATGTCGTAGATAGGTTGAGTCGATTGAAATCACTTCCATCATATGAAAGAATATTTTTAATCATCTCACACAAAGGGAATAAATTTGTGAAAGATTGAAATTATGAAATAAAAGGCATTTGATTGATGTGATATAATTGATGTGAGGAAACTCAGTTCTGAGAGGCACAAAAACATGTATGCATTGCTCAAGGTATATTTTCAAAGGTGAAAAGGATTGCATGTCATAGCAAGCCACATGGAACCACCTTAGAATTATTAAAAAAGAGTTTTCTTCCACGCTAAAGGGAAAGAAATGATTAACAAAACTATCAAAATGTAGTGAAATGGTGCCCCAATCATATTTGATGGAAGTAGAAAATGTGAATGGATCACAACCTCTCATCCTGGAAAAATAGAAAAGAATATTCTCTCTAAAGATTTATGTTTTTGGGGTAAAAAGAGGATGGGTGAGCGAGTGAAATTGTATAAATGTAATGAGAATACTCTTGCATGAAGGGGGTTAAAGTTTCTAAAATTTTAGAAGAGAAAGGAAAAAAATGAGAGAAACCATTTTTCCAAGAACTTGTCTAAGAATCTTGTTAATTTCTTAAGCCTTCAAATTGAATCATGTCAAGATGGTTACAAGTTTACATCCATTGATAAGCATTAAGAGTGTAAATGAATCTTTCCCTTCTTTGATCAATTTGATGATCCCTGAGTTAATTATTTTAATCATGAGCATTGTTGTGTTTACTTTAATTTGACGTGTTTCAAATATCTATTCATGTTCTAGTTTAAATATTATGTTAGGAATTCCTCTTAAACATAAAAGATCTTATTCTTTTGGTAAAAGTGTGGTAATTGCAATTGTTCATGAGAAGATCTTTCATCTCGGTATGCAAAAATAATTTTAAATTCATTCTTCTTCCATTTTTGATACAAATTATTTCTTAGCTTATGAGTGTATCTTAGGCGTGATAGATTAGGGATTTTTGATGTTTAATTGGGTCTTTATCGGGAGATTTTATGTTTAAATTCTCAAAGAATGTGTGAAACCGTGTATCTTTGGGATTCCATGGATGTAAATCTTCAAGTTGAAGGTTAATTGTTAGTTATTTGAAGTTTTTCATCATCTCATCTAGAAGATCTTCGACATTTGTTAAGATTTCCCAAATATTTGGTATAATCAACTTTATCATGCTTAATTCCCCAACAAAACACATCCAAAACTGATAAATCCTACAAGAACCACCCCTATTTTCACTATTTATCCATAAATTCTAAGGATATTTGTTGAATTTGTCCATCCTTTACTCAAAATATGTAGGAGAAAGCTGGTTTTATTGTTGTCTTTAGTAACATGAACCTTTTCTAGAAGGCATCTGTATTTTCTAGGGTGACAACTTGTGAGAGTTAGATTATGTTGCATTAACCATGACTTCTCAAGGATTATTTATGAATGTCTTAAAAGGGGATTCAAATATTGTTGATCTATTCATTTCCATTGTAAATACAAGTTACTGAGAATGGGTCCTCTCACCCCTGGTTGAAGGAAGAACCTAAAGTAGTAGGGTAGGTAAAACCCTTAGTATGGTGCTATCTAGCTTTTCAAAGCTCAAGTGAAAAAGAGTTAGTTAGATCCTTACCCAGCTACAAAATGAATTAAATTTTAATCTATCTTTCTCTAAGCATCTTGTTCAATTTGTCAACGCTGCTCAACTTTAAAAGGAGAACCGATTTGGGTACCAACATTGCTCGCACCGTTTCTGGGAGATCTATGCAAATACGAGATAAATATTGACCTCGGGTAACATGTAAAGTATATTTGAATGAAAATGTATGATCTATCTTCAATCCTTTACTCGAATTTGCAAAAATTATCTAAATAAAAATTTAATTGCTTGATTTTCCTATTTTTAGGAGGATTTCCATTAAATCTCACTTGGCTAGGAGTAAATGTGTATAAAGGATGATGAAATTTGCTAATATTTGTTGAAATAAGTGTTCAGATTGAATTAGCTAGTTGTTTCAAGTGGATTATACATCTAAGATGCAAGATCTTAGTGGAAATTCCATTCAACCCAAGGAAATTTGTTAAATAAGACTTTAAGTCTCTATTTATGAGAATTTGTTGAAAATTTTGTAGAACTTGAAGGAAGAAGGTCTTTCTTCAGTCATATCCAATTAAAATTTATTTTTCTAGAATTAGGGAAAACAAGTCAAGTGAGAAGACAAACTGGAAACCATTATATAGTCGGGAGATAGAAAAGAAATCCCTACTCCTAATTTCGATAAGCCATTAGTTGAAGATTATTCTAGCACGTCTAATCATTATGAAATACATAGCCCTAGAGGTAACTTACATACTCCTATTGGTGAGGGAAATTCCTCTATAAATCATCAAGGTATTTTTCAATCCCCCTTTTTGTTGTTTCAAGATAGTAAGGTTTATTTTGAAAGGGAGTTATTAAGGGATTTATCCTTGGGGATCCTATTCCATTATCCCAAAAGCCAATAGCTACTACCAACATTGTCAACCCCATTATTGTCTGTATCCCCATCAATAACATGGCTCAACCTCTACCTAGAGCCCCTTTGTTATAAATATATATTGACCCATAAATTTTCATGGGATGGTGGGATATCCAAATGCGATGTCGAGCGATATGAGAACTAGGTTACCAAAGTTTCAAGGAAATAACTCTATTAGTGGTGATCAAACATGAGGATATCTATCGGGCTTTTGTTAACATCATGGAAGATTTTGAGATCAAACATGATGATATCTATGTGAAAAATTTTATCCATAATTTAGAAGAAGATGCCCAAGATTGGCACAAACCTTTGTTGGATGATTCTATTAATTCTTGGTTCGCATTAAAAATGCTTTTAAGGCACAATATGGTGATAAAATTGATCGAGGTTTATTTTATCGAATTTAACAATATTAAGAAAAACCCTTATGAGCCAGTTTAAACTTTAACACTAGATTCAAAATAAATTTAAGGAGATTGTCTACAATATTGAGACCAAGTGATGAGTCTTTCTTGATTAAATATTGTGATGCCTTTGATAAGAAGGAAACATATTATCTAAGGAATAAGGACCCTACAAATCTGAGGCAAGCCTTCATAATAGCAGTACAAATTGAGAATAATATCAAGGTTGTAGGAAAGCCTCCCAAGAGGGATGGTGTTAAATTGATCAATCCAGAAAATCAAACAGAAATGAAATGGATCTAGAATAATTTTTAAAACCTTAGTGGGGATTTGCAAAAGAAATTTCATACAAAATTTCTAGGGAAGAGAAGGGAATAGGATAGAGTTCTCAGGGTCATAATCAACCTCAAGGGATGAATAGATTTGGTGGTCATCCAATAGGTGAGATTAGAAATGAAGATAGAGGAAAGGGACATATGGGGTCAGGAAGTAAACAACAACCTCAAAGAGAAAATAAAATTTTCCCTGATCCATTGACTGCAAGAGTGTCTATGGTTGAAGAGGCACATGTCATTGACTAGTGTGACTAATGTTTCTTACCCCATCCTCCATGTGATCCAAGTGAAGGGGGTGAAGAGCCTGAGGATGACCCCACTTTTGGAGATGTTTGTATGATGGAGTGTCCTGATGATTCACGGTGTGGGGTTTCCTCCACTGAATTAATAAGTGCTCAGACTGTTGAGGATTTTTGGGACTGCATCCACTGGGTATCTCCTCTTCCTTTTGTTGATGATGTTGAGATTGATATGGTTCAAGGTTTCAAATTTCCTAATCATGAATTTGAGTACTTAAGGGATCTGATGATTAAGAAGTATGATAGAGGAATTACTTCTGAGGAGGACCAAAAACTTATGATGAACGTGGTAGTGGCTCAAGAAAAGGAGTAAAATATTAGGAGTAGAACTATCAAAGGAGGAGGTCCACAACCAAAACCAAAAATACCATTCTCACTAATATCCCAAAAGATCCTCCCAAGAAGGATGCTCCTAACAAAGGTCCAAGTATTCCTAATAAATCTTTTACCCCTGTCAATGCCCAAGTCATGAAGAGTCTCATACCACAAGAAGGGGCAGTTACCATCCCTCCCAACACAATATTACCCAAATATATCCCTTGTGATATTACCTAGATTTTGAGTCAAATAAAAATCACTGTACCTATTGTTGAATTTCTTAGGATTCTTGAGCATAGGAAAAGGGAATTTGAGTATTTAGGGTTCAAAGAGGAGGGAGTGCCCCTAGGAAAGGATGTAAATAGTGTGGATATTCCCCCTATGATTGCAGAGTTGGAGGTGCCAAAAGCATTAGAAGACTTGGGTGAATCTCCTAAAGTATATTTGGGTACATTCCTTGTTGAATCTCAACTTGATGTTGATCCTTTTTATACCACTTTAATCATTAAAGACAAACTCGTGCACAATTGTATGTTCGATTCAGGGGATTCATGTAATGTGATGCCTCTTGAAGTAATGAATGAATTGAATATCAAGGTAACAACATGACCTTTAGAAAGTGCACTACTATGGATTCAAGATAAGTGTCAGTGATTGGATATGTAAAGGGCTTAGTGGTGCAATTGGTAGCTTATCTTGGTAATTTTTAACCATGAATGTAGTCATTGTGGATTTTCTTGCTAAATGGGGTATGTTATTATCAAGAAAATGGTTTTCTAGTGTGGGCAGAAGTGTGCAGATGGATATGTCATATGCAACCATACTAGTAGAAGGGAACCTTGTCAAGTTATATGGAGAGAAAAATATGTTGCATCTGATTGAAGACCCTAGCAATGCTTCTTATGAAGTATTATATGCAGATGTAGATGTTAAAATTTTTGTTGGCTATGCAGATTTTTAGTAACACGATATTAATGAGACTAAGTGTCATGCAACAGTCAATATTCCCTAGAATTTGATGTTTGATGGAGCTTGGTCCAACTTGGGAAATGGCACTGGAGTTTTCCTTGTGTCTCCAAGTTAAGAAATATTTAATTTCTCCTTCAATCTTAAATTTGAGTGCAAAAATAATATTGCAGAGTATGAGGCACTACTCTTGGGTTTGAGGATTGCATGGAGATATGGTATCAAGGACATATTTGTTAAAGGAGACTCATATTTGGTAGTCAAACAAGTTAGAAGACTGTATGCCACTAAGAATCAAAGGATGAAATAGTATAAGCACGTACTTTGGTATTTTGTTGATATGTTTGACCCTTTAAACATATTATATCATGATAGAACCCGAATGTTGTAGCAGATAGGGTGGTAGCACTTGGATCTAGGTTTGAAAATTGTATTATATCACCTTATTGTGACTATAATATAGAAGTGTTGTTAAGACCATTTGTCACGATAATGTAAAACTTTGGAAAGTATTTAATGATGATTCCAAATTTTAGAGGTTCTTGAAGAATGAAGGAGAATTTTGATCATTGCATCAATTGGGAGCCAATTGTCACGAGATTCGATGGGAAAGAGACCTTGTTTGGTAAGGACATAATCTAATTGAAAACAAACATGATCCCCAGAGGATTGGTGGATTTAGAATCCAAATTTGATAATGTTGAAAGGGTAATTCATAGACATATCTCTACTTCAAGAGATGTGGAAGAACATAATCTAGGAACTAAAGAAAAACCTAGGAAAGTATGGCTAGGTAGTAATTTGAGTAAGGAGGAAAAGTAGTCCTACATTGAGTTGTTGAAAAAGTACCAAGATTGCTTGGCATGGTCTTACTCATAATTGAAAGCATATAGGGAGGATCTTTTTCAACATGAGATACCTTTGGAACCTAATGCAAAAAAATTTAGGAAAAAGAAGAGGCCAATTAATCCACTTTGTCCCTCCAAAAATAGGAAGAATTAAAAAATTTAAGGGATGGAGGGATCATACAGCTAACAAGATATTCTTCATGGATGGAAAAATTTGTGCCAGTTAGAAAGAAAAATGGAGACATAAGGCTATGTGTCAATTTCAAGAACTTGAACAAGGCCTCAATTAAATATAATTATCCATTACCTAATATGTATAACATGTTGCAAATGGTCACTTGGATTCGAGTTATCCACATTAGATGGATTCACAAGGTATAACCAAGTGGTGGTAATGCAATAAAAAAGAATCAAAACTGCTTTTACTACTCCATGGGGTACCTATGTATATGTGAAGATGCCATTTTGTCTAATGAATGTTGATGCCATGTTTTAAAGAGAAATGGATGTTGTGTTATCAAGTTACATCAATGATTTCATTGTCGTTTATCGAGGATGATGTGACAAGTATTATCTCGAAAACAAAAGTGATCACTTGAGTCATGTAGAAAAAATGTTGATTAGATGCGGGAATATGGCATTTCATTCAATCGAAAAAGGGCCATTTAGGGGTTCATAAGAAAAAGTTGCATGGGAATATTGTGTTAAAATAGGGCGTAATGATTGACCCTAAAATAGTGAAAGTAATCGGTAAAGCTTGTGTCCCAACAACTAGGAAAGGGATTCAAGTATTTCTTTTCCAGATAAATTTTATTAGGATATTAATTTCTAATTTTTCGAAATTACTATCCCTATTACAAACATGTTAAAGAAGTGTAGACACCTATAATTTGGTCTACATGATCTTATTACTAAGATCATACTAATTATCCTAGTCTCATGTTAATTTACTACACTGCGCTAGTAAATTACCCTTTCTAACCTCTCCTACACCCCTAAACCTTGCTAATCCCTCTCTAACTAGCTTCTATAAGCTTGTTTCCTTTAATTAACCTTATTTAGGTTAATTAACCCTCTTATTGACTTTCTAAGAAGGATTTGAATTTCTAAAACAAATATCTTACCTTTCCAAATAGCCACTTAGCTTCCTAAAATCCTGTTCACACCTCCAAATATGTTTTTCTAAAAATCAACTTTTTGAACCCTTTTAGTCCCACATGCATCCAAAACATCATTTTCTCAAATCCAAAACTATAAATAGAGGGAAACCCTCAAAAAAATTCTAAGAACACACACTCTCTCTTATTTTTATTTAAGCCATTTTCGGTCTCTTATAGGTTAATTAACCCTTTTATTGACTTTCTAAGAAGGATTTGAATTTCTAAAAGAAATATCTTACCTTTCCAAATAGCCACTTAGCTTCCTAAAATCCTCGTTCACATCTTCAAATATGTTTTTCTAAAAATCAAATTTTTGAACACTTTTTAGTCCCACATGCATCCAAAACATCATTTTCTCAAATCCAAAAACTATAAATACGGGAAACCCCTCAAACATTTTTCTAAGAACACACACTCTCTCTTATTTGTTATTTAAGCCATTTTTGGTCTCTTATAGTTATTTTCATAGTTTATTTGAGATTTTTGTTTGTTATTTGCTAATCCATTTCAAATATTTAGGTAAATTAGAGAAGCCATTAATGGTAAGCATCCATTTTAAGCTTTTTAAACATCAACAATCACAAAATTGATTTCTACAGCTTTAATAGGTTCATTTATTGATAGCTTTCATGGAGTAGATAACTAATATAATCATGTGATCCGGAGGATTTTTCAATATGAAAATTTTTCCTAAACTTCCCTAAAATTGTACCATGCTGAAGGGCTTATTGAGACCTTTCCAACGGTATGCTGAACTCCAGAAATAGAGTCCGTATGCAAATTCTATCAGCGGTCGAAGATGGGCCTTCAAACGGGTCAACTCTGGTCAATAGGTCAACCAGTGGACCAATGACAAGGTGACACGTGGCAGTTGGTGATGAGGAAAAATTGATGGTACTGTAATGTTTCAAAATCAGTTCCATGGTATAGAGCTCATCACAAGCTTTCCGACGCATTTTGAATGGACCAAATCTGAGTTCGTATGCGAAAGATATGCATAGTCAAAGTTGCGGTCAAATGATGACGTGGCACACTCTAACGTGGACAAATGGCATATTATGGGCGTGACACTTGGCAGGTTTGTAGTGGATTTAGATTTTAAAATAATAATTGTAAAAATCTATTTAATCCATTCCATGTGAATAAATTCAAATCCCATGGTATAAGGAGGATTTTGTGGCCAAAAAAGCTATTTTAAGGCTTATCTTATCTCTTTCCCACCAAACGTGGGGTCAATGGCTAAATTGGGCTCCTAAACCTATGGAAGGGGGATTTGAACCCTTTCCAAAATAGTAATCAGCCTTACCAAGCCGCCACTTTGTAGCAAGTGATAGAGAAGGAGATCACATCTATTTAAAGGAAGCTTTTGGTAGGTTGGCAAGGGGGACAGCCAAGGACCAATTTGCAGAGATCATAATTTTCGAGGCACTTATGGTTCGAATTAGGACTTGGTATAAAACTAAAAGTTGTTCAAAATTCTGAGAGATTTCCAGAAAGGTAAATTTTGTTGCATGAAGTGCTATATATTTTTTTGTGTAGGCATTTTTCCATCACAGGTTTCACGTAAGGCACGAGGGCAAGCAGAGATCTGTATTTTGCATCCACTTCTGATCCGAATCAGACCATGAAGTAAAAGGGGAAGTTTTTAATAATTTCCTAAAGTTTCCAGAAATTTAAACCTTATCTATATAGGTATTGTATATTTCAAGTTGTATACATTTTTTGAACGTATTTGCACAGGGAACAAACAGAAGAAATACTGTAGGAGCCACAAATGAACTTGGGAATGATTATGGTAAATTGCAGAATTCCTTGAGGTTTGAATCAGCTCATTTGTAGGTATAAAGGTCTGTTAAGTCAAGATTGAAGGGATATTGTACTTCATTGGACGTTTAATGGATTGATTCACTTTTTGTGAATCCGGAGATGTAGCCTTCGGGTGAACTCCGTTATCAATTTCTTGTTTTGTGGATTTGTGCATTTCAGTTTTTAAAGCTTTTTATCAGTTGAAATTCATCATTGGATTAATTTTATTAATTGATAAAATAAGTATAAAACTGGAGTAAATGGATTGAAGGAACTTTCAGTATCCATAACCCACAACAAGATTTGAATACACTTATCATCTTAGATTCAAATGTCAGTTTGAGTGTATGATTAAAAATCAACTATGAAGTAAAATGGATTTGTATTAGATTCAAGTGATTCACTTAAAGTTGAAAAATCAGATTAATTGGTCTTTTTGGAAGAGTTGAGGATTTGGGTTTCAAGACACCTAAAAATTGGATCAAATTAACTCAAGATCAATGTTGAGTCTGTAAATTTCAAAATCTGGAAATTTTCTAAGTACTTCAAAAATAAATAAATAAATAAGTACCATTTTCAGATCAAGTTGGTATCAGAGCTGGTTTAGCTTTTGATTTGCATCAGTTGATTTGGTTCAGTTTGGTTTTTACATTTTGGGCTTGATCTTTCATTTGCAGTGTGCAGAGTTTGGAGGAACAGGTGTGCAGGAATCATGGGTAAGATGTCCAACAAGACCAAGTTTGAGGAACTGGAAGCATGCAATCATCAAATTCAGGAAGAGAATGCCTTCCTGAGATGTCAGGTATTGGCTCTTGAAGAGAAACTTGACACATTGAGAAAAGAGCTAGAATCTAAGGATGAGCTCTTGATGGTGTTGCAAATTGATGGACCTAACAAGGTACCAGTTATTGTTGATGCCTCCACTATGACAGATGAGTGCACAGTAAGTATGACAACACTTAATTCCTCACCCAAAGCTAATTTGGATTCTACTATAGTGCTCGGTGAATTTGAAAAGCACACTAAAGGTATAGGATCTAAAATTTTGAATAACATGGGTTTTAATGGAATTAACCTTGGTAAGAATAACCAAGGTATAACTAACCCAATCTTGGTTGAGGAGAGACCTCGTTATGCAGGACTGGGATATGCTAGTGCAGGGGAAATGGAAATTGGAGAGAACTCCAAGACCGCTGGAAGAAGAAAAGCTTCTAACAGCAAAGAGTCATCCCCGCTAGCATCAGGTGGTTCATCCTCATCAGGAGGATCTGGTAATAATTCACCACGGAGAGGTATAGAAATCCCCCCACCTTCGGTTTACCATTGCTCAAAAATGAAAGGTAAACAAATTGATCCCTTATCTACACTGGAAAAATTTGGCTATAATTTTCAAGCTATGTTGAATAGTTATCCATGCACATTCTGTGGTTTATCTAATCATTGTGTGGCCAAGTGTAGGAAGTATAAATCCAGAATGGAACAGTTTGAGAAAATGCATTCTCCTAACCCGGGTTCGGCTAAGAGCAGTCAAGGTAAGGTTCCTAAAAATGTGGATCCTAAAAAAATGGATCAAAGGTTTTGTGATCATTGTAATAAACAAGGTCATGAAATTGGTAAGTGTTGGAAGCTACATCCAGAACAAAAATTAAAGTTTGTTTAAAAGGATAAAAGTTTTAAACCAACTAATTTGACCACTTCGGTGGCACTAGTAAAAACTGAATTGAATCAACCCCCTAAAAAGGGCAGTATGCTGAGTAAAGTGGGTAAACAATTTATCAGTTTTATGTTTGCATAGTTGATTGTGGAATACATGCAAACTAACAAGGTAGTTTTGGAAATCCCACTAAATTGTGAAAAGGATAAGTACAAAAATTTATTTTTCTGCCTTGGTGTTGGTGAAGTATCGTAAAGAGGAAATAATCGGGTGACAGGTTTAAAATACTTGATGCAATTTTCTTTTTTAATGGTTTTACAACTTCATTTTTCAGCAGTATTTACAGTTCAGTGGGCATGATCATTGGTCGGATGTCTATATGTGGATTGTAGTTAAAATACTGTTATTGTGCAATTTGTGGCATGTAGGCATTGTTTGTAAGTGCACAACTTATACAAACTCTTTGTTTACTATGCATGACATTTGTACATTTGTAAGTCTTATTGATAGACTTAATATTTGTAACTGTTAGGTATAGTTGCAAATGGTATGTACAAGTTTTGCACTAACAAGCTGTGAGTGCAGGTTACATTTGCATTGTTGACAGTGGTGAGTGCAGGATCAGGATGTACAAAGGAATATGGCAGTTGCAGTGTCATATCAGTTGCAGTTTAGGCCATTGGGTTATATTACTATTATTGGCATTTGATTATTGCAATTTTTATGGAAAAATTACCATGCTATAAACTGGGTTCTATGTTTGTATTATGTAGAGAACGTGTGTATAGTTCAACAGAGTGAATTTCCATTTTGAGGTCAAAATGGTCTTACTGGGGAGGAGTGATCCGGAGGATTTTTCACTATGAAAATTTTCCCTAAACTTCCCTAAAATTGGACCATGCTGAAGGGCTTATTGAGACCTTTCGACGGTATGCTGAACTCCAGAAACAGAGTCCGTATGCAAATTCTATCGCCGGTCGAAGATGGGCCTCCAAACGGGTCAACTCTGGTCAATAGGTCAACCAGTGGACCAATGACAAGGTGACACGTGGCAGTTGGTGATGAGAAAAAATTGATGGTACTGTAATGTTTCAAAATCAGTTCCATGGTATAGAGCTCATCGCAAGCTTTCCGACGCATTTTGAACGGACCAAATCTGAGTTCGTATGCGAAAGATATGCATAGTCAAAGTTGCGGTCAAATGATGACGTGGCACACTCTAACGTGGACAAATGGCATATTATGGGCGTGACACTTGGCAGGTTTGTAGTGGATTTAGATTTTAAAATAATAATTGTAAAAATCTATTTAATCCATTCCATGTGAATAAATTCAAATCCCATGGTATAAGGAGGATTTTGTGGCCAAAAAAGCTATTTTAAGGCTTATCTTATCTCTTTCCCACCAAACGTGGGGTCAATGGCTAAATTGGGCTCCTAAACCTATGGAAGGGGGATTTGAACCCTTTCCAAAATAGTAATCAGCCTTACCAAGCTGCCACTTTGTAGCAAGTGATAGAGAAGGAGATCACATCTATTTAAAGGGAAGCTTTTGGTAGGTTGGAAAGGGGGACAGCCAAGGACCAGTTTGCAGAGATCACAATTTTCGAGGCACTTATGGTTCGAATTAGGACTTGGTGTAAAAATGAAAGTTGTTCAAAATTCTGAGAGATTTCCAGAAAGGTAACTTTTGTTGCATGAAGTGCTATATATTTTTCTATGTAGGCATTTTTCCATCGCAGTTTCACAGAACAGGCACGAGGGGCAAGCAGAGATCTGTATTTTGCATCCACTTCTGATCCGAATCAGACCATGAAGTAAAAGGGGAAGTTTTTAATAATTTCCTAAAGTTTCCAGAAATGTAAACCTTATCTGTATAGGTCTTGTATATTTCAAGTTGTAGACATTTTTTGAACGTATTTGCACAGGGAACAAACAGAAGAAATACTGTAGGAGCCACAGATGAACTTGGGAATGATTATGGTAAATTGCAGAATTCCTTGAGGTTTGAATCAGCTCATTTGCAGGTATAAAGGTCTGTTAAGTCAATATTGAAGGGATATTGTACTTCATTGGACGTTTAATGGATCGATTCACTTTTTGTGAATCCGGAGATGTAGCCTTCGGGTGAACTCCGTTATCAATTTCTTGTTTTGTGGATTTGTGCATTTCAGTTTTTTAAAGCTTTTTATCAGTTGAAATTCATCATTGGATTAATTTTATTAATTGATAAAATAAGTATAAAACTAGAGTAAATGGATTGAAGGAACTTTCAGTATCCATAACCCACAACAAGATTTGAATACACTTATCATCTTAGATTCAAATGTCAGTTTGAGTGTATGATTAAAAATCAACTGTGAAGTAAAATGGATTTGTATTAGATTCAAGTGATTCACTTAAAGTTGAAAAATCAGATTAATTGGTCTTTTTGGAAGAGTTGAGGATTTGGGTTTCAAGACACCTAAAAATTGGATCAAATTAACTCAAGATCAATGTTGAGTCTGTAAATTTCAAAATCTGGAAATTTTCTAAGTACTTCAAAAATAAATAAATAAATAAGTACCATTTTCATTTCATTTCCATGAGTTTTCAGTTCTTTGCAAGGGTACACGTAGGTGTACTATATTAAAACGTCTCAAAAAATAGATGAGAACCCGATGAGATGGATGCACACTCATTTCATTATATTTTACACTATCAAGCCATTTATAAAGGGCCACGTACACTGTAGAACTATCTATGTATCCATTGAATGGCATGTGTATCCACGTCTCTGGATGCACATGTGTATTTTTACATAATGTGCTCATTCTTTTTTAAGCTTGTAGGTGTATCCATCGAAAGGAATCATATACGTCAAAACCAGAGCGTATTCGTTGTTCCACATGAGAAAGTGTTAGACCTCACTTTGTCATATTCTATTTCCATGCATACTTTTCTATTGGGGTGAGTATCCGATGGTTGGGATGTGTATCCGTCGGTCTAGGTGCGCGCAGTGTCTATGTTAAAAATTGAAAAAAATTCATGATCTATAAGATCAATTTTTTTAGTTTTTTATAGGTTATAATAGGTGATTGTAGGGTTCTTTTTAATTCATTTTAGTAACTTAGTCAATTGTTTCATTTTCTTAGTTGATAGAGGTTTTAAAGTGTGTATTCTCTTCCCTCACACTTTTTAGGTGATCTTGGGAACCAAAAACACTTTCAAAAATCCTCTTATTGCTTTCAAAACACTTACTTTAGACTTCATAATGGATTTGAGTTCAAATTTGGTTTAAAAAATTCCTTTTCACAAAAAAACTTCAATTATTTTCCATTATTTTATTATTGAGTTTGTCACGTTGTGTATGCTCTTCCCTCGCACCTCTTTTGGTGATCTTGGGAATCAAAAGCAACACGTGAAGTCTCTTTTTTTTCTTTTGGAAAATTAGTAACTTCTTGCATGTAGAACAAAAAATTGTTGTCAAAGGAAGGTTTGAAACACAAAGCTACTAATAAACATTTGATTGTAGGTTGTCAAATGGTGTGCTCCTTAAAACCACATTAAGCTAAGAAAAATAAAAAACATACCACATACATCACATTGTATTTTAGGTTTTGGAAAATGGTATGCCCCTATCTGCTCAACTAGAACATAACCCCTTTGATGCCATGCCTTAAGATATAAAAATGGGGGTGGTTCTAGCATCCCTAAAGTAATCCGCCCGAGTAATCTTGTAGATGAAACAGGAAGCTCTCCACTTACCCACTTGACTAGTTTTTACATTGTGAGTTAGAGTCAAAGTTGTCTATATCGCAACCCCAGTGAGAATACGCATGAACCCATTTATTGATCATAGTATTTGAAAGGATTAAATTAAATTTGAGATACTCCTTGGGAAACCTTAGTAAATTAATCTTACATTAGACAAATTTTTGACACCTAGTTGAGTGATCTACTTAGGAAAGCCATTTTGTCTTGGAGCCCACTTTACTAGTCCATTATCATGTCTTGTCAAACCATCATGAAGTAATAACTTACTTGGAGTATATACCTTTTTTTTAAACAAGGAAAACATTCCACTTAAGTTATATCTAAGTGGCATTCATCACGATATTTACAACATATGACTTAGTTTAGTTTCTTTCTTACCTTAGGATGAGGTGAAACTCTTCCCAAGTGACGCTTAGATTATTTCCACCTCGTTTAGTCTATATTGTTGCATTCTTGTTTCCCATTTGGGATAATAATTAGGCATACCTTGAAATTAATATCATAGACGGTGTTTTCCACTTTTTGTAAGTTTACACCCATACATTTTTGTGGTTGGGTTGTTAAATGTCTAAAGTGTGTGAGTATGTTTTCATGTCTTTGATAGTCCTTTGATCTTTATTTCAAGATCGTATTCATAGCTAGGATTTCATTTCATCATTATTTCTCCTTGAGTTGTTATTGTTTCTCACATTTTAGCTATACAATTATGGTACTTACATCTTGTTTTCATTTTTGAGAACTTGGTATAAGTTTTTATTGTATCGTTACACTTCTTGCATGGATAATAACTTCTGGATATACTTGTACTTAGTTTTGATTCCAAAATCATCTAAGTATTTTGAGAGTGTTGATACTAATTTTTTATATCAAGATGACAACATCTTGATAATAAAAACTTTTTACTTAGTTAATGTATCAAAATAGTGTTGTTATACTATCCACATTCAAAACTTCCATTATCAAAAACTTAGGTTTTATCGACATTTTAACTTGTCATAGTATATCTTGTGGAGAGATTACATCTATATCACTTTGGTACTTAGGTATTATTAGTATCATAACTCGACCTATGTGTTAATAGGATATTTTTAATATCTATTGTGTGCCCATTGTTAAAATCATGGTTTAGGGTATAGTCTTTCTAAAAGTAGCTTGAGTGATTGTTTGGATTTTTAGAGTGTTTTTGTGATTGTTCCTAGAACAATAACGGTTACATAACATTACATTTAGGACACAATAGGATATTTAGACTTTAGATGACCGACACGACATACACTTAGGTTTTGTACAACTTTGAATACACTTAGACAAAATCTAGTATAACTTTGGCTAGTAATGCCAAGAATCACAAAAATGGCATCTAAACCAAATGAGTGTGACTTGGAAGAAAATCATTTTGCATCATTCCCATTTAGTGGTAATAAATTAGCACCTTTCTTTTCGCAAGTCAAATACACAGAACCTTTGATCGATCATAGCTAAGAGGAGTCTTATTCTTCCGAGGAACAACATAATTTATACCTAGTTCTCTTCGACAAGCTCTTTTATTATAAAAAGATCAGTACTCACAATAGTTAATTTTTAGGATCCTAGCTTCTACAAGATTGCGAATAAGAGACTAAGACCATTAATCACAATATGAAAGAAATACCATATCTCTTGGAAATGGATAACCAATTTGATGTAGGGTATACTTCCACTTCCAGACAAGATAACAAAAATGTTGAAGAAGACCCATCAAAACCAACAAGCGATTTGTGAAGACTTTCTTCTAAGGCATCACGCATAGTAAAAGTTGAACATGATCCTAAAGTCTCATTACCTCTTAGGTTTGATGAAGAAGATGATCCCTTAATTAAATAATAGATCATCTAAAGACAAATACTGAAACTCAGTCAAAATTTAGCAAACTTAGGTTCTTCAAGTAAAAATGTGCATAAAGATAAACTCAAGATGAAATATGGTGAGTTTCACTTTGATCCACATGATGACACAACTTTCAAAGTTCTAAAGTAAATAGAACAATATCACCTATAAAGGAACAACTCATTCAACAGATTTACAATCAATGAAAAATATGTTTACTACACTATAAGAAAGCAATGTAGGAAATACATATATGAAGAGCTATGTCCTTACCCCTTTGATAAGGATATGTTGTGACAACCATTTCTAAAGAATTTCACCATCCCTAGGTTTAACAAGTATAAAATTAAAGGTGGTCCTCATGATCACATCAAATACTTCTATATGTCTTATAAGGAGGTCACATACAACGATAATTTTCTGATACGATTGTTTCCTTGTAGCCTAGGAGCACTGACGTTAGAATGGTTTTTTAGTATACCCAAGGGATCCATTATGACATGTCCCACACTAGCCAAAATTTTTATGTGACATTAATCCTTCAATATGGAGAATGATATCACCATGAATGAAATTTTCAACACAAAAAAGAAATGTAATGACACCTTTGTGGGATTTTCATAGCAATGGCATGAATTGGCAAGTCTTTTCCTTGTGCCCTAACGAAAAAACAACTAGTAAGCATATTCGTCAATAACTTAAACCCAGAAATAGACTTTAATTTATAAATGCACTCCAAATCTAACTTTGAAGAATTTATAAAGAAAGATATTCAAATCGAAAAGGATCTCATTGCGAAGGGTGCACTTAAACCAGTCATAAATAAAAACATAAAACTAAACCTCGAGATAAACAAAAATTATTCAACAAAAATAAACATGTCATTAATGATGACATTTCGGACTCCAAAAGGTTCCAAACCTGTACATATTGGTCTCGCTTCTAAATATTTCACAGAACCTCACCCAAATACACCTACAAAATGTATGTTTATACCACTAAATGAATCGCTATCTGTCATACTTAAATAGTTAGATGTGGTGAACATAGTGTAGTACACACTGTGATGAAGATCGTATCCGAAGATGCTCCAAAACTAGGTTGGTTCAAATAGCATGAGTATTGTGATTTCCATCATGTCAAAGGACATAAAACTGATAGGTGCTTAAGACTACAACATTATATACAAAACCTCATTAAAGAGGGAAAAATTGTAGTAGATTCACCCTTACTCAGGATAGGGTCCCAACGAGAAAATGGGTATATTCAAAGAGCCCTTTCCTAACCACGTAGATAAGAAGAACAAAAATATAGATCATGGAAAAAATTTCAATGAATATCAGATGGTTTCCTATGTTTATCCGACTAATGATAGTCCCTTTAATTCCCTTTTAGGTTGTATCCATTCATCTCGATGAACACATCAATCTTGTTAGTATTTTAGAAAAAAATTGTTTTTTAGGTCCATGATGTACATGATTGATCCTACCACATCCCTTACCTATTCCTCGGAAGGTCATTATAATTTAATTGAACAGGTTGGAGAAGACACCAGTTAGGATATAAATTTTATATCTTCTCAAAATCTCTATTGCTTATAAAAACATATTATATAAAACACTAAAGAGTTCAGGAGTCTCCATAGATGTAGATCACGTGCACCTTCAACCGATGATTTCACACCTTTATTCCAATGATCAAATGAATTTTGATCACACCAAATCCCACATAATGACCCAGAGCACAACTTAACCCTATACCTAGAAGTAGTTGTTACTCATCGTAAGATTGAGAGAGTACTTGTAGATGGTGGATCAGGTTTAAATATTTGCACTTTTAGGCTATTTAAATAGTTGGGCCATTCATAAATAGATCTAGGGGATAAAAATGTTACAATCACAACATATGATAATGAGGAGCATGATTCATAAGTACTATAGTAGTTCTTATGGAAGTGGCACCAACATGTCACAATATGACTCTACATGTACTTGACCTAGATATTTCCTATAACATGATCTTCCGATGACCATAGATTCATGCCATGCAGGAAATTCAATCCATCTTCCATTAGTGTATCAAGATGTGCCATGGAGGATAAATAATCATCATTCAAGGTGATCAGAATCTGTTCATACATTGTAGAGCATTACACAATTTTTCTTGTGAGGATTGTGAATGTCCTTCTCGCAAATATTTTTGTTCCCTTTACAGGATAAAGGCTATAAAGGAATGTGTGGATCTAGATACTCTCACTCCTTGTAATCAAAACTTTCCTTCATTGGATAACCCTTTCTCATCATGAAAGGAAACATCTACAAAATATGACCCAAGTGAGCAGTTTACTCTTCAACAGGCCTTACTAATATAAGATCTTTCAGTATCACCCATAACACAGGGAAAAATTTACTTTTAATTCAAAAGAACTGGAGATAGATGCCCCGAACTCCCGAGAGATTCATCCCTAGTGGTCTCTTATTTGAGGAAAAGATGTTAGAAGATCCCACCAGGAGAGTACCTGAGGGTACCATGGCATCATGCCATCAAGCCCAGCAGTATATCAAAGGCCACCGCATGATGTATGTCATGGGTTATAATGGGTTTGCATGTGGTATAAATGAACAAAGATGGTCAGAGCCTTTCCATATCCCTCATTTAAAATCTAACAAACATAGCCTTGGAATTAGACCTCACGAAGATCCACCCTTTGAGATCGATGTTTCCCCTTCGAATGTGAGGATGAATCATCTCATCCAGATAGCTACGTGGATTACCAATATATCCTCTACGAGGATCTTTCCTCCATGAACTTATTCCCTAATCTAGTTGTTTTTACCTTAGCTAGATCAAATTCCCAAACCAATTATCAAGTAACCCTTATATATCTAGAACATGTAGATTGGGATCAACAATTTCATGTGTTACCCGATTTCTGTAAAAATGATGAGGCATTCAAAGAATTCATGGGAATCATGGATTATATTATGACTGGGGATCACAAGAAAGGATTTTCCATCAAACTAGATGCATGTGCATCCTTCGGAGTAGAAGCAAAGATGTGTGGATTCTTGAGTAAGAAGGTTGTACGAAAAAAATAAGAATATGTCGAGAATATTTTTGGGAAGAACAAACACAAGTATCATAGTGACAAATTTTTGAGACCCTAGTAGATAAGAAAAATGAAGAAATCATAGAAAAGGTATAATATCCTTATAAAGATGATTGCACACCTCCTATCAAATTTGATCGTACTCTTCCTCCGATCCTACATGGATGGAGGATGTTTATAAAATTCTTGTAGAATAAATTATCAATGTAAATATTGGCTCAAAAGAGGATATTAGAATGATAAAGTTGGGAACTTCACTCTCAAAGACAAGAAAAGAAGATCTCTGTGAAACTATTGTGAAAATATGCACATATATTTTCATGTTCATACATAGATATGCGTGGTTTGGACCCATACTTATTCATGCATAACGTTGTTGTGCACCCAGATGATAAACCTATCAAGCAAAAATTGAGAAATATGCACCCCAAGGTTATACTACTTGTCAAAGAGGATCTTTAAAAGTTATTAGCTACGATTTTATTAAACCCATTGACTATATGGATTGGATATCCAACATACTCTCGATTGAGAAGAAGATGATTTGTATAATAATTTTCACTAATTTCCATGACATCAATAAAACATGTCCCAAAGATGACTTTCCCTTACCTAATATTTATATGATTGTTGATTCCACCACCGACTATGAAATGTTATTCTTAATAGATGGTTTTTCAAAGTTATAATCAAATCTAAATTGTAGAGGAGTATCGGCATAAGACAACTTTCATCACCCCTTGGGGGATGTTTTATTATAAGGTCATGCCTTTCGGACTCAAGAATACTCTGGGGCCACTTATCAATGGGAAATGACAACGATCTTTCATGACATGCTTTGAATGACATCATGGAAGATTACGTCGATGATATTTTAACATAATCTACAACAAGAGGAGACCACCAGAAGTGTTGAGACATATTTTATAGCATCTCCAAGATTACAGAGTGTGTTTAAATCCTATGAAGTGTTTCTTTGGAATTTTTTAGGGAATATCCTAAGTTTCATTGTTTCACAAAGAGGAATAGAGGTGGATCTTGCAAAAGTTACAGCTATCAAAAAATGCCTCCACCTATAATTCTCAAACAACTAAGAAGTTTACAAGGAAATATTAAGGAAATATTCCATTTCATTTTATAGCTTGCGGATAAGTGCCATCCATTTACCCATTTCATCAAGAAAGATGTTACATTTAATCGGGGACTAGATTGTGAAAATAAATTTGCATTACTTAAACAATACCTCATCAACCCACTAATTCTCAAGCCACCTACCCCGGGTGAACCTCTCATATTGTATATTTTAGCTACCCAATTTTCTATTAGTGCACTACTTACGCTTAATATGACCTAGACCACAAAGAAAGAGCAATTTATTACCTTAGTTGAACCTTGATTACCTATGAATTGAATTAACCACATTAAAAAGGCCTTCTTGGTAGTTGTCTTTACCTTTCAAAACTATGTCATTATCTCCTTAACAATAAAACTAAGCTAATATCCAAATTTGACCCTCTAAAGTACCTTTTATCCAAACCCACCCTTATGAGATGAATGTCTAATTGGATCATTCTCTTGAATCAATTTGATATTGAGTTTGTTAACCGTGAGAATGGACATGTATTGGAAGAACAATCTGGACAAAGATCCTCTACCAAGAATGGAACCTTTGTGTATGGATCTTCCAGATGCATCCATGATGTATTTTGAAGATTATGTTGAATGGAAAGTTCATTTGGATGGATCATTTCCCTTCCATGGATCAGGAGCAAGATTCATGCTCATCACTCCCACATGGGAGGTCATTCCAAGGGCATTTCATTTAGGATTCCCTTGCACTAATAACATTGCAGAATATGAAGCAATCATCACCATCCTTAAGTTGGATATTAATTGGAATATAAGATACCTATGAGTCATTGGTGACTCCCAAATTATTATTAAAAATATAATGATGAGTATAAGGTTAAAGATGAAAATATTATTCCATAGAAGAAATAGTTTGAAACCTTGAAAGAATATTTTGTACAAAGTTATCTTCAAACAAAACCAAGGTCACACAATATATTAGTAGATGCAATGGCTACCATTAGATCATTGTTACGCATTCCGCCTCGTGAAAGTAACATGTCATTATTTTTATAGCATTTACGAGTGCCCACATATGACATGCCAAAATCATGTTGTGCATGTGAAATTGTTGGTCTCTTCTCCCCTTGGTATGACCCTATATTTAGATACCTACAAGATGGCATATTTCCCCCAAACATTACCCATTCTAAGAAGAAACTCTTATCCTCTGTATAGCCCGTTACATCCTCCTAGGAGGCACCGTTATCATTGTCGTGGCTATAACGGCAATTTACTTCATTGTTTGGATGTTACTAAATCATTCCACACTATTGAAGAATTGCATGGAGGTATTTGTTGACCACACACTAGAACCATGGTCTTGGCTAATAAATTAGTAAGAGTGGGCTATTATTGGCCCCCCATGGAAGATGACTATTGCAATTTTGTAAATAAATGTGAGATGTGTCAAAAGTACATAAACTTAACACATGCACCACCACAAGATTTGTAGTCTATCTCAACACCTTGTTCATTTTCTAGGTGGCGACTATATCTCATAGGGAAGCTCCATCCTACCTCATCAGATGGTCATACCCACATTATTACCACCAATGAATAATTTACGAAATGGGTAGAGGTTTTACCTCTCACTTATGTCACTAGTGCAAAAATTTCCAAATTCATTATGATTCATCTCATTTTCCCTTATGACATCCCTTCGCCATCATCATTGATAATGGTAATTCCTTCAAGAATAAAATGGTCAAACCCTTATGTCAAATATTTTAGATTCAACTCAAGTGGTCCACCCCCTATTACCCTCAAGGTAATAGACAAGCCGAGGCCACCAATAAAACTCTTTTCTAGATCAAGGAGAAAATAGTAAGTATGTGATCGTAATTGGCACTTACAGATACATCCTACCCTCTAGCCCTATCAAACCTCCATCCTTACTCCTACTAGTGCTATCCCATATTCACTAGTTTATGGTACTAAATCCATCATACCCTTGTAAGTGGAGCTTCCCTCCTTAAGAATATCACTTTAGGACTATCTTGATAAGGATGAAGACTATAGAATTTCTCGGCTAGCAAAGCTAGAGCTATTGGAGAAGAAGCATATGAAAGGGATTAATCACCTGAAGGTTTACCAGAATAGAGTGTCAAGGATATAACAAGAGGATCATTCATATTGAATTTGATATAGGTGATCTTGTTCTATAAGAAAATTAGAAAAACACTTTCAAGTACAAATAAAAGAAAGGAAATTTTGAGGCTAAGTGGTTAGGGCCTCATGTGGTGATTGGTAAATATGGATCGGGATCTTATAAACTTGCATATCCATATGGTGAAGAGCTTCCCAAACCTATGAATTCCATGCATATCAAGAATATCTACACTTAAGCATGGTGCCGATATCAAAAAATACTTTAAAAGTAGAAAAAGAAAGAAAAAACAAGTAAAATAATCAAGAAAATAGTTTAAAAAAAAAGGTCATCCAAGTATGAAAACCACACAATTGTTGTGCATTGGATAGGTCCTTGGGTGAAAATAGGTTTTGGCACTCAAGGAGGGTTCACTATTCATAAGTTACTCTTGCATTTGGACAAATAACTATTACTTCTATGTAGGATTGGTTTCCCTCGTTAGGTCTAGGAATCTTCCTTACATCTACTTCGCCAAGTCATGATCGGTTTGTTTGTTCTTATATCTCGTGTGAACAATTTTCTTTTGTATATTCCCATCTAACGCTGGGAGCACCTTTGTATTTCACCTTCTTGAACATACACATGTGGCATTCTTCTTTTTTATATTCCCACATCACGCTGGGGGCATCCACACTTTTTTTGTCATTATACATCACTTTCAAAATAGACCTTAGGAAAACACAAAAACATTCCCAAAAAAACATTTGAAATACCCCCTTCTAGGGATGAGTCTACATCAATTCAAATAACATTGTCTCTAGGTAACCTCGAAAACAATGTGAACATGTAGTCTTGAAAATTTTTCTTTTACAATCACACAAAAAAATAGTAAATATATCAAAACTATCCCGCAAAAACAGAGTCTTAGTTTGCTTACTTTAGTGGTTGTTTTGTAGAGTGTTGATAGCATTTTATTCCCATGTTGTATGTATGAAATTGGATTCATTTTCTTAGGTTAATATTTACTTAGCTATTGCATTTTATTTTTTCCTATCATGCATACATGTTTATAAGTGTAGTTTTTTTGTTTTTTTTTGTTTCCATTGCATTATGTGATATGTTTAGAGCATTGAGTTCAATAGCTTACTTTAGTTAAGTATTTACTTAGTTCATTGCATTAGATTCACTTTGCATGCTTGTGATTATTTGTAGTATGTTAGTTTGTATTAGGTTGTGCTTGTAAATTGATTATACAAATTTTTTTCATCATTACATATATCACATCTATCATCTATCATTTCTCATCATGTCTAACACCATAAAAATGCATCATATATACAAAAATGCTAAGTTTTACATCATGCATGTATACTAAGTTTATGCCATATTGTATCATCAATGGGGGTAAGAGGGTTACGAAAAATCACAAATCTATCCCCCATACCAATATCATCTATATCATCCCATATGCTAAACATCTACCAAAGTAAATCATGTACAAAACATATGATATTATCTAAGGATATATCATCAATCTACAACATGTGGTAGATCATCAATATCTATCATGATACATACATAAGAAATGAAATCATACAACATCATGATATACTCATCATACATCTATAAACATGAATCATCATCATAGAGCATATAAAAACATGAAAATATAAACCATCAAATGTCCATATATACATATAAAAATGTCTATCTCAAAAATGAATATACATCATCAATATAAAATATGCCATGAAAATGGCATAAATCAAAACTAAGACTTCATCATGAGGCATAATAAAAATGGTAAATCCATGCATACATTTATCAAAATCAGCCTTCATAAGAGGCATACATATATATAAAATGTGTGTCATATACCAAGAGTATCAACCATGGCTCTCCCCTCTCTTAGACTACCAAGATGCATGTGCTGAAATGGAGGCTACTACTCTTGATGGGATGGTCCGGATATGGGTGTACCACCCTACTAAATGGTGGGCTATTGTACTGACCACCCTAACCTTCCTAACCTATATCATGTCCCGATCACACGCAGCTGATAAAACAAAGTCACTCTTTGTACCTCCAGCACTACGTGATAGTAAGAAGCCATGTAATATGAGGCCTCGTGACTAGCTCTCATAATATCTTGTATCATCTCTCTGTCACCAAAAGTTGTGGCTACCGCACATCAGAAAATTTCTCCCTTGTCGGTCTACGAATATCAACATGGACCTATCTCAAAGCGGTGGCCTAGAAATCTCATTTTCTTTGTAATGGTATGTACTTGGGCCCATGCCTAATCTCTCTAAATAGTAATACCCCGCACTTGATCCTAGGCCTAGTCCCACTATGTAGTGACACCTTGTGCATGTTTCTACACCTTATGTAAGAGGATGAATATCTCGATCACCCTACAATGCTAGCTATTATATCTCGCATCTGTCATGATACCCCATCTCAACCCTAAGTAGCTCGGGCTATTACCGGTCTCTCTCTATTGTCATGACCTATAGCCGTGCTCTCTGGCCTAATCTTGCTTGACCGCTACTTGTAACTTCATGGCTACGGCCTGCTATAACTACTTCTAGAGTACTAGTTTTCTATCATCTCCGCCTAGAGGATGAGGTGGCGGAGACCACTGTTACGGATACACCTAATGTAATGGAACATAGATACCATTTGGAATCCCAACTAGAGGAAACTATATATAAGGAACCTCGGGCCCCCCTCTCTGCCTAGGCCTAGGCCCTTGTCCATGTGGCTACTGTAGTGGAGGACCCTATCCCCCACCCCCATCATGATGCTTGCCGTCGAAAGGATCATCATCTCCATCATCCCCACTAACCTCATCGCCACTACTAGGAAGCCCCAGTGGAGGTGCTCTCACATCTACATCCCATACTACTCTAGGAATCGTCAATTGATGAGGTAAAACTATGTGGTACCATGGAGCATACTCTATTATATAACTCGGATCCCTGACCTACCTCAAAGGTACCCATTGAACTGGTACTGTCTATAAATAGATGGCCATGGATCTATCTCGTGGTGATCTGTGGCCCCATATCGACATACTCTCGGGCCTTGTGAGCATACCACATATCCAGCCCTAGTACATTTTGTATAAGTTAAAATTGTCTCTAACACCAATCAACTCTGTAAAAATCCCACATATAGCTATAAATGCCCAACATAAAGTGCTTCACGGTCACTATAGTCCTCTCTAAGCCATTATTAGGCCCTTTGGAAATGTCTATATACCCTCCATACTACCGAAGACTACTATAATTCATATAACTCTCAACGGTAATGGTAGGTATCTCCCATGTTTGGCTACACATCATCACCAATTAGAACCCAACCCATAGTAGAAGGCTCCTCTAGAGCTCAAGCTCTCAATACACCTGTGGGATGACCAATAGCAATAAGGTCTCATGCTTAAATCTATAGCAATATGGAAGGTCTTACTATCTTTTAATGGTAATATGTTATCAAGTGAAGGTCCAAATATAAATGTGCCAGTATACACCGCCCCAACAAAGTATGTCTCACCATTAATCAAACTGTGTATCACTCTAATCGACCGAGTTGAATTCAAGCTCTGGTCTTGTCAGGGAGTAAAACTCTACTAAAAAAGCCATCAAGTATACTATTGCTCGATCAAGCTTAGGATCCACTATACAAGGTGATAATCTCACTCTCATCCTGTGGCATGATATATCTGGAATACTAAATAACTCTAGAATACACTGATCAATATCAGGATGGTGACTCATGTCGAATCAACTTTCTCTGGATGGGGACTCACATAATACGTCATACGTCATCCAAGGTAATAGTAATATCATGAGTGGGGAGTCAGAATTTTTGACTCTTGCTATGCCACCGCTTGGTTATGGCTATGAGGAGACCATGGTCTAGTTTCTATGGCATATCAACCACATAGGCTAGCCTCAGTAACTTATAAAAGGATATCCAATATCCTTATATCATCCTCATCAAACTGTGCCTCTATTGAAGCTGTGTAACCATATCTCTCTCTGGTGTCAAGGATAGCTAGTATTCTCTACACACAACAAACAATACACTTGTTAGGGCTTCATTTATATCTACTTTTATCTACATTTTTATCTCTATTCTTCTTTTATTCTTCTAAAAATACTAATTTTTACTTTCTTCTACAACATTATAGTCTATATTCATCTACACTTAGCTTATTTTTTCTTACAAAAATTGGTTAAGTATTTTCTCTTGGTGCATGCGCACCCCTTTAATGCCTACACACCTATTTCAATGCATATGTTCATAGCACGTATATGCTCCAATTTCAATGCATACGCATCCATACCAACATGAATGATTCTACCCTTCTCCACCAAAACCCCTACCTATGTAGGATGCATACACGCCTAGTTTGACAACTATGCCTACAGTCGATGCACATGCCTACACATGTGTGTTTTCCCTCCCGACACATATGTGTCTCCTTCGATGGATATGTGTACATGTACCTGAATTTTGACATGTACGCCTACATGTACCCATTTTTTTGATGCATGCGCACATGCACATATGTCTTTTGCCCTAAAATTAACCTAAAACATCCTTATGAAATTATTGGTGATTTTTTTACCTTTTTCATGTATATTTTTATAGAAGTATCAAATAATCTAGCTTGTACTTTTGGAAGAATCAAGACACACACGTAACTCATTTTACTACACCCAATGACACGAGATAAGCTCAACAATATCATTTTGTTGGAAAGTACTCACAAGAATACATAAATCAACAATTAGGACTTTTATGGTGAGTGATAGTAAATGGAATACCAAACCTCTCAATGTTCTACTAAGAAAAAAATGATAATAAAATTGAGAAGTGAATTCGGATGAATCTGACATCCTTGGTTTAGAATTTATATTATCCGTAGTCACATATGATTCAAGTAATTCAATAACATGTTTTGAATAATTTGGAAAATTTATTTCCCTTGATGGTGTTTTTTTCCTTTTCAATTTTTTCTTCTCTTCTATAATATTTTGAGATAGCTTAGCAAAATGTGAATCATGGATTGAAATTTTTTCAATAACATTTAATTCATTGCATCCTATTTGAGAAACACATTTTGGAACTCTTGTCAAGTATATAAGACATAACATTTTCTCTTGTTTCTGCCTCCGCCCGCTTTATTCTTTTGCAGTAATATTTTAGAAAAATAGCATTAATACTATAGTCATCTTTGAACCAAACTTCACCATTAATTAATTTATCTATAAGGACATCTAATTCTTCACTTGTCACACCTTTCATGCATCCGAATAGTCCTAGTGTAAGAAGATCTACCTGAACTTGGCTTTAATTTTGGGTCTGTAGCTTTATTTTGGGTTATAAGGGAACTCATCATTGGCATAAAAGTCAAACACTAAAACCCACTTATCCATTAAAATAAAGTTTGTTAGTTTAGCATTCTATGAGAAATAATGTAAGTTACTTTCTATGTGCAAAAACCGTAATAAAATTTATAAATACCTTCCGTGCCTATGACTTTTTCATGACGAGAACCAAGATGTTGTGGTCTCTTCTCTGAGATCTACCTTGACCTGGATTTGTACAACAAGTCAATAAATATTATTTTCACCCACATTTTGTTTGCCATATTCTGTTTCTTGAAAATACTTACTATTTATTTTTTTGTTTCTTTGGAAGATAGAATATGGGTATACCTTTGTTTAATTCTATCATGAACAAATGAAAAATCAGAATTTGTAAGGATTTGTCTTTGGGCTTCAATTATATGTTGGCCATCAATAATATAGAAATGTGTTTCTATGTCATGAATTCCATTCTCAAAATCCATGTAAAAAATATTACCAGTAGATTTTTTGAAAGGGATAAAATTACATCCCGCTGAAGAGGTATAGGGTTGCACAACATAGAGTGCACAAGGAGATTGACACTTGATTTATCAAGTGATTTGTATTGGTATTTTGCAGGAGCTACATGGAAATGACCAATATCAATTTTGAATGAATTTTCTTCAAATAGAAAAAGACCAAGATCTTCGAGATAATGTAGATTGACTTCTTTTGAATTTAGTTTGAGCTTGTTTTAATTATGTTTTCTCTTTTGTAGATCACTTCACCTCTTGAAAGTGTGATTATAAAATGTATTTTTCTATATTAGATAATTCTGTCTTCTAAGCATGGTAAACATTTTTTATCATAATTTCTCTTTGGCCCACTTCCTTATCCATATTTAGGTGGTGGGAAAGAGATGAAGTGAATGCATAATGATATATTATTTTGAATATAGTGATAATTCCTACATAAATAGCTTCACTATTGTGCACACCACTCTTGTCCACTTCAGTGTATGACTTGATTTTCCAACTATAACTATAACATGAATCTTTGTATTTTTGAGACCTTTCCATGCCATATTTTTTGTAAAGAGAAACATGTAATTTCATTTTATGTAGTAAGCATGTTTTTGATGCGTTGTCCACTTTTTCCACTTGAAGAGATACAATTGTATATGTTATACACTTTATGCTCACAAGAATGCCAACTGGTGTGCATTGGTCTCCCAAGGAATGAAACAACCAAAAATCATTGTAATAATTATCGGGTGTGAACTTCAATGAACCATGCTTCATCCCTTCTTCCACAGTCATCTGCACCATCAATAAATGGAATTTCCTTATATGGGGTCATGGTAATAAGAGCCATTTTTGCTGTTACAATTTTTTTAGTGTAATATATATCAAAATCTTCTTTCATAGACTAAACATTTTTATAGAAGTAACAAGCTGCGATAATGTTAGACTATTCATTTTAAACTCTATTATTTTTCAATAATTGTATCTACCCATGATAAGTTTGTTCTTTTGTATTGAATGGTAAAATACCTATTCTCATGTGATATAATTGTTTGTTTATATTAGTGTAATACATATCAAAATCTTTGAAAACTTTACATTTTTATAAAAGTAACAATAAACTCTATTCTTTTTCTTGTTTGTTTGTATTGAATGGGAAAATGCCCATTCTCATGTAACATAACTATTAGAAGAAGAAAAGTTATCTTCAATTCGTAATTTTTTAGAGTTATTAGAATGGGCAAGTGGAGTGAAAATGGAAGATGACCATTCTCACATATAACTAATAGAAAAATATTCTCATGTATAACTAATAGAAATCTCTTATATATCTAATTTAATACAAGTAGAATAGATATAATTTTAAGCTCCTTTCCAATTTAAAAGGGAAGATGCCCATTCTCACATATAACTAATAGAAATATTTTATATATCTAATTTTAAAAAAGTAGAATAGATATAATTTTAATCTAAATATATTATATTTACATGAGAAGGTTATTATCATACAAACAAACATTGTTTGGTTTAGAATAATTTGTGAAGTTCTTCATGATTCGACCTACTTTATCTCTACTCTATTTACGTGTTTATAACTATACCATATTGGTTGGACTATCCCTAGCCAAGCCAAGTGCTACACTACATACCCTCTAGAGGGATCAAGCCTTATGTATTTCTCATCATATTGAAGATCGTAGTAATAGAAGTGAATCATTTGGTTTTGAAGATGAAGTGAGGCATCAAGATATTAATAGAAGAGATACATTTATTTCGAAGATGTGATTCAAGCACATAATGGTCTTATATTACCAAACATTAACATGAATCATATATTCAAGATTAAATTATAAACTTCCATTGTGACTACTAGTTGAATATTCCTTGTCAAAGAAAAGATAAGGTGCTCATGTTTTTTTGCACTCCATCTTGAACTTGCAAAAAAATAGGAAATATTTAACTCTATAGATCAAGTTTTTGTTTATAATTATATTGTTTTGGTTGGGATAATAGATTGAGATATATTAGACATTTGAAATGGGAAAATTATGCTCTACATACCCTTTGAATAGAATTGGAAGATTTGAGAAAAATGTTTGGCATACCCTTGACAGGGATCAAGCTTGTGGTTCTCATTTTATAATATATACAGATATATATCCACTCACATTTAGGAAGCATGGAATTATAATAGATGTTTTCATCGGGCATACAAGATTTGAAGGAATTTTTATGCTAATTAAACCCTATCTAATTTACTTATTCATCTTTTTAGCTTTAAAATGGCAGATGCTCATTCACATACATAACTAATAGAAGAAGAATAGAGATAAGAATTATAGAAAAAAATTGTAAGATTTAAAGAAAATGTTTATGTTACTTTTACTCTATTTACTTTGTTATAGAATGGGAAGATGTCAATTCCCATATAGTAATAATGGAAAAATAAGAATAGGGATTAGAGATTTTAAGATGATCTTCCTATAGGAATCATGGAAGAAGAATAATATTGTAGAAGGAAAGATGGTCATTTATGTTACTTTTACTTTGTTTAATTTACACGTTTGGGGTTTTAAAAATATTTGTAACTCAAAATGTTTATGCAATATTTACTCTCTCCCCTTAATTTTTCATCCTTTCTACTTTAAAATAGAATATGCCCAGTATTACATATAACTAATAGAAAAAGAATAGAGATAAATCTTCTTACTCTCATGTATAACTAATAGAAATCTCTTACATATCTAATTTAATACAAGAAAAATAGATATAATTTTAAGATCAACATATTATATCTACATTATTTTAACATGGGAAGGTTATTCTCATACAAACAAACATTTTTTGTTACTCTATTTAAGTTTTTTTAATTATATCATATTAGCTGGACTATCCCATGCCAAGCCAAGTGCTACACTACATACCCTTATGAGGGATCAATCCTTGTGTAGTTTTATTATTTTTTTATAATTGTTTCATTTTGGCTAGACTAACCTTGGTGGATCCAAGTACAGTAACACCAAATTCTACACTACATACCCTTCAGAGTGATCAAGCCTTATGTAGTTCTATTATTATTTTATAATTGGTTCATTTTGGTTGGACTAATCTTGGTGGAGGCAAGTACAAGCACCGCCAAGTGTTGCACTACATACCCTTATGTAGTTCTATTTTTTTATAATTGCTTCGCTTTTTCTAGACTAACCTTTGTGGAGGCAAGCACAGCACCGCCAAGTGCTACACTACATACCCTTGAAAGGTATCAAGCCTTATTTAGTTCTATTATTTTTTTATAATTTTTTCATTTTGGGTGGACTAAGCTTGGTGGAGCCAATTAAAGGAACCGCCAAGTGTTACACTACATACCATTGAGAGAGATCAAGAATTATGTTGTTCTATTATATTTTATAATTATTTTGTTTTGGATGGACTAACCTTGGTGGAGCCAAGTATAGGCACCACCAAGTGCTGCACTACATACCCTTGAGAGGGATCAAGCCTTATGTAATTCTATTATTTTTTATAATTGTTTCATTTTGGCTGGACTAACCTTAGTGGAGCCAAGTACAGTGCACCTTTGCCAAGTGTTGTACTACAACCCTTAAGAGGGATCAACCCTTATGTAGTTATATTATTTTTTTATAATTGTTTCTTTTTAGCTAGACTAACCTTAGTTGAGCCAAGTATAGAACCGCTAAGTGCTGAACTATATACCCTTGAGAGGGATCAAGCCTTATGTAGTTCTATTTTTTTTTTAATTGTTTCATTTTGGTTGGACTAACCTTGGTGGAGCCAAGTACAGGCACCACCAAGTGTTGCACTACATACCCTTGAGAGGGATCAAGCCTTATGTAGTTCTATTATTTTTTATAATTGTTTCATTTTAGCTAGACTAACCTTGGTGGAGCCAAGTATAGGCACCGCCAAGTGCTACACTACATACCCTCTACAGGATCAAGCCTTATGTAGTTCTCAGTTCTCATCTTACAATATATATATATATATATATATATATATATATATATATATATATATATATATATGTATGTATGTATGTATGTATGTATGTATGTATCCATTCACATTTAGTAAACATTGAATGATCATATGACGATTCTCATATAAGAATTACAATAGATAGAATGGGAAGTTGTGTTGCAATACATAAACTTGTAAGGGATCAAGCCTTATGTAGTTATCATCTTACTATATATATAATTTTACAATTTATAAAACGAATTTTGAGAATGGGTTAGTATGATAATTGTTAATTTATATTTGTTGTAGTGCATGTTATAGTGAGTGAGTCCACCATGCAAATATATTGTTTATCACCATTTACTTAAAAATGAAAATAAACTAAATCATGGTTATGCTAATAGAAATGTTGATGATTTATACATGTGATTGGAATATAAAAAGATCAATAATTTATCTAATTTTATAGAATATGGAAACTTAAGATAAGTAATTTTAGGGATAAAAAGAAATTTGATGCTTAGAGATAAAAAATTGCAAAAAATAATTGCATATTTAATTTACTATAAAAGACCAAACTAATAGTAAAAATTAGTCGACATTATCAATATTAGTCCAAATTAGTTGATTGGATCTACTTTAACATTAGCCCACGAGAAGGAACAAACCACAGAGCTACCCTGAGTAACTATTCTATGAAGACAACCACTATAAGTGACAATATTTAATAGGAATCAGTAGGTAGGACATTGAATCTTTGCAACAAGGAAACACCAACATACTCAGGGTGGATAAGAACATGAATATGTGTTAAATAAATTGTTCTAGGAAGATGGAGAGGTTGTTGGTACGCGTCCTTAGATGTATAATAGTCTATGAAAACCTTCACAAAATGGGTGAGGTGTTATTTAACCTCCACCAATGAATGTTGGATCTAACAGACTTCCATGTCGAACCACGAGAATAGGGACATAGTTTTTAGATTACAATGCTTGAGTTCTTCATCTAAACCAACCCTAAGAGAGGGCTTGATAATTTTTTTAGCAATCTTAGCAACATTTAAATTGTTATGGATAACTAATAGCATGTTGGAAACAAAAATTGAGGCAATTTATGAGTTTACCCAAGCTCTTTTGGAGTCAACGAGATAGGTGTTACCCAAAATATGTTCAATTTATTCATAGATAAATGGTGAATCAATTATGAAAACCTCGCTTGAGACACAACCAAGAAATGGAAGTGAAGAATGCCACTTCTTTTCTATCACTTCATAGAAAAATGATAGGAAGAGAGGGAAGCACCATGATGACAGAAATAACAAGGAGAAAGGATACTTAAAAATCAAACCACACGAGCCAAGGCCGAAAGTAATAATCCATTCCTAATTTTTATAGATAATAGATGAATGATCTTTTAAAGTTAGTGTCGTTGACTCCAACTATTTTACATGTACAATATTAAAGACAACACACAGGAGCCAATGTCATAGAGAATTTAATATACATCAACCCAAAGTCAATTTATGAAAAATGAGTCTTTGACATGATGGGGTATAAATCCTCCAAGTTTTTCACAAATTAATATTAAATTTCCATATATTTTTGTTAACAAAAACATGGCTATGATATTGTTTGAAATTTAAAATGTTTTACCAAAACATAGAGAGATCATCATTCGATTAACTTTATCATAAAGTTTTTAAATTGATAAAGTTAAATATTTATTTGTATTAGAATGACCATTACTTTTCACTCTTATATCCTATCATGTTACTTTTCCCATAATAATGATCAAGTTTAGTATTTCTTGTATTGTGATGATAATAATGGGCATATTCCCATTCTCTTATAGGAATCATTCAATAAGAATTTAGGTTGAATTTATAAGTTGAGAAACAAATATATATAGGTTAAAAAGAAGTTAATAAGAAACTTGATCGTTAATGACTTTATCCAAATATTTGATTATGTAAAACATGGCTATGATATTGTTTGAAATTTAAATTTTTTTACTAAGACATAGAGACATCATCATTCAATTACTTTTATCATATATTTTTAAAATTGATAAAGTTAAATATTTCTTTGTATTATATTGACCATTCCTTTTCACTTTTACATCTTATCCTATTACTTTTCACATAATGATGATCAAGTTTGATATTGCTTGTGTTGCGATGATAATAATGGGAATATGTCCATTCTCAATCAAACATTTGTATCTTGAATGGACAAATGCCCATTATATTATAGTAATCATTGAAGAAGAATTAAGGTTGAATTTATATGTTGATATGTTCAATCTTGTATCGAATTAAAATCGCCTAATCAGTCATATGTCCATTCTCATAAAAAAATTGTATCTTGAATGGGTAGATGACCAGTCTCTTATAGGAATCATTAAAGGGGAATTTAGGTTGAATTTATACGTTGAGGAATTTAGTTTAAATTTAAAATTTAATAAGAAACCCGATTGTTAATGGCTTCATCCAAATATCTTCATCATATTAACATAGCATATATTACTTTTCCAATAATTCCTCATACTTCCCATATTACCTAACTATTAAAAATGAGAATCTGTCCATTTTAAATATTCTCATAAAAGGATATAATTGCATATATTACTTTTACAAGAATTTATTGTAACATTCCCATTTTAAGTCATTAGAACAAGGGAATTTTTTTATATTATATTATATATATATAACGTTTTTTGTTCTAGTTTATATAATTCAGAAAAAAACGACAAGTTTTAATAATTGTTCTCTGTCCCATTAGAAAAATTGTTAGGTCTTGTATATCTACAGCCAGGTTCTCTGTGGTTGTTAATGGGGAGCCTGTGGGTTTTTTCACCAGCAGCAGAGGTTTAAGACAAGGAGACCCCATCTCCCCCTTACTCTTCATTCTCTTAGCTGACAGCCTTAGTAGAACAATTGGCAGAGCGGTTGAGAACGGCCTTTTAAATGGATCTAAACCCGCTTCATTCAGCCAAGCTGTCTCTCATCAACAGTTTGCGGACGACACAATCCTTCTTCTTCTGGCCTCAGTTGTGGAAGCTAAAGCTATTAAGGCTTTATTACAATTATATGAATCTGCTTCTGGGCAAGAGATTAATTATGACAAAAGTACCATTTTTTTCTTTAACACCCCTGAGGAAAGACAGTTCAAGATTGCTAAAATTCTGGGCTGTAGAATTGGTGCTCTTCCAGCAACATACTTAGGCCTCCCTCTTGGCACTAAGAAAGTCTCTCACATGGTGTGGGATGATTTGTTGATGAGATTTCAGAAAAAGATGGCAGGTTGGAAAGGGGCCACTCTCTCTAGTGCTGGTAAGTGCCTTCTCATTAAAAGTACACTCCAAAGTCTGCCCATCTATATCATGTCACTTTTCAAAATTCCTTCTTCCTTCAGAGAGAAAATTGAAAGGATTCAGAAAAAAATTTTATGGCAAGGTATGGAAGAGAAGTTCAAATTTCACCTAGTGGCCTGGGACAAGGTCTGCACCCCAAAATCTATGGGAGGGCTGGGCATAAAAAATATTGAGAAAATGAATGAGGCACTCATCGCTAAGATGGGCTGGCGATTGCTATCTGAGAAACAGCCCTGGATTGATGTTATTAAAGCAAAATACTTGAAGCAACAAGCTGTCTACTCCTATCTCGCATGAAGATCAACTACCCAATGGTTCCATTTTTGGAATAATCTGGTTAAGAGAAACTTCATCAAACAGGTAGCAAATGGAAAGTGGGGGATGGAAGTGAAATAAACTTCGGGAGGATAATGGTTCAATGACAACCTCTTGGAGAGATTTGGGACGGTAAACTAAGGACACCTTATAAGCAAGTACGGAACTAAAGTCAAGGACTATATCAAGGAAATGGCACCAACAAGGCTTGGAAAAGACTTTCTATGGAACAATTGAGCTGAAACAATCTACTTCCTCCCTCCAAGATATTTTAGACCTCTTCCTTTAAGTCACCTAAATTCCAAGGATTAGCTGGTTTGGAGCAATTCACAAGATGAGAAATACTTAGTCAAATCTGGTTATACCATTCTTTCTCGAGTAACCAATCGACTTTAATCTGGAACAAGATCGGATGCCCGAGTTAACCCCCAAAATAAAAATTTTTCTTTGGTGGCCATCGGAGGTAGAATTCTAACCACCGACAATTTGATGAGAAGAGGATTTATAATTCCTAATTGGTGCCACCTTTGTAGGAATGACTATGAAGACATTAGTCATCTGTTCATACATTGTGCTTATGCCAATAGAATTTGGAGCTTTGTTCTTTCTAAATTTGATGCTCTTTGGGTGTTGCCAAGAAACTTAATCAGCTATGGAATCAATGGCACCCACCATTCGGACATTGTGCTATCAAAAGAATCTGGAAATTAGCAATCCCACACTTAACTGGAGGATTTGGAAGGACAGAAATAATATAATTTTCAGAAATAAGAAGCAGAGTTTTAAAATCAGTATTCGCAAAATTTCTCAAGGTATCAAAGAGAACATGGCCAGATTTAAACCTCCCAAGAACAAGTGTTATCCTGAGAATGAAGAGCACATTTTATCTAATTGGCACATTGGAAATTGGAGCAACCCTGGGAATAGTGTAGATAGATCGTTGATTAAATGGCATCCTCCTGACTCTAATTGGTACAAGCTGAACTTTGATGGCGCCTCTAAGGGAAACCCTGGGACAAAGAACTGGAGGAGGAGCTATACGGGACCACAAAGGTAATTTGATTGCTGCTTATGCTGGTAAAATGGGAATTCAAACCAATCATTTTGCCGAAGCATTATCTGCTCTCTGGGGCTTGAGAGTTGCACGGGCTCAAAACATTCAGAACCTTATTGTTGAAGGGGACTCCCTTAATATCATTAAGCTCCTCAATCAGTCCTCATCTCCCAGTTGGAGTATTAAAGATTTTATCTCTGAATCCATAAGCATTTGCCACACCTTCAATAGTATCAGAATCATACATACTTACGGTGGAAGGTACAATAATCATGGATGCACTGCCAATTATGGCATTAATATTAACTTTACTATGGGATAATGATAGTATCCCTAATCAGCTTCACAACAGCATCCATGCGGATCTTCACAAGCAAGCAATCTCCAGAGATAAGCCTTAATCTTTGGCGGAAAATCAAAATCATTTATTCTTTCACACGTGCTGCTTTTTTCTATATGGCGAGGCAAATAATATCTTTTTCAAATAATAGTAAGATCTATTTAAGAAATTTCAAGTGGAGTCATCCAGATTTGAAAATCACGCACGTGGGGTACAACGGCTGTTGATATCCAGATGCCAAACTCCACGAAAACCGATGATAATTACAAAGTGATTGTTGACAGGGAAAGGATTTTCACACGCGACTTCCCGCAGGCTCAGTTCAGCAATTACGCAGCCGTTCGTGAGAAGACCAACGGCTACAGTACCCACTCTTGTGCGTTCTTCAACAGTAAGAAACGAACTGTTCTTCACGCCCAACGGCATTCTGGAATTTGTTGTAACCTGCACACCACTGAGAAGATGGGAGGACCTCCCTGTCAAATTGAGCCGTGCGCGGACCCTGATTGGAAGGAAAACACCGAGCTTTGGAACATCCTCAGCATAGGCGGCTTCACCAGCTTTGTTGAAAGAGTGCAAGGGCATGATCAAAGTATTTCAGTACGCTTTGCTAAGGAGTGGAAAGAGAGGACTGTCGACTATGGGGGACAGAAAATTCTTGTCAATGAAGAGCTCATTGCTGAAGCGACCGGTCTCAGCCTGGATGGGTACCGCTTCTTCAACAAAAGGGTTATCAAAGAAACTGAAGAAAGAAGATTTGTGGAGGAAGATGAGAAGCTTATTTTCAGCACAGTGGGTCTGCTTGTAAGCTCAATTCCATCACCATTTGATGAAGTCACTCGCATGATGATTCATTTCATATCCTTGGAAGGTAGGTTTTTATCTTGTCCCCAAATTAAGCATCTCATCTTTTAAATCACTTCCGTAGGAATAGATTGGTTTGCTTCCCTCATTATCTTTTAAACTCTCTTGAGCGCTCCATTTTGGAGTTCCAGAAGCATACCCGGGCGGTTCCCTTGCATCAAGGGCTTATTTTGCTTATCCACAAACACTACCTTCTCAAGTACCCCGGTCTTCCCTCCTCTCCTAGCCCGGCTCCGATGGGCTCTGCTGCTGCCAGTCCTGCTTCCCCTGCTGCCCTTGCTGCCCCTGCTGCTGCCCCTGCCACCGGTGCTGCTACCCCCATGCCAGCTGCACATGTTTCTCCTTCTATTCCTCCTTCTGCTCCTCCTGACACTCACCTCGCCTCTTCCTCTAAACGACCTCTCACCAGGGCTTCTAGGAGACTCAACCTTGAGACTCTTGCAGCAGGGAAAGAGCCTCTTGATCTTGACATTGCACGTGACCTGCTGAACATAAGTAGTGCCAGTCCCCGGGAAGCACAGATGGATAACCCTTCTAAGAGACTGGAGGCCTTAGAGGCTGAGATAAAAATGCTGAAGGATGAGGTCAAAAATCTAGCTAAGCAAAAAGGTAAGAAAAGCATGGAGGGGGAAGGGAGCATTGACAATAGTCAGGTTGAAGACATATACAAAAAGCTGACCTCCTTGGACTCCCGCCTTGGGAAGGCTAAGACTAGGCATGATTACAACATTGCCACCTTTAGGGCCATTGAGGAGTTCATCATGGGGCATGCCAAAAGTGTTTCCAACCTCAGCGGTATCCCGGCTGCACTTTGGGGCAATGAAAAAGAGAGCAAAAGAACCATCGAGGAGCTCGATAAGACGGATGCTGCCCACATGACCGCTTTGGGTATGTTTCATGCTTGGAAAAAAGTCAAGATCAGTGTTGATCAAGTAGCCAAAAAGTAGTCCTGCATGCTTCTACTGCTCTCTTTTGTTATTCTTACTGTTTCTTGGCTGTCGGGTTACTATTTTTTTGCTGTTGTTTTGCTGTTAAGCCTCGCTTGTGTAGTTGTTTCTGGGCTACGTTGATTTTCATTGTTCCTCTTGGACTTGGTTAGTCCTGCTATGTTTCTCACTCTTATTCCGGCTTAAAGGCCTTTTTTTGTATTCAAGGGTATAGTCCCTTCAAAAACTATTTGCCATTATTAAAAAAAATGTAATATAGAACACACAATACTTTTAAAACCAATTTTTCTCATTCGCATATTTATAATATGGAACACACATTCAATGCCATTCAATCATATAATGTATACCATTATTGCTGTAATGACTCAAAGAACTATTGATCTCCCATTTATGCCTCAAAGTTTCAATCATATCTCATTTCATGACTCATTACTTATCGATGTTAGGTTGTGGAGACTATTTTCATGTGTGAAAGTGTTGAAAATTGTACACTAAGAGTACTGTACACTTTTTAGGCGTAAATTTTTTTTGGCCTCGAAAAATGCACCCGACATATTGGGAAATGTGCTCTTCTCATGTGGGAGAGTTTTTTGACCAATAGGTTTATGGGACGGGTTTTGCCCATGGTTTTAATACCCACGGTTTTGTAAAACTACTTAAAAAGTTGTCTATTTATATGGTCTTATACATATGATAGATGTACAAGTAAATGTATTACAGATGTGTTTTGAATTCTAGTGTGAATTCTGTAGAGTTTGTTGAGAATAGCTCCAAACGGATCTGGGTATTGTATTGAGAGAGTGGAGGTTTGTAATAAAATTTGAGCAAGTGATTCTTGGTGGACGTAGCCCAAATTGGGTGAACCACGTTAAATCTTGTCTCTCTCGTGTTGTTTTATTTATTCGTAATTTTATTTGAGATCTGTAATATTTTCTCGCATATTAGTTTCTCTTTTGTTGTGATTCTGTAAGGGATTATTCCACATATTTTATCTCTTATTTCCTAGCAACCGATCCTTCATGTTAACCCATGTAAGGTATACTAAGTATACTAGGTTCTCTTTACCATTTTCGGTTATCAAAATTTTCCGCTTAAGAGGCCTATCATTCGAATATCTACATTACGATACTTGTATCGAAATCCCGCTTCTTAAACTAGGTGATCGGGACAACGCAATCAACACTTGCGATACTTTGGCCAAAGATTTTCACATGCTTTGCATGATCATATTCCTAGATGTTCTGCACATCAATGGAATACATCCTTCACCTCACTTAAATCATTATCTAGAATGGTCTTTTCGACCTCTGTCGGTCCTCTCATCCAAGTTTAAACTTTAACCCAAGCTAGCAATATGAAAGAGTATAGGGAGACACTCACGGTGACTAAAGGTATGTAGACATACTTTGTCGATCCTTGTCGACTGCATGTGTCTAGTTACCTTTAGTCTTCCGGAGTCACTCCGTATACACGGTCACATTCCTAACTTCATCCAAGTAACTTGGTCCCAGCTTATGTAAACTTGATGATTTGATTTGGGAGGGTGTTGTAACATGTCAGCTATAAAATTGTGTCATCATGATGGCCCCACCTTCGTGAAGACACTAGATTGTATTTGGCATGTGCCAAATTCCTACGGAATCCTCCCATCAAGGGATACACATCAAGCTAGAAGTGTGATTAGATTATTATCTTAAAAATTTTAAGAATAAGTTTCAGCAATCGTGCTAATCTTCTAACCTCACTATTCATTATAGTTGCATAGCTAAGAAGGATTTAAATTGTCATACACTTAATATAAATTACTCCTCCTTACCGAAGGATTGCATATTTCCATCTTAGCTTTTTTTTTTTTATTTAGGTCACTGCAGACTGATAAATCCACTACGGCTTAACGTAGTAAGATCAACTTACTAAACTTAATCAAGTTTTATTTCAGAATCAATTTAAATTTAGAATTCCATCTCATTAGATGTCATTTAAATGAGGCATAATCCCATATGAATATATTCATTTATTCACTATAACCTTACTTGATAAAGGTTTGTTACGAGGAGATATGATTCCTCCTACCAAATATCCTTTTGATCAAAACATCCCAAGGATATTAATGAAATCGAGAATACGTAATTCAATTGTCTACGTACTAATATTCATTAGTTTATATTCTAATTCTGAATATCATTCATTTAAGAGTTCATGTTCACTTTTTACTCTTTACTAATGTCCATTTTAAATCCTTATTGACCCAAGTATTAATTAATTGCACATTCCAACTTAAAATTTTTATTCAAGTATCGAATAGGTATTTTTTCCTTTAAAATCTATCAACCATCATTTGAATAAATCCAAATTCAATGAATAAAATTATATTTCATTCCTATTCAAATAGTTTCAAAGTGGTATGGCCATTAAAATATCACACCTTCTTCTTTTACTCATTACTCTTAGATTAAAATTCATATAATATATAAGCCCATACTACTAGACTTCATTCATGCTAAACAACATTAACAACCCATAAAGAAAGAAGAATACAACTTTTTATTTTTCTATTTCTTCGGTGAAAAATAATAAAATCTCAAAAGAGATCCATCCCTTAGTCAATCGGAAGAAGCATCATAAAACAACATGTCTTCATTTTTACTCATAGAAACCATCTCGCAAAATTTACTGCACATGGTCGGTTCACCGAACTAAGCATATTAAGCACTTATCATTAAAATGAGGTTCTCTAGATTAACCTGTCTCAATAAAAGAACCTAATTTTATGAAACATCTCTAAATAGAGATAAACATCATGTGATTACGCACCAATAAGGTTGAACAATCTTAACAACTGAGTTCAATAATTAGTATCATTTTTAAAAAAGTAATAATAATCAAGATGTCATACCAAAGACACCAATTTCTATATTGGCTAACCTATCATGATGTATATTTCACCATTCTCATAGATATTTTTAATGAAAAGGAAAGAGTTCATTCCAAATTTAGATAATACTAAAAAGGAGTATTTTCTCTAAACAATCACGTATTAAAACCGCTATATTAATCGATTTATAGATTTTTGTTCGATTGCATGCATTATCCAACCCATTTCATCATCAAGAATGAATTCCATATCTTGAGTCGATTTTAAATTAAGATAGAACTCTCTTACCTTTAGGTCATCCAATTGATTTCAACTATATCGAATGCAAAGGTGAAAAGAAACCTTACGTTACAAAGAACAATCTATTAAACTTCCCGAATTCAATAAACAACATAGTACTTATTTCAATTTAGAGAAAGAGAAAAATAGTAGTTAAACCGTAGTTGCTTACACATTTGCCAAGGCGTTAGGGAAATTCATTCAACATCAAATAATAGAATTTCATTTGGATAAGAGAAGAAAATAATTATTACTTGCAATTACCCATTCGATATTCTCTTTCCTTTCATCACAACCAAACAGTGGATTTGAACAAGAAGTGATAATAATCAATGATACCAGTCAAGGAGAGAGAACAATTAAAGTCAAAAATCCAATGAAAGGAAGAAGACTCATATTACCTCTTCTCAATGCTTGGCCGAGTATCAGCTATATAAGTACAGACCTGTTTTCAATAGGTTAAATTTTCCTATACAAGACTATTACAGTAATCATGATTTACTAATTATGATTTAAGGACGTACTCCTGAATTCATTTTACATCTGACCCGCAAATATCAACAACAAATGAATATTTTGATTTAAAATCGTTTTCAATATTTATCCCCAAAAAAAACACACATTTCAGCTAGGTCTAAAAAAGTAAGAATGTACAACAAGCTATATGACCATAATTATTCACCAAAATGAACATTCTAGTTAGGTCACAAAGAAGCAAGAATCTACAACAAGCTATATAATATCACTTTGTAGTAAATAAAGAAACATCTTTTAAACCACAAGAACAAGAATCTACTCAAGTACGGTTCTAATTGAACACAATGAAAAAGTTCAGATATGCAGTTCCTTTATATATATACATATATATCAATGGATTTAAGGAAGGATAAACGATACACTCTACTCCATTCACCAAATAACCAAGTTATTCTTTCTCGCTTTAAATAATTTATTCCCAACAAACATTCACACATGACCTTTAACCCAATATGGAGACATTGAATCATTTTAAATCAAGCAAGGGTAAGACAATGGAACGAATTTGCTCTCCCAAAGAATTCATATTCTATGCACCGTAATGCTACCAAAAAATAACTCACACAAATAGTTACATCAAGCATTCTCACGATTTTTCCTATAACATCCCCATTTTAAGATACTAGAACAAGGGAAATTTTTTTTTATACAACGTTCCCTGTTATGAATTATATAATTCAAACACACGTTCAAGTTTTAATAATTGTTCTCTATCCAACTAATGCAATTTGGATCACACAATTTCCTTTTAAAACCAATGTTCTCTGTTCACATACTTGCAATATGGAACACACATTCAATGCCATTCAATCATATAATAGTTACCATATGCTGCTGTAAATGACTCGAAGAACTACCGATCTCCCATTTTATGGCTCGGAGTTTCAGCGATCTCTCATTTCATGACTCGGCGACTTACCGATCCTTCATGTTAATCCATGCATTGTATAATGAATATACAGGGTTCTCTTACCATTTCCGGTTATCGAAGTGATCCATTTAAGAAGCCTATCTGAATATCTGTTACTGATATTCGTCTGACATCCTGCATCTTAAACTAGGTGATTAGGACAACGCAACCAACACTTGCGATACTTTGGCCAAAGATTTTCACATGCTTTACATGATCATATTCCTGGATGTGGTACACATCATTGGAATACGTCCTTCACCTCACTTCATCTATTATCTAGAATGGTATTTTATGTTCTCTTCCAGTCCTTCCATTTAAGGTCAAGCTCTAATCCCTAACTAGCAATATGAACGAGTATAGGAAGTTACTCATGGTAACTAAAGATACGCAGACATACGGTGTCGTCCCTAGACGACTCCATGTGTCTAGTTACCTTTACTCCTTCTGAGTCACTCGTATACGTGATCACATTCCTATCCCGCCAAGAACATAGTATTCAACTTATGTAAACTTGAAGAATTAATTCGGGAGGGCATTGTAATATGTCAGCTATAACATTGTGTCGTCATGAAGGTCCCACCTTCATGAAGACACTATATTGTATTTGGCATATGTCAATGTCCTAAGGAATTCTCATCGAGAGTACACATCCAGCTCAAGTGTGACTTGGTTATAATCTTAATATTTAAGATCTACTTTCAGCAGCCATGCTGATCCTTAAACCTCATTCTCGTTACAGTTGTATGTAGCTAAGAGAGACTTAATCTGTCTTCTAGCTTAATACGCATCTCCTCCTTCATACCGAAGGGTTGCATATTCTATTCTTGGTTCCTTTCTTAATCTTTGGACTAATCAGTCCATTATCGATAAACTTAATAAGTTTAACCTATTAAACTTAACCAAGTTTTTCCACAACTGTAAACAAATTCAGAATTCCATCTTATTAGACGTCATTTAAACGAGGTCTAATTTTTAAATGAACTTATTCATTTTTTCTACTTAACCCTACTTAGTTAAGGTCCGTTACAATAGATATGTTTTCCCATATCTATATTTTCTGAATTTAAACATTCGAGGCTATTAACGGAGTCCGAATACAAGGTTCGGCTGCTCCTAAGTTATTTGATATTCCTTAGCTTTCAAGCTAATCCTGAATACCTTTCAATTAGGAGATCATGCTTACCTAAATCCTTTTTAATGTCAATTTAAAATTCATCTTAACCCAAGTATGAACTAATTGTACATTTCAACGTAAAGGTTACATTCAGGTAAGAATAGATGTTATTTCCTTTAAAATTCATCCATTAACATTGGATAATTCCAAATCAAGGAATAATGTTATATTCTCAAACTTATTCAACAATATCAAACTGATATAGTCATTAAAAATATCACACTTTTACTTGTATTCATCCACCAGTTTTACAATCTATACATTTGCAGTCCAAACGACTGGACTTTGTTTATATCAAACAACATTACAACTCATAAAGATAGAAGGATGTAATTTCTTCCTTTCTCATTTCCTCGTAAGGAAGTAATAGCTATCAAAATAGTCCATCTTCAGTTAATCAAAAGAAGTATCAGAAAACAACCATGTCTTCATTTGTAATCAAGTTCCATCTGCAAAATTACTTGCACGGGTCAGTTCATTGAACTGAGCATATTAAGCACTTGTCATTAAAATGAGGTGCTTTTAATTAACTGTCTCAATAAAAGAACCCTGCTTTTATGAAACGTTAAAAATGAACATCATCCAAGAATTAAGTACCGAAAAGGATGAACAACATAACAACTCAATCATCTAATTACCATCCCAATCAGACAAAGGATTACTGCCCTCTTTCCCGAATAATTATTACAAGAAGTAATTTCCTTCTAACATTTCCAAATTACAAACATCTGTAAGAACTGAAAATACAATTATGCAAACTGTTGTTCTAATCATAAATGCTGTAATTTCCATTCCCTTACATTAGTTAGAGAAAGATTCACAATTAGATTTTTTAAATAAGACTTCCAGCAGAACCATTCCCTTTCCTTTCATGCTACCCGTCTAATTTCAACAATCAAACGCTGAAGGGAAAAGTAAACAGCAATTAAATGCAGATGTTTAAAGCAAGGCAGTACAAAATTCATTTCATAACAGTTACAGATTTACCAACGGTATGAAAGAAGAATTGAACACTAATTCAAATTATCCATCCACACTCTTTTTCTTTTCTCTTAGCTACACTGAGTATTTAATCCAGGCGTGATACCAATCAATGGTAACAATTCAAGTGAAATATATAAAATCATTAATCGGATACAAGGAAGAAGGATCATATTACCTCTTTGCACTGTTTAACCAAATATCTGCTATTTAGCACAGACATGATCCAACAATATGATTCTTTCCGCATAATATATTTCCCTTTAAAATAATTCACTCTACAGACATTTACGTCTTTATAACATGTAGATTGTACGAAATCACAACAAGTCACACTTTCATCCTAATAATGAGAGAATTCACTTTCCAGTAGCAAGGAATAAATCCATTCATATTCTACTTTTAATGAAAACAATAAAGAATTTATCATCTGTATATTATATATATAAATATATATATATTGAGTTCAACAAGACGCAGCATATAACTTGCATGTTCTACCCAGTCCATTCTATAGACTGGCTATCCTATTCCCATCCATATCAAAACTTCCTTTCAATCAGGCACATATGAATACCAAGAACAAGTAGGTAGAACATCGTATCCATCATAGAGCAAACAATGTAAAGATGCTACTATGCTCTTACTGTTACTAGAAGAATTCATACCTCTTACACTGTATTATAACCAGAGGAACAATTATACAACCACCTTGTCAAATATTTTCACGGCTTTCTATATCCATCAACGCACACAATTCATAAATAACAAATTGCACTTTGCTGTTACCTACAGCAAGTTCAACCCGTAATGCACAGTGAAGCTCTACTGCCATTATTCCAGAATTCAAACAACAGGAAGAGAAAAATTCGTTCCATTAATTATTTCAATAAGAAAACACTCATTTTCCTCAAAACACAACAAGAATACTCAAGTCGAGTTCGTTTTATAATGACAGCTCAAACTAGACATCATACAAATCATTTCATCCTTCCATTTTTACAAAAAAGGCACAACACTCAGAAATAATGCACGCATAGCTAATACATTCCACCACTCAAACCCATATTGGCAATAGAACGAATGTCCAACACTGTCAAAACAAACTCACACAGCTTGAACAATTTCATTCAATTTACCCATTGCAAAGAAATACCCAATTCGAATTCTTTCCCAATCAGACATTTCAACCTAAAACTCACATTAACTAATCAACCATTCCATTCAAAAACAACATCAGTAAATTAAATCGCCCCTCAAGAACAGACTTATTTCATTCACCTATTTCACAAAAGAATTATCCAAGTCGTACTCAGCAAGGAAAAATGACTCAACCAAAATCACTTCAACATAACAATCGAATCAAATAGCCAAAACCCCCATCATAAGAGCAGGGTTGTTTTAATGAGACTATTAAGCAAAAGCAAATGGTTTAAGGAGAAGGGCTTAACATGCCTTTTTTTTTTTGTGATTTGAAGAAAACCATGCCCACTGGAGTTGTTTCTCTCCACGGCGTCCTCGGCTAGGCTTTCCAACCAGTCCCCTAACTTCCACAGGCTCCAAAAATAGCCTCGCTTCTCCAAGAACAGAGATAATAACCAAATTACAGCAGGTTTGATAGAACCATGGAAGAACAAAATGCAGAGCAACTAAAAACCCAATGCACACAACAACAAACAAACTTCCTTCCAAACCTCTTTCCAAGGTGAGCTGGTCGCTAAGACCAATGCCATTGAATGCATTCCTTTTTCCTTTTTCCTCACGCCACCGCCGACTCAAGTTGGCGAGTTTCTAATTTCAAATTTTGCTTGCAATCATAGTTTAGCCTCATAGCTAGTTGGATACCTCCAACTTTTCCATGTTCCCGCCAATTTTGGCGCTGCAACCTGTAAGGACGCCATTCATTGTCCTAATAAATTTCCAACCTTCCCTCCTTATCCTTTCCTTCCACATGGGTCCATGCATCCCCTTCCTTAGGTTAGGATTAGTTTAGGATTTTAATAGTCCATATCTAGGTCATTCGCCTAGTTCGTAGATTAATAGAATTTATATCTATTTTCACCCTTATAAAATCTAAAATCCATATAGGATAGTAGTTAGGGTATAAGATAAAACTTAGGGGTAGGTTAGGGTTTAATCCCTAATATTTAATTAATTAGTTTCCAATCAAGTCTTTCTACGGACAGTCATATTCAACACAATGCAGGACGTTTCATCCTATGTTCCACATACCTGTGCCACTTGCATCCGTGTCCTTATTGTCTTATTTGTCTAGTGTTACAATGGTGTGTGGTTCGAGAATCAAACCTTTTTCATTGGCATCTATGTACCAGATATTCATACCTGTAATCAGGTGCTGCAACCTTTATATCAACCTTCAGTCTGGTTTAGAAGTAAATCGACAAAGCGATCACAAGAAAGCCACAACATACCTTGGATCAATGGAATTGATTCAAGGTGTGTTGTCAATCAGCAAATAGAGTTCATCAAGCATACGATAAGTCTGTTGTCTCATCAGCAATCACACAAGCAATAATAACTTCTGTCCCAAGTAAACAAATTACAGCAAACAAGGGTCCAGATTAGCAACACATTCCTTTAAGATCAAGATATATCTTAACATGTTTATCTTCATTTCAGCAGTTACAATATTATGAAAAGTAATTACCATGATAACTTACAAAAAAAATCAAGGCGTTACATTTCCCAAACCATTTACATGCATAGAACTCGAGGAAAAACAATATTCACATCATCGTTACTTCCATCAACTCAAACCCATAATGGGTAATAAAACCAAATACCCAACATACAAAACTCCTACATCAAGGATAGATTTCATTTCATTTACCCCTTTTTTAAAATAAAATACCCAAATTGTATTCATCTTCAAAAGACAACTCAACCCAGAAATTATATCAAACATATCAACATTTTCATTTAAAAAAACTCCCAACATAAGAGCAAGAGTTCTTTTAATGAAGACACTTAATAAAGAGAAAAATGGTTTAAAGAGAAGAGCTCAACATGGCTGTAAAATTCCTTGTTGCTTGAAGAAAACCGTGTATGTTCCCATAGAGTTACTCTTTTCCACATGATAACAAGAAGGTTTTCCCGACTATCTCCTTACTCCCACAAAGAATGATAACAAATAAACTTAACAAATGACTCCTTTAACACAAACTTAAAGATAGCCGTGGTTACTCAAAACAACAACAACGATGACTGAATGGTTGCGGGTTCGAAAGAACCTCCAAAGAAATACTAGCAAATACAAGCAACCGTGTATGTTCCCATAGGAGTTACTCTTTTTCCATGGCGATAACAAGAAGGTTTTCCCACTATCTCCTTTCGTCCTATGTTCCACATACCCGTGCCACTTGCATCCGTGTCCTTATCGTCTTACGCTATCTAGTGTTACAATGGTGTGTGGTTCGAGAATCAAACCTTTTTCATTGGCATCTATGTACCAGATATTCATACCTGTAATCAGGTGCTGCAACCTTTATATCAACCTTCAGTCTAGTTTAGAAGTAAATCGACAAAGCGATCACAAGAAAGCTTTTTTTACAACATACCTTGGATCAATGGAATTGATTCAAGGTGTGTGTCAATTAGCATTAAGCAAATAGAGTTCATCAAGCATATGATAAGTCTCGTTGTCTCATCAAAGCAATCACACAAGCAATAATAACTTTTGACCCAAGTAAACAAATTACAGCAAACAAGGGTCAGATTAGTAACACATTCCTTTAAGATCAAGATATATCTTAACATGTTTATCTTTATTTCAGCATTACATAATATTATGAAAAGTAATTACCATGATAACTTACAAAAAAATCAAGGCGTTACATTTCCCAAACCATTTACATGCATAGAACTCGGAAAAACAATATTCACATTGAAATTATTTCCATCAACTCAAACCCATAATGGGTAATAAAACCAAATACCCAATAAATTGTCAAAACTCCTACATCAAGGATAGATTTCATTTCATTTACCCCTTTTTAAAATAAAATACCCAAATTGTATTCATCTTCAAAAGACAACTCAACCCAGAAATTATATCAAACATATCAACATTTTCATTTAAAAAAACTCCCAACATAAGAGCAGAGTTCTTTTAATGAAGACACTTAATAAAGAGAAAAATGGTTTAAAGAGAAGAGCTCAACATGGCTGTAAAATTTCTTGTTGCTTGAAGAAAACCGTGTATGTTCCCATAGGAGTTACTCTTTTTCCACGGCGATAACAAGAAGGTTTTCCCGACTATCTCCTTACTCCCACAGGCTTAAAGATAGCCGTGGTTACTCAAAACAACAACAACGATGACTGAATGGTTGCAGGTTCGAAAGAACCTCCAAAGAAATACAGAGCAAATACAAGCAACCTAATGAACATGATAACCACAAAATTCCTCTTTCCCATTTCCAAGGTGAGTGGTCACCAAAACCAAGATCAATAAATGCATTAAATGCAATGCTTTTTACATCTATCTCCATGCCAACACTAACTCAGTTTGGCGAGTTCCACTTTTCAAATATTTGCATGTAATTTCATTTTTAACTACATTGATAATTAGATACCCCCAACTCCCATGTTCCTTAGCCAAATTTGGCATTTAAAACTTCAAGGACATCATTTAATGTCCTTTATTAAATTCTAAACCTTCTCTTCTTATTCATTCATCAACATGTGTCCATAGGTACCCTCCTTAGGTTAACAATAGTTTAGGTGGTATTGTCCATAGTTAGGTTTCCACCTAGGTTGCAAGTCATTAGGATTTGTAATTATTTACATCATTTTTAAAAAAAAAATTTAAATCCACATAGGTTATTTGTTAGGCCATGGGTTAGAACTTAACCCCGTAGTGTTTTGGTTAATAGGTTCCTTAGTAAGTTTTACAAAATTACGTTCATATCTAGCATAATGTAGGACGTTCATTCCATGCTCGACATAACTATACCTTATTCACTTGCACTAAAACTCTTATCGCCTTAGGCTCCCTGGTGTTACTATTTGTATGTAGTTTAGAAATCAAACCTTTCCATTAGCAACATGGTGCCGATTAATTATACCTGTGACCAGGTTCTGTAAAATTTATAATGATCTCTAGTCTGGTTCCAGACTTCATTCAAATTAGAAATTAAGTCAACAAAGTGATCAAGAAAAAACATACCTTGGATCAATGGAATTGATTCAAGGTGTCTTGTCAATCAACAATAAGAGTTCATCAAATACATAAGCAAATCTTTGTTTCACACTTTGCAAAACTCAAGTTATAATGACCTCTGTCCTAAGTAAACAAGTTATAGTCAAACAAGGGTTCCAGATCGTAATACATTATTTTTAATATTAAAAGATATATCACAACCTAATCATCCTCATTTCTACAAGATTACGACATCACGAAAAGAGGTTATCATAGTAGCTTCTAAAAATCAAGATGTTACATTCCTCCCTTCTTAAAAGAATCATCGTCCCGATGATCAAATTAGCCAATTCATAGAGTTTTTAGGAAAAAATTCAATTATCATCCTTCCATTCATAAGTTCATACCAAAATTAGATTTAATCTTTAAAATAGTGTTTTAAGATAACCATAAAATAGATCAATAATTGTCCATGTTTGATAGAATTATTAGTTTTTCAAATTCAATTTCGATCAAACAAGTATGGAAAAGTAGATCTCATCTCCTTGATATTTTCCCAAGTTGCACTTTCTTCGATGGGTGGTCCCACTAGACCTTACATTGATTCACTTTGTGATTTCTTAAGTACAACTAGTGAGTGCCCAACACTCGAATGGGCTTAACCACGATTATTCTTGGGTCTTAGACCTGCAAGGAATTCCAATTTAGCACATGTGATAAATCTGATACGTATTTCTTAAGAAAAGAAATATGAAAAACATCATGCATTTGTGATAAAGCAGGAGGTAAAGCTAAATGATAAGCTACAAGGTTGATTATTTCAACAATTTCAAAAGGTCCCACATAACAAGGTGATAACTTGGAAGCCTTGCCAAAAGTTATAGAACTCTTTTTCGGCTTAACCCGAAGAAATACCTTCTCACCAAGTTTATAATTCCTATCAACCCGCTTTAAGTCTGCATAACTCTTTTGCCTATTGGTAACCTCCTTTAAATGTTCTGAATCATTTTAATTTGTCATTCCATCTCCGTAAGGATTTCTAGCCCAATTACCTCTCTATCCTCTATGTTGTCCCAACTAACAGGGGTTCTGCATTTCCTTCCATACAATGCTTCAAAAGGTGCCATATTTAAAGAGGCGTGGTAAGTATTATTATAGGAAAATTCAACCATGGAAGGTATTCCTCCCATTTATACTACTGGTCCATGCAATACATTCTTAACATATCCTCTAAAACTTGATTGACTCTTTTCAGTCTATCCATCTATTTCCAGATGATATGTAGAACTGAAATTTAATTTAGTTCCCAAGGCCGCATTAAGCGTTTGCAAAAATCTTGATGTCATTCTCGGATCTTTTTCCGATATGATCAATTCGGGTATTCCATGCAATCTAAAAATTTCATGTACAAATCTTCTTGCTAACACTGGTGCATCATCTTTTAAATTACCAAAGAATGAAGTGTGCCACTTTGGTTAGTTTGTCGATGACAAACAAGATGATATCATGTTTATTCCTTGACATAGGTAATCCTTGAACGAAATCCATACTTATCACTTGCCATTTGTTGCATGGAATGTTGTGGGGGTACAACAATCCAGCGGGATGCATATGTTCCGCCTTAACACACTGACATTCCAAGCAGTGTGTCACAAATTCCACCACATCCTTTTTCATTCCCTTCCAGAAATATTGCTACTTGAGATCGTTGCAAGCATTTTCATAATGCCAGGTGTCAAAAAAAGGTGAATTATGAAATTCAGTTAATAATTTTTTTCTTAAATCATTTACCAAGGGTATATATACCTGTTTTCAAACCTCAGAATCCCTTCATTATCAAAACAAAATCCTGTATACTTCACATCCTTTGGATCTACAGCAAGTGTGGTTTTAACTTGCTGAAAATAAGAGTCAGATTCCATGGCATCTTTCACCTCATCCTTAAAATGTGTTCTTAATGTTATAAGAGAAGAGATGTACTTCCTATGACTCAGAGCATCTGCTATCCTATCTTCCTTACCTTTAATGTAGCTTATATCAAAATCATACTGAGATAGAAATTCTAACCATCTTCATTGTCTTGCATTCAGGTTTGGTTGAGTAAAAATATACTTCAACCCCAGATGGTCAGTTTTTAGCTCAAAGGGCTTACCAAGAAGGTAATGCCTCCACATTTGAAGTGCATGAACAATGACAGTGAGCTCTAGGTCATGTGGAGCATAATTCTGTTCATGTAACTTAAGATTTTTGCTTTCATATGCTATGACATGGCCATTTTGTAACAGAATGCCTCCGAGACCCTCTCCAGATGCATTCGTTACAACCATAAAATCTCCATTTGTGTCAGGTACCATCAGAATGGGTGTTATAGTTAGCTATTCCTTTATAATTTTAAAGTCAGATTCACATTTGTCACTCCAAACAAATTTCTTATCTTTCTTTTGTAATGAAGTGATTGGGGCAACAATTTTAGAAAAGTCCTTAACGAACTTTCTATAGTATCCTACCCGAGCCCATGAAGCTTCTTACTTCATGCACATTCTTAGGCACAGGCCACTCAGTTATAGCTATGATCTTTGAAGGGTCTACAACTATCCATTCTTACTTATAACATGTCCCAAATAATGCACCTCTACATCAAAAAAGGAACATTTAGACAATTTACCATACAACCTTCTTTTCCTCAAAATTTCCTAACTACCTTTAAATGCTCTTGATGATCTTCGACATTTTTGGAGTATATAACAATGTCGTCAAGGAATACAAGCACAAACTTGTCTAAGTATTCTTGAAAAATATTGTTCATCAAATTCATGAAGGTGACAGATGCATTCGTCAACCCAAAAGGTAACACTGTGAACTCATATTGTTCGTACATTGTTCTAAAAGTTGTTTTATGAATATCTTCCTCCTTTATTCTTAGGTGATGATATCCGAATCGAAGATCTATTTTTTAATAGACTGATGCTCCATGCATCTAGTCGAATAGATCATCAATCCTAAGAAGTGGATATCGATTCTTAATGGTTTCCTTATTCAACATCCTATAATCAATGCACAATCTTAGTGTGCCATCCTTCTTCTTTACAAAAATTACCGGCACTCCCCATGGTGAGACGCTTGGTCTTATCAGCCCTTTGGTCAAAAGTTCCTGTAACTAAGCCTTAAGTTCCACCAACTCAAGGGTGGTCATTCTGTAGGGTGCCTTAGATATGGGTTCGGTTCCTGGCTTGATCTCTATTGCAAAGTCAAACTCCCATTTGGGTGGAAGACCTGGTAACTCTTCTGGAAAGACATCGCTGAAATCTCTTAACAACGGATACTTTTCCATAAAATCATTATCTTCTTCGGTATTTTCTGTCATTCTTACGTAATACAAAGTGTAGCCTCTATTTTTAGCCCTTTTTAGCTACATAGCTATTAGTTTCTAATTGTAACCCCACGCTTTACACCCTGAATGACTGTTTCTTTCGTAGGTCATCAAAACAAAAAATCTATTTTTCATAATAGTCGACCTTCATATTATGTTCTCGCCAACCAATTAACTCCTATAATTATGTCATATGACCCTAAAGGAGTAACATACAGGTCAACTTCTGTGGAGAAACTGGGTAGGTCAAGAATTGCCCCAAAAAGACACATATCTACTGTATGGACAACATTATTTCCATAATGCACTGTCCATGTCTTATCCATTTGTTCAACTTTTCTTTTTAATTTCATTGCTAGGTTAGTAGATATAAAACGTTTAGTAGCTCCAGTATCAAAAAGTATGACTACAGGTGTACCAAATAACTTACTCGAAACTTAGATGGGTGTGACTTACTTTTTAGCTTGTTTGTTAGCCACCACAGCATGTATCCTATGTTGTTGATCATGATCATCCTTCTTCGAGAGGATAGTGACTCGCGTAATGGTCCTTTCCATAGTTGAAGCGACCTCCGATGGCCCCTTCCTAGGTTCAAATTTCTACCATTACCGACCACCAAGTTATCACTCGGCCTCCATAGGATTTTTTCCATTACCACTAATTTTTGCAAAGCTGCTCCACACACTATTAACGAGTTTGTTCATTACGATTTCTTATTATTATCCATAAAATTTTTAATTTTCATACCAAACCTTTTCCAGGGTCCCTTTTTAGGTGCGAGAGATGAAGACGTGTTAGGAATCTTCTTCCTAATCTCCTCCCTATGGGTAGAGATTGCTCTCAATTTATGTTCATGTCTTATCGACAACTCCTTCCATAGTGGTGGACCATGGACATCTACCTTGCCACCAATGATGGGATTAGTCCCATTATGAACTTTTGTATCTCGTAACTTCTCGTCACTGCATCTGTGGTACATACTTAAGGAGTTTAGTAAACCCTTCCTAGTATTCTATCACCATCAACCTACCTTTGACCAATTCTGAAATTTAGTCATTTTCCAATCAAAAAGAGTTGAGGCAGCCATCGTTTCCTAAAGTAACTTTTGAATTGATCCCAAGTTATGTCTGTTTTGACAATATTCAACTCAACCTTATGGTTGTCCCACCATGACGATGCTTCCTGAGAAAGCTGATATGCTCCCCATATCGCTTTGGTCTCCTCAGAGAAGTTTCTTATTACAAAGTACTCCATTTCACTGAGCCAATTTTCAGCCCCGTCCCCAAGCGTAGTTCCATCAAACTTTGGAGGACTTATTCTCTTTATATCATTTATAAGTTTAGCTTCTAATCTTTCCTTTTATTTTCGGGATGATTAGGAGCATTCACATTACTATTATCAACACCTGGATTCCCTCCATTAGTGTTGTCCATAGGAGGTGGCTGATCATTTATATCAGCATATTCTTCCCCCTCCTCATTGCCCATTGCTTGTTGTTCCAAAATAGTCAAACGATCTCTCGTATCTAGTAGGGTAGCAAGGATTTCATCTAGATTTTGAGTAGTAGCTACTTCTCCACCTGGTAATGGATTGTTCTCAACATTTCCTCTTGTTCTAACCATTTTCTATTCAATAAGAAAATGTAAACCTTATTAATTATGGACTCATTAGGTCCAAGAGTTACAACCTTCATCTCGATACCAAGATGTAACATTCCCATTTTAAGTCATTAGAACAAGGAAATATATATATATATATATAATGTTCTCTGTTCTAGTTTATATAATTCAAAACACACGACCAAGTTTTAATAATTGTTCTCTGTCCCATTAACGTAATATATAACGTAAAATACTTTTAAAACCAATGTTCTCTATTTACATATTTATAATATGGAAAACACATTCAATTCCATTCAATCATATACAGATACCATTCTTTGTTGTAATGACTCTAAGAACTACCAATCTCCCATTTATGGCTCAGAGTTTCAACGATCTCTCATTTCATGACTCGGCTACTTATTGATCCTTCATGTTAACCCATGCAAGGTATACTAAGTATACTAGGTTCTCTTTACCATTTTAAGTTATCAAACTGTTCCATTTAAGAGGCCTATCGAATATCTATTACCGATACTCATCTAAAATTCTACTTCTTAAACTAGATGATCAGGACAACGCAACCAACAGCTTACGATACTTTGGCCAAATATTTTCACATGCTTTGCATGATCATATTCCTAGACGTTCTACACATCAATGGAATACATCCTTCACCTCACTTTGTCTGTTATCTAGAATGGTCTTTTCTGACCTCTGTCAGGTCCTCTCGTCCAAGTTTAAACTTTAACCCAAACTAGCAATATGAAAGAGTATAGGGAGACACTCATGGTGACTAGAGGTACTTGAGACATACTTTACCGATCCTTGTGACATTTGCATGTGTCTAGTTATCTTTAGTCTTCTGAGTCACTCCGTATACACGGTCACATTCCTAACTTCATCCAAGTAACTTGGTCTTAGCTTATGTAATTTCATGATTCGATTCAAGAGGGCATTGTAACATGTTAGCTATAACATTGTGTCATCATGAAGGCCCCGCCTTTGTGAAGACACTAGATTGAAGCTAGCGTGTGAAAAATTCCTACGGAATCCTCCCATAAAAGAATACACATCCAGCTAGAAGTGTGATTAGATTATTATCTTAAATATTTTAAGAATAAGTTTCAACCATGCTAATCTTCTAACCTCACTTGTTCGTTATAGTTGCATAGCTAAGAAGGATTTAAATTGTCATACAATGACTTAATATAAATTACTCCTCCTTACCGAAGGATTGCATATTTCCATCTTAGTTTTTTTATTTAGGCCATGACTAATAGTCCACTACTGACTTAACGTAGTAAGGTCAACTTACTAAACTTAATCAAGTTTTATTTGTAACCGAATTTAAATTCAGAATTCCATCTCATTAGATGTCATTTAAATGAGGCATAATCCCATATGAATATATTCATTTATTCACTATAACCGTACTTGAGTTAAGGTTTGTTACGAGGAGATATGATTCCTCCTACCGAATATCCTTTTGATCAAAACATCCCAAGGATATTAACGAAATCGAGAATACAGAATTCAATTGTCTCTGTACTAATATTCATTAGTTTATATTCTAATTTTGAATATCATTCATTTAGGAGTTCATGTTCACTTTTTACTCTTTACTAATTTCCATTTTAAATCCTTATTGACCCAAGTATTAATTAATTTCACATTCCAACTTAAATTTTTATTCAAGTATGGAATAGGTATTTTTTCCTTTAAAATCTATCAACCATCATTTGAATAAATCCAAATTCAATGAATAAAATTATATTCCCATTCCTATTCAAACAGGTTTCAAAGTGGTATGGCCATTAAAATATCACACCTTCTTCTTTTACTCATTACTCTTAGATTGAAATTCATACAATATACAAGCCCATACTACAGACTTCATTCATGCCAAACAACATTAACAACCCGTAAAGAAAGAAGAGTACAAATTTTTCTTTTTCCATTTCTTCGGTGAATAATAATAAAATCTCAGAAGAGATCCATCCCTTAGTCAATCAGAAGAAGCATCATAAAACAACATGTCTTCATTTTTACTCGTAGAAACCATCTGCAAAATTTACTTGCATGGGTCAGTTCATCGAACTAAGCATATTAAGCACTTATCATTAAAATGAGGTGCTCTAGATTAACTGTCTCAATAAAAGAACCCTGCTTTTATAAAACCTCTCTAAATAGAGATAAACATCATGTAACAATTCTTATGCAACAATAAGGTTGAACAATCTTAACAACCCGAGTTCAATAATTAGTATCATTTTTAAACAAGTAATAATAAATACCAAAGACACCAATTTCTATATTGGCTAACCTATCATGATGTATATTTCACCATTCTCATAGCTGTTTTTAATGAAAAGAAAAGAGTTCATTCCAAATTTAGATAATACTAAAAAGGAGTATTTTCTCTAAACAATCACGTATTAAGACAGCTATATTAATTGATTTATAGATTGTTGTTCGATTGCATACATTATCCAACCCATTTCATCATCAAGAATGAATTCCATATACTGAGTCGATTTTAAATTAAGATAGAACTCTCTTACCTTCAGGTCATCCAATTGATTTCAACTATATCAAATGCAAAGGTGAAAAGAAACCTTACGTTACAGCAACAATCTATTAAACTTCCCAGAATTCAATAAACAACATAGTACTTCTTTCAATTCAGAGAAAGAGAAAAACAGTAGTTAAACTGCAGTTGCTTATGCCGAAGGCAATAGGAAATTCATTCAACATCAAATAATAGAATTTCATTTGGATAAGAGAATAAAATAATTATTACTTCCGATTACCCATTCAATATTCTCTTTCCTTTCATCACAACCGAACAGGTGGATTTGAACAAGAAGTCGTAACAATTAATGATACCAGTCAAGGAGAGAGAACAATTAAAGTAAACAATCGAATGAAAGGAAGAAGACTCATATTACCTCTTCTCGATGCTTGGTCGAGTATCAGCTATATAGTACAGACCTATTTTTAATAGGGTAAATTTTCCTATACAAGACTATTACAGTAATCATGATTTACTAATTATGATTCAAGGACGTACTCCTGAATTCATTTTACATCTGACCCACAAATATCAAGCACAACTGAATCTTTCAATTTAAAACAGTTTTCAATACTTATCCCCAAAAAAATGAACATTTCCAGCTAGGTCTAAAAAAAAAAAAAAAAAGTAAGAATGTACATCAAGCTATATGACCATAATTATTCACCAAAATGAACATTCCGGCTAGGTCTCGAAACAAGCAAGAATGTACAGCAATCTATATAATATCACGTAATAAATAAAGAAACCATTTTTTCAACCGTAAGAACAAGAATCTACTCAAGTACGGTTCTAATCGAACACAATGAAAATTTTAGATATGTAGTTCCTTTATATATATACATATATATCAATGGATTCAAGGAAGGATAAACGATACACTCTACTCCATTCACCAAATAACGAAGTTATTCTTTCTCGATTTTAAATAATTTATTCCCAACAAACATTCATGGCCTTCAACCCAATATGAAGACATTGAATCATTTTAAATCAAGCAAGGGTAAGACGATGGAACGAATTCACTTTGTCCCCCAAAGAATTCGTATTCTATGCAATGTAATGCTATCGAAAAATAACTCACGAAACATTTCCATCAAGCATTCTCACAATTTTTCCCAAACCATTTACATGCATAGAACTCAGAAAAACAATATTCACATTACTGTTACTTCCATCAACTCAAACCCATAATGGGTAATAATACCAAATACCCAATACTATCAAAACTCGTACATCAAGGATAGATTTCATTTCATTTACCCCTTTTTGTAAATAAAATACCCAAATCGTCTTCATCTTCAAAAGAAAACTCAACTTAAATCATATCAAACATATCAACATTTTCATTTTACAAAAACACCCAATATAAGAGCATATTTCTTTTAATGAAGACGCTTAACAAAGAGAGAAATGGTTTAAAGAGAACAGCTCAACATGCTGTAAAATTTCTTGTTCCTTGAAGAAAACCACATCCGTGCCCATATGAGTTACTCTTTTTCCACGGTGATAACAACAATGTTTTCCTCGACTATCTCCTTACTCCCATAGGCTCAAAGATAGCCATGGTTACTCAAAACAACAGCAACAATGACTAGAATGGTTTCAGTTCGAAAGAACCTCCAAAGAAATGCATAGGAAATACAAACAACCCAATGAACATGATAACCACAAAATTCCTCTTTCCCCTTTCCCGGGTGAGTTGGTCACCAAAACCAAGATTAATAAATGCATTTCTTTTTCCTCTATCTCCACACCACCACCGACTCAGGTTTGGTGAGTTCCACTTTTCAAATATTTGCATGTAATTACATTTTTAACTACACCGCTAATTGGATACCCCCAACTCCCATGTTCTGCCAAATTTGGCATTCAAAACTTCAAGGACATCATTTAATGTCCTTTATTAAATTTTAAACCTTCTCTTCTTATCCGTTCATCAACATGTGTCCATAGGTCCCCTCCTTAGGTTAACAATAGTTTAGGTGGTATTGTCCATAGTTAGGTTTCCACCTAGGTCGCAAGTCATTACGATTTGCAATAATTTACATCCTTTTTAAAAAAATTTAAATCCACATAGGTTAGTTTTTAGGCCATGGGTTAGAACTTAACCCCGTAGTGTTTTAGTTAATAGGTTCCTTAGTAAGTTTTACAAACTTACGTTCATATCCAACATAATGTAGGACGTTCGTTCCATGCTCGACATATCTATACCTTATTCGCTTGCACCTTTGAAACTCTTACTGCCTTACGCTCCATGGCGTTACTATTTGTATGTAGTTAAGAAATCAAACATTTCCATTGGAAACATGGTGCCGATTAATTATACCTGTGACCAAGTTTTGTAAAATTTATAACGATCTCCAGTCTAGTTCCAGACTTCGTTCAAATTAGAAAGTAAATCAACATAGTGATAAAAAAGAAGGCCGCAACATACCTTGGATCAATGGAGTACTGTCAATCAACAATAAGAGTTCATCAAACACATAAGTAGTTTGTTGTTTCACACTTTGCAAAACACAAGTTATAATGCCCTTCGTCCCAAGTAAACAAGTTACGGATCGTAAGGGTTCGGATCGTAATACATTCTTTTTAAGATTAAATGATATATCACAACCTAATTATCCTCATTCCTACAGTTACAACATCACAAAAAGAGGTTATCATAGTAGCTTCTAAAAATCAAGACGTTACATTTATCATACTTCCCATATTCCTTGACAATGAAAATAGGCATCTATCTATTTTAAACATTCTCGTAAAAGGATGTGTTATATTTTTCTTGAGTTTATGAGAATATATAGAGAGGTTAAATTCAAATGGCATATGCTTATTCTTATCATTATAATAGAAGTCTTTGTTTGAACGAGAATGTGCATATTCATATTCTAACCATTCTACATCATTGAAGCTATATTGAACTTAATAATTTTTATATCACGATAATGGATGTTGGAAAGGGCAACTGTCCATGTGGGAAAGGGAAATTGTCCATGTTCAAAAAATTAATTATTACCTCTAGATTTCTCTTCTATGATCCTTATAGGCATATGCCCATTCAATACAAGTTAAAAATATTTGATTATATGAGAACGAACATATGCCCATTATGTCTAGGTTTATATTACCTCTATTAACCAATATTGAACTTAATAATTTTTATATCACTATAAAGGATGTGGGAAAGGACTGTTAGTATGAGAATGAACATATGCCCATTCTACCTCTATTTCTCTTATATTATTCTTAAATGAGAATGGGAAAATGTCCATTCAATACAAGTTAAAAATGTTTGTTTTTATGAGAATTAATGTATGCCCATTGTCTAGGTGTATATTACCTCTATTTCTCTTCTACAATTCTTACATTAGAATGGGCATATGCTCATATGATAGATAAGATAGAAAATTTTTATTTATATGAGAATATGAGAATGGGAATAGATAGAATTTTGTTTGTATGAGAATGGACATATGCCCAAGGAATGTTTGTATGAGAATTAACATATGCCCATTCTACCTCTATTTATCTTCTATGATTCTTAAATGAGAATGGGAAGATGCCCATATGCCCATTCTCTCTAGGTGTATGAATCTTATATGATAATGGCTATATGCCCATTCCATATGAGTTAAAAATATTTGTTTATATGAGACTAAACCTATGCCTATTTTTTCTAGGTCTATATTACCTATATTTCTCTTTTATGGTTCTTATATCAAATTGGGCATATGCCCATATGATGAACAAGATAGAAAATGTTTATTTGTATGAAAACATGAGAATGGGCATATGCCCTTTCAATATAAGATATAAATTTTTTTCTGTATGAGAATGGACATATGCCCATTCTCTCTGTGTAATTTTTCATTTTTCTTCTATGATTCTTATATGAGAATGGGCATATGCCCATTCAATATAAGATAGAAAATGTTTTTTTTATGAGAATGGACATATTCCCATTTTGTCTATATACCTCATTGAAGTAATATTGAACTTAATCATTTTTATATCACTATAATGGATGTGGGAAAGGACAACTGTCCATTCTAAAAAAATTAATTATTACCTCTACTTCTCTTCTATGATTCTTATAAGCATATGCCCATTAAATACAAGTTAAAAATGTGTATTTGTATGTGAATGAACGTATGTCCATTATGTCTAGATGTATATTACCTATATTTAGAAATATTGAACTTAATCATTTTTATATCACTATTAAAGATGTGGGAAAGGAACTATTTGTATGAGAATGGACATCTGCTCATTCTACCTCTATTTCTATTTTATGATTCTTAAATGAGAATGGGTAGATGCCTATTCAATATAAGTTTAAAATGTTTGTTTGTATGAGAATGAATGTATGCCCATTCTGATGTTTGTATGAGGATGAACATATGCCCATTCTGATGTTTGTTTGTATGGGAATAAACATATGCCCATTCTGTCTATGTGTATTGCCTCATTTTAAGTGTTCTTGTTACTCACTTTTCCCATTCTGATGTTTTTTTGTATAAGAATAATCATATGCCCATTTTTTCTATGTGTATTGTCTCATTTTCATTGTTCTTGTTATTCAAAGATAACTATAGAGGTATTAAAATTGATTCAAGCCCATTCACATACAACAATTTATAGTTATTATTAAATGATATAATATTATTTCTTGTAATTAATTAATATTATTTCTTGTATTTAATTATTAGTATTATTAATTTTGTTGTTGATTAATTAATTTTGATTAGTCTTGATATGATATGTTAAATACTTATTCTTTGATTTCTATTTTTAAGACCATTCACATACAATAATTTATATCTATTATTAAATGATACAATATTATTTCTTGTATTTAATGAACAATATTGTTAATTATTATTGTTGATTAATTAATTTAGATTAGTCCTAATATGATATCTTAAATAATTATTTTTTGATTTCTTTTTTTAATAATTAAAGTTTAAATATTTTTATTTGCGCATTTTAAGCATTCAAATTAATGAAGCATGTTATAAATATTAATGGTATTTATAATTATTTTGAAATTTTTTTATTTGTTTGATAATATAATTAGATGTCATTTTTAATATAATAATTGAAGCAATAATAGTAATTAGTACTAATATTATTAATTAATGTTTTTAATTAATTAATACTAATATTAAATAATTACAGTGATTTTTCTATTGTTTCAAATTTTACGTGATTTATTATAGGAGGCAATTTGTATTAGTAATTTATTTTGGTTGGTTTGACTCAAATTTTAAATTTTGGGCCTTTGAAAAGGCAATTCATAATTGTCATTTATTATGTCAGGTTTGATTCAAAATTTGAATTTTTGAGGCTCTTTTTCTACTTAATTTTTGGGAGGAAATTCATAATTGACATTTATTATGTCGGGTTTGATTCAAAATTTGAAATTTTGGCACTCTTTTTTAAGAGGCAATTTATTTTCACACTATAAAAATATTGATATTGAATGAATCGGGTTTTGGTTTCCTCTCTTTTAGAACATATATTTTTCAATCAAATATTTATCTGGGGAAAGATGAAGAAAATAGATGTGGCTGGAAAAATATGAAGATACAAAGATTTTTCAAAAGAAAGAAGAAGAAACAACTTCCGAAACAATGATTTTATAAGGGAGACTATTGGAGATTTCTCAAACAGAATACAACAATGGCGATTAGGCTATTCAAGGTTTTAATAACTCAATTTTTCTAAGTTTACTTCTTAAGTGTGAAAAATACCTCTTCCATGTTTACTTTTAAAGTGTAAAGAATGTATATTAACAAATATTATTTAATTCACAATAAACTATTTGAACTATTTTTTTATATATATCTCATTTATTTTAATGTCTAAAAACACATCGATTTGTTTCCTTGAATAAACATAAGAGAAAACAAATACAAAATTCAATTTTTACATTTGTAAATGTAATGACTACTAATTATACAAATCAAAATTGTTTCATTCCACTTTTTATGTCATAAGTTGTAAAGGTGTACCTATTTACAGTGTGAAAACAAAGATTAGATGGAATCAGTAATGCTTGTGTTTCTTTGTGTCTTTTTTATGAAAACCGCAACAAGTTCTATTACCTCTGCAACTAGCTTCTTTTTAGATAATCTTTGTATCCAATGAGCCGAAATCCTTTCACATACCTTTGTCTTTCTCCTATGAAATCTCAGAATGAAAAAATGTGGACGTAAGAGAAAAAAATAAAAACTCGGCTATTACAGAATAAACAATCAAAACCCGAGCCATTCAAATTCAAAAATTTTATAATGTATATGACCTAATAAAAATCACCTCTAAAAGAAAGCACCCAAATTCGAAATTTGAATTTGTCATACCATAGTAAATCATCACCTTTTAATCTATTCTACCGTAATAAATCACCAAACTATAATGCCTAAATTCCTTTAATATACTAATTTTATTGTAAATACTTAACCAAAAAATGGTACATATGCTTAAATGTCTTTAATATACTAAGTCTATCATAAATACTTAACCACGAAAACATACATATTTAAATGTTATAATATGTTATTATACCAATGTTTAAAAACATTTAAATGTTCTATAGATTCATTAGAATAATGAAAAATATATTGTACCATTTTAGACACATGTAATGTTCTAAAAACATCCACATTTATATAAAATATGTATTGCTAATGAAATTATGAAAATTTGAAGGTTTTTTTAAAATACTTGATAAAATACTTTGTCCTATTTATGTATTTATTGTGTTTTAGAATAGTCACTCGAAATACATTGTACCATTTTAGAGACATGTAATGTTTTAAAAATGTCCACATTTACAGAAAATATGCATTACTAATGAAATTATGAAAATTTGAAGGTTTTTTTAAAATACTGATAAAATACTTTGTCCTATTTATGTATTTACTGTGTTTTAGAATGGTCACCCATTCTCACGGCATGTATAAATTTATAAAAATAAGTGAATCTATCCTACAATAATAAATCGACACTTTTCAATGCTTAAATGCTTTTATATCCTAATATCCTATGTTTATCGATAATATTTTTAAAATATAATTGAATTGATTGGACTCGTTTTAAATATATTTGAATTAATTAGACCCATTTTATGTTTTAATTTTATATTTGAATAATGAATGTACAAAGTTATAAAAAAATTGAATCTATCTTACAATAATAAATCAACACCTTTTAATACTAATATCCTAATATACTAAGTTTTTCGTAAATATTTTAAAAATATATTTGAATTAATTGGACCCATTTTATGTTTTAAACAAATATTTTAATAATGAAAAATATATAGTATAATTTATTGTCAAACCTAATTAGACACTTATAATAATTAATATTTTTGTATTTATTATCGTTAGAATGGGCACCCATTCTCACAACTTGTATAAAGTTAAGAAATTGATTGAGATACGTTGTCTTCTATTGAATGGAGATGCACCTCCTCATTTAGGAATCATAGAAAAAGAAGAAGAAAAGTATGGATAAAATAGTTTCATAGTTTCTAAATAGATATAAATAAGAATAATGAAGGCATACTCATAAAATCAGTATTGCTTGTATTACAATATTTAGAATAGGCATATTCCATCCTCATGAAAATAAAAAAATCATCTTGTTGTGAATGGGCATTGCATTTTTAATCACCATATTATCATATAGGATTCATAAAAGGCTTTCTTTTTAGATAAGAATCATAAAAGAAGAGTATGCTTTATAAATGGTCACAACTTTTAAATAGGTAAAAATTGATTGAACATGTTTATATTTTATTGTATCAAATGGGCAGATGCCTATTATCATATAGGAATCTACCTATTCTCATAGAATCAAAATTACTTGTATGATAATTTTTAGAATGGACACATGCCCATTCTCATATATCAACTATGTTTCAATCATGACTATGACCATGTCCATTCTCAAAAAAATAAATATTACTTGTATTATGAATTTTAGAATGGGCATATGCCCTTTATGATAGGAATAATCAAATTTACTTTATTTTAGAATGGACACCCATTCTCACATCTCATGATGGAGCTTTATGGCATTGTCTTGTATTGAATTGGTAGATGCCCCTTCTCATTTAGGAATCATAGAAGAAGAATAAGAAGAGTATTGATAAAACAATTTAATAGTTTTTAAATAGCTATAAATAGGAAAAATTAAATTTACTTTGTTATAGAATGGCCACCCATTCTCATTTAGGAATCATTGAATAATTGCTTACGTGAGATACTAGGAATAATAGAAACAAAATAAGTAGAGTGTGGATTAAACAGACTCGAAGTTTTTAAAATTTTAAATAGGTTTAAATAGGAATATTATAAGCAATATCATAACATTGGTATTGCATGTATTACATCTTTTATAATGGGCATATGCCGATTATAATGCAAACAAAATGCTTTGTTTTTTTAATTAAATGGATAGATGCAAACAATATTACTAATATTAAAAAAATTAGAATGGGCATATGTCTATTTTATTTAATTTCAATCATAATAGAAACTCCATTATTGTTCATGGAGTTATGTGAATGAGTATAAAAAAAAATTAATTTGTTTAGAGTGGCACTTACCCAATCTCGTTGTCTTTTTAGGTGTATCAAATCCAACGTCTCGTCACTTGGTAATAATTAGTTTGATTCCTTAAACTATATGCATGTCAGTTCAAAGAAATGGCATTAATTTTCAACTCATAATCATGTTAAATTATTATAAAATTAAGATTACAAAATGATAACTATCTTTTATATCTACATAGTACATATTATCAATTAACAAGGTAATAATTTAATCTCTATTGTAAAACATCTTTTTCTAACTAATTTTATAATCATATAGACAACTTCAAACCTTAAAATCAAGAAACAAAAGTTATTCATCATTACAATAATCAATATATAAAACAAGGTAATAGTAGCGCCTAGTAATTATTCAAATGTCAACATTACATAAGATCATTTCCGACATAAATATTTTACATAATCAAAAGCCATACATCATCATAGGAATTAATAGAGATAAAATTTAATTTGTTTTAGGATGGAAAATTCCCAATTATCACAACATTTGTATAGATCTTAAAATGATTGACTTCAATAATCTAGATAAAATTTAATTTTCTATTATTTTGTTATGATTCCTATGTGCGAATGAGCATATAGAATGGTCATATGTTCATTCTCATACAAAAATATTTTTATATGGTATTGAATGGACATATGCCCATTCTCATATAGGAATGAAAGAAGATAAATAGAGGAAATATTTAATTTTTTTAGAATGGACACTTGCCCATTCCCACGTCCTCTATAGTGATATAAAAATAATTAAGTTCAATATTTCTTAAATGAATCATAGAGATCTAATAAAATGATTGTTTCAATACACATAAACAGTAATGGTCATTTTTCCATTCTCATACAAAAATATTTTTATACTCTATTGAAAGGGCATATGCCCATTATCATATAAGAATCATAAAAAGAATACACATAGACAAAATGGTCATATGTTCATTCTCATACAAACAAACATTTAAATCTAGTATTGAATGTGCATATGCCCATTCTCATATAGGAATCATAGAAGAGAGAAATAGAGGAAATATTTAATTTTTTTTAAATGGACAGTTTCTCATTCCCACATCCTTTATAGTGATATAAAAACGATTAAGTTCAATATTGCTTCAATGACGTAGAATGGTTAGAATATGCATATGTCCATTCTCATACAAACAAAGAATTTTATGATTGTGATGAGAATGGGAATATGCCATTTATCATATGAAAATGGGCATCTACCCCTTCTTTATCTAATAATAATTCAAAAAGAAGAGTTGGAATAATTCATGCCTAAAATTTTCTTCAAATATTGTACTTCACAACCCAAAACGGTCTTACAAAACAGAGGGAGCCCAAAGCGGAAACTTAAAAGGGTAAACAAAAATTAGCGTAGAGAACAAACAATATCTCAGAAATGTTATTCAAATCTTCTCGATTCAAATGACGAAACGGTCTAATGAAATATGGGAAACCCAAAGTGGAGGGACAAATGAAAAAGGGAAAATTGAATGAAAAAGAAAGTTGAAAGGATGAACAAGAAAGAGATAGATTTACAACATTGGTTAACCTTACAATTCCCAAGATCTCTACCATCATCAAAAATAGTAACCACCATAATTCTCTCTACCAATCCACGAAAGAATTAATTTCTATTAATTTCACCAATTTCCATCCAATGGGTTCTCAAGGACATGTTTCACAAATAAGTTCATTCAAATAATAAAAGGTGGTGAAAAATCTATTTGCAAATTAATGGTCTCACTATGCCATACAAAAAAATGCAAATATTAAACAATATCGTAGCCATGTTTTAGGTTTAATTATTGTACTTAAAATAAATTTTCAATTTTCAAAAAAATCATAGCCATTTTTGAGTTTTTTTATAGATAAACGCTTTTCACGGAAGCTTTGAACCAGGGGGGTTCTTGGATCCCCTCCCTCACATAACATTGTATACAATATCGAGAAGTAGGGAAGTCCAAAAATAGGAAAGAATTTTAAGAATGGATGCCCCTGAAAATGAAAAAAATCAAAAATCAAAATGATCTATGCATGAGCATTATTATTTAGATAATTCGAAACTTCCGCATTAACTTTTATCTCATCAACTTTAGTTAGAGCTACTTGTGAGCTTCTTGAGAGCTAGCCTATGTAGCCCTGAGTAGAGAAGTATATTAAGCCATCATGTCCTTCCTAAGTTTGACAATTTGAGTTGGAACATGGCCAATTGGGAAGGATAAAGCTTCCAAGTCTAGGGGCTATGTCGGCAGGACCTTCCTCGAATTTTTCAATTTGAGTTGGCTCATGGTAAATTATGGTAGAGTCTTGGGAGGATAATTAGGCGGGACCTTCCTCCTTCATCCATATTTATGATGAAATGAAATAAAAAAATCCAAAATAGTCTTATACCTCCTTTCTAATTCTTCAACATAGCCCCGAGAAACCAAATCCCCATTAAATGTCATTAAAATTTTCAAAAGAGATGTGGGTAAACTAATTTTTTTACCGCTTCTACAAGACCAACCACGTGTTGTTCAATGAAATTATAAATGCTATTTTCCCTTCAAAACTATTTGCCCTTAATAAAAAAAAATACAAGACCAACCACGTGTCTAGGTTGAATAAAATGTTGATCAATCTACATGGTATCATCCTTATATCCTCCAAGGAGCAACAATGGGTGAAAAAAGGAAGCGACCTATAATGCCCGCAAACTACCACTTGAGACCAAGAAAAAACTAGGTTTAGCTAGGAAAATTATGGAATAATTTTTTTTTATTAAGAGTGTTAGCAAAGAGGGTTACAAGGTCACAGTTAGCACAAACTAGATAAGGGTTAACAAGCAAGGCTGACCTATAGAAATTACTTCTAGCAACTATTATCGACAAGGCACAAGGTCAAACAAGAAGTTAAATTCATCACTTAGGTTAGGAGAGTGAAATCCCTCTCATCACTGTCCTAACAAGATTACAGGGTTCAAATAAATTTTTCACCCACTTAGATTCATCAAAAATTTCCTAAATCATACCCATTGGATAGGAAATTCTCTCACCTTTCCAACCATATAAAGAAGTCCTCCTAACTCCTTATAAATCTCAAGTTATGGTCCGGCGGAGTTCTGGGGTGAAATTTTCCTTGGGAGTCCATGAGACTTAGGGAGATTTTTTTCCCTTGAGCAGGTTTGGGGAGGAAGGACACGTGTCTAGGTTGAATAAAATGTTGATCAATCTACATGGTATCATCCTTATATCCTCCAAGGAGCAACAATGGGTGAAAAAAAAGGAAGCGACCTATAATGCCCGCTTCAAACTACCACTTGAGACCAAGAAACAAACTAGGATTAGCTAGGAAAATTATGGAATAATTTTTTTTTATTAAGAGTGTTAGCAAGGAGGGTTACAAGGTCACAGTTAGCACAAACTAGATAAGGGTTAACAAGCAAGGCTGACCTATAGAAATTACTTCTAGCAACTATTATTGACAAGGCACAAGATCAAACAAGAAGTTAAATTCATCACTTAGGTTAGGAGAGTGTAATCCCTCTCATCATTGTTCTAACAAGATTACAGGATTCAAATAAATTTTTCACCCACTTAGAGTAATCAAAAATTTCCTAAATCATGCCCATTGGATAGGAAATTCTCTCACCTTTCCAACCATATAAAGAAGTCCTCCTAACTCCTTATAAATCTCAAGTTATGGTCCGGCGGAGTTCTGGGGTGAAATTTTCCCTTGGGGAGTCCGCAGACTTAGGGAGATTTTTTTCCCTTGAGCAGTTTGGGGAGGAAGGACACGTGTCACTTCTTGATTAGTTCAGGAGAAATAGACCAACAGAAAAAAAGGGAAAATTGAGATTTTATGAGTTAAAATCTCAAAGGAGAGAAAATCTCCACTCTCCCGCCGATGTCCAATTTGCCACGTGTCAACATGTGATTGGACGAGGGTCGGCGGGTTACGGGGAAAAATTTGGAATTTTTCCCAAGGTTCAAAACAAAGAAAAAATTTCCTCTAACTTTGTGCAAAAGGCAATGTGACATCTTGTGATTGGACGCGGGCCTATGGAGCGGTGGAGCGATTTAAAATTTTATGCCCAAGGCGTTTAAAGTTCAAAAAGGCTTGCGTGGACCCGCACGTCCATTAGGACACGTGTCAATGCCTAATTGGCTGCAGGGGTTTGGGGCCATAGAGGAAAAATTGAAAATTTTCCAAAAAGAAGAGTTAAATTTTCAAATTTAATCCGCATACCATCCATGCCACGTGTCAGCACGTGATTGGTTGTGGGGACGTGGGGCAAAATGGGAAAATTTTCCCAAGGTCAAATTTTCAAAAAGTTAAGTTTCAAAAGATTCACCCTCCAAAGTGCCACATGGTGACACATGATTGGCTGAGAGTGTTGTGGGGCTGCAAATTTTTGGGGAAATTTTTCCAAAGTTCAAATTTTGATTTTAATATAGTTAGATTTATTTTTGGATGGCCATTTTGAAGTAAAACTTCAAATGGCCATAACTTTTGATAGAAAGGTCAGTTTTGGACAAACAAGGACTTTCCAAAAATATCTTAGAGTTCTCTTTGCACGAAATCATCAATTTTGGATTTTGATGAAGTTTAGAAGGTAAATTTTGAGAAATCGATCTGCAGGGTTTAAAATTCAAAACTGACAATTTTCCAACTTGTAAGATTTTGATCAATTTTAGTTTTCTCCTTCTCAACATGTCAATTGAACATGGAGGATTGATCTTGGGTAAGTTTCAAGGTATTTTAAGGTTCAATTTGTTAATTGAAGTGCATTTCATATTTTTACAACTTTTGACAGGAAAGTGGTCCAACAAGCTCTAAAATTGATTTTATGAAATTCTAAAATGTCTTTCTTTGATGTTGAGGTCAAATTGAATTCATTAGAGCTTATTACATCTGAATTACATTGTTTCATTTCTTAATTTAAGTTACAAATCTGAACTGTACATTTGTTAGCTAATTTTAAATGCCGATTTATAAAAGGAACAAAGTTCTTTCATTAACAACTATAATAATCCATTTGCCACTTCCAAACATGGAAAGCTTATCAAATCTTGTCTAAACAATTAATTTGTCTATCTTCTCATTCAAAAACAATAAGGCAACATTTAATAGTTCAAATTTTAATAAATACAAAGAACAGAATGTTGTCTCTTTCTCCCACACGTATTTTCTTTTTTCAACAGAGATTTTAAAACACAACAACAATTAAATTGCAATGCAATAGTACAATTTGAGAAAGAGATGTTTTTCTTTCATTGATTTCAAACAACACATTACAACTTCATCCTTTCCATAAATTTCAATTTACAAAATACAAGCAGATCTCATTTTGTCACGTTATTTTCAAAATAGAGTATGAAATAATAATTCTTTACGTTTCACAAATGAATCTCTATCTTTTCCTTTGCATTAAAAGTAACTTCACATTTTTAAATAATGATACAATTCATCCACTCCAAGTGGGAAGATAACAATGAAATTTTATCTAAGGAAGGGACTGGAAAACTGTATTCTCTCCAAGCTCCAAAACAACAACATGCTGATTTCTTCATCTTTTCAATTGATCACAACAAGGAAGGGGGAAAGGCAATGCTCTCCACCCAACCAAGACATCCAATGGAAAAGGAGAAGCCATCTTTCCCCATTGGCCCCGAGCCCCAACCATATTGAAATGGAGAATGAACATCAACACATGGAAACAAGGCTTCTTTCACAACAAACAACATTCTTTTCTCATGCATAGAACAAAAAAATGCATAGTCCAAACAAAGACAGAGTTCACAACTACAATAAGCATCATTCACACAATACATAGGCTTGATCAAACAAGCCATCAAGAGCAAGAACTATGGGGAATCTCCTTATGCCTCCCAATTTGGAATTGGGCATCCACCAGAATACATACCGCAAATAAACACATCAAACCCATAAAACTTATATCTCCCAACCCCTCCTTATGCCCCACCCAATTTTATCCCTTATGCACCCCCATTGTAATAAATGCAAGTAGTTTCTTTTCCAAGTTGGATCCCAAAACCAAAACTCCCTCCATAATAGAATAAGTGCCATTGGCAGATCCCTTATATGCCCCCATATAAGACCCCATAGTCTTCTCCTACACCTTTCCCTAAGCAATCTACCCAACCAGCCATGAATACACAACACAATCACCATTTCATTCATGTAAGAAAAGGGAAAAACAACATATTAAAAGGACAAGATCCTACCTCTCCATAATGGAGATTGTTTTCCCAAACAATAGTTCCTTCAGTGCTCAAAATGCAGTCCCAAAATAGCAAGGTATAAGCATGCAAAAGAATTTCCAACTCCTTCCTCAAAGCAAGCTCCAACAGCAATAAAATTTGACCCAAGGAGGAAAAAGTAAAGTTTCAACAACCCAAACAAGAGGATAAATTCAAATTTTAAAGGAGAGGGAGGGAGAGGAGGATGTGGATTCCAAGTGGGATGTCACATTATTCTTACTCAAGCCCCAAAAGGATAAAGTCAACCTCACAATTAATCACAATAAATGGAGATGGCAAGCAACTTACACACTCAAAGTTAACCCATATTTTAACACGGATTGAATTAAAAATTTGTAAGTAAAGTGCAATAAAGACTTACACATAGTCATTTCAAAATACAATTAAAAAGATTAATTTTGACTCCAAAACCATAGGTATGGTTGGTGGATGATTTTAAGAGGTGTGCTACAAGTTTAAATTGTCCCACAAGCCTCCAAATTTGACCTCCAAGGTCAAATTTGAATTCTTTAAAGGATGGAGTGTTCTACACTCCAAAATCTGACTTACACAACTTACACATCACTTACACATTCTTACAACATGCATTAATACCTATGACTTCATTTATTACATTCTTTTGACATAATGATTTATTTATTTAACATATGGTTATACATGACATAATCCAACTTAAATAATAATCAATACAACACTTTATTACTTACATTCCACATCCCAATTAAATTTAAATAAAGTTTAACTATATGACTATCACATTAGAACTATCACATTTATATTAAATAATAAAATAACACATTAAAATTAAAAATACATACAAAAATAATAAAAGGGAACACATACATAGAACACATATATCCCATGGTCACATATAATGGAAATCCCCCTTAGGAATTCCTAACATAACACACACACATAACTCATAACACGATTACCATGGTGACCTTGTTAATTTCACTGAAATTCCAATATGGTTAGTCTCAGGTCCCTCGACATTGTTGTGATATTTTAACCTGCAAAATAACAACACCTCCTTTGGCCTCGTGGCCATATCAGAACATCCAAAATGATATAAGCAACATATAAATATCAAATCCAAATCACAACAATATCAAGAATTCAACATTATCATTTTAAATTCACTTTTGCCACTATATCATCATCCAATAAATCTCTATACTATAGCTACTCACAATATCAAAAGTCACATGTCTAAAATCAACATCAATAACCTGTCCATATCACAACAGTATATTATCAACCACATATAAACATGTCTTTGCTAATCATCAAGCATAACAATTGAATCTAGATCAATAATAATCCATGATCTAACATCTAACCATCATACTAAAACAAAACATAGTAGTGTCCATAATATGATCAATAGTATCAAATTCGGTATCAAAAGTGTCGAAGGGAATTGGGCACTACATGACCTCAGTATTGACATGATCTTGACCACAACCTTACATGTAATCCTCCCCAAGAATAGTTTATATGGATTTCTCCACCGAGTCAGAATCAATCCTAAAGATTTTTCAAAGCTTAATAGAGGAGATAAGGCCATAGAATGCCATCTCCCTTGATTCCCCATGAAGAAATAGTCCCGTGAGTGCATAGATCTCCATGGCAACACGAGAATCAACAATAAAACCTAGCACAAAGAATCAACGAAATTAATTGATACACTAGAGAGAGGGTGATTTTCAATCATGGATGATTAGAAAACTTTTTTCAAATTTTAATGGTATTCGATTATTATTGACATGTAATATATGTTATGAATATTATTATTGACATTACAATTATGATTGGATATAAGGTTTATGAATATATTTAAATGTTTATTACATTCGCACCTTTTCTATATGTTTAAATTTCTATTTTGTATCGAATGGGCATGTGCCCATTCTCATGTAAGAATCATAGAAGATAAATAACAATAATATTTAATTTGTTTTATAATGGATAGTTTCCCATTTCCCCATCCTTTATAGTGATATTAAAATGATTAAGTTAAATAATGCTTCAATGATGTAGAATAGTTCAAATAAGTATATGTCCATTCTCATACAAATAAAGAGTTATATTACATTGATGATAATGGGCATATAAAAATTATCATATAAACAAATATTTGTATCATTGTAATGAGAATGGGAATATGCCCATTCTCAAAAACTCAATGTAGAAAGAAAGAAAAATTCTCCTACACAAAACATAAAGAATGGATGACAATTTTATCATGTTATGAGAATGTTTAAAATGGACAAATGTCCATTCTAATAGTCATGGAATATCATAAGTATGAGGAAATCTTGTAAAAGTAATATATGTTATGTTAATAGGATGAATATATTTGGATGACACGGTTAGGAATCAAATTTGTTATTAATTTCTATTTAACCTCTATTAATTAATTTCTCATCTTATAAATTCAACCTAAATTGTTCTTCTATGATTCCTATAAGATTCTAGGCATCTAGGAATTCAAGATAAAAATGTTTTTTTGTATGAGAAAGGATGTGTGCCCATTCTTATCATTGCAATAAAAGCAATACTGAACTTGATCATTATTATGGGAAAATTAATAGGATATAATAGCGAAAAGGAATTGTCAATCTAATACAAGAAATAGTTAACCATTAAATGGAAAAAAAAAAAAAAATTGTATGAGAATGGGCGTATGCCAATTCTAATCACTGTAATACAAGCAATATTGAACGTTTATTTTCAATAACTCTATGAAGCTTGTGAGAATGGGCAACTGTGAATTATAAAACAAGCTAGATTTTATCTCTTCTCTTCTTTTCATGATTCCAATTATGAGACTGGGTATTTTCTCATTATATACAACATTTAACTTAATCATTTCAATTTATATATGAAAAAAATTAGGTTCAATATTACTTAGCTCGGTAGGAGAGCTCGCCCACCCATCTCAAGAGTTAACTTGCACTCACTTTACAGGTCAACCGACCAAGGCCCTAGCTTGGTAGGTCAACCTCACTTGCTCAGATTGGTAGGTCAACTTGCTATCCCATCTCATCTCGATGATCTTGGTGGTGAGCTAGACCAACCATCTTGAATGGTCAACTCGATGAGCCAGCTCAACGGTCATTTTTAGATGCATCCTTTTATAACTATGGAGGATAACAACAATGGAAGTATTACAATGAAAATATTAAAGTGATATTCTAAAAAAAATTAAAAAAAACAAAAAAACAAAAATATGACATTATTTTGTACCTAGAACTTTGGAATTCAACAAAGAGCGAGTCTAAAACAGGCATGAAAGCAGTGTTTTTAGATGCATCCTTTTATAACTATGGAGGATAACAACTATGCAAGTCTTACAATGAAAATATTGAAGTTATATTCTAAAAACCCATATCAAAAATACAAAAATATAAAATACGACATTATTTTATACCTAGAAATTTAGAATACAACAGAGAGGAGTTTGAAACATGTATGAAATGACCATTTTTAGATGCATCCTTTTAACAATGGAGGATAACAACTATGCAAGTCTTACAATGAAAATATTGAAGTGATATTCTTAAAACCCATATCAAAAATACAAAAATCTAAAATATGACATTATCTTAGACCCGAAATTTGGAATACAATAGACCGCATAGCTTAGCAAATAAGAAATTCTTGTTATGTCACCCATTATAACATATAACTCCCGTATTATCAACTACACTTATACTAAAGAAAATGCATGTCTTTCAAAACATTGAAGTGATATTCTTAATACCTAGATAAAAAATACGAGAAGATCAAAAATAGGGCATTATCATTAAACACATAACAAAATAGAAGGGAAAGAAACTCCCGTATTATCAACTACACTTAGGTTAACAACTATGCATGTCTTTCAAAACATTGAAGTAATATTCTTAATACCCAGATCAAAAAATATAGAAGATCAAAAATAGGGCATTATCATTAAACACATAACATAATAGAAAGGAAATAAACTCTCCATGTTATCAACTACGCTTTGGTTAACAACTACGCATGTCTTTCAAAGTTTCTAAGTAATATTCTAAATACCGGATCAAAAATACAGAAGATAAAAAATAGGGCATTATCATTAAACACATAACATAAGAGAAGGGAAAGAAAACAAAATCATATTCTTCATCTCATAATAATTCAACAGAGAAGAGTTAGAATAATTCATGCCTGAAATTTTCTTCAAATGTGCTTTGAAATCCCTAATGGTCTCACAAAATAGAGGAAGCCCAAAGCGGAAATGGTAACTAAAAATTTAGCGGAGAGAAATAACAATATCTCTAAAATAATCTTCAAATCTTATGCTTCAAATGACAAAATAGTATAACCGAAATACAGGCAGCCCAAAGCAAAAGGACAAGAAAAGCGAGACTAGATGAAAAAGAAAGCAGAAAGGATGAACAAGAAAGAGATAGTTTTGCATTGACGCGATTCTCAAGATTGCTACCATCATCAAAAATAGTAACCATCGTCATTCTCTCTACCATGCCATGGAAGAATAAATTGCCATTAATTTCACCAATTTCCCTCCAACGGTGCTCAAAGACGTGTTGCACAAAGAAGTACCTTCATTTACTAAAAGGTGGTAAAAAATTAATAGACTCATTATGCTAGATTAATATAATAACATTAATTAATTATATTAATAAATAAATATTATAATATTAATTAATAAATTAATAAACTAGTATTAATACTTTAATTATTTTGAAATAACATTAATTAATAATATTACAATTAAATAGTATTAGCGCTATTTTAAATAATTAATCAATAATATTATAGTTAATATTCAATTATTATATTAAAAATAACATCTATATATACTATCAAGTGAATAAGAAATAATTTTACAATAATTAAATAATATTATAAAAATATAATTAAACTTTATAAATGTAATTAACAACCTTATCGCCACTATTTTTAATGTTTAATTAATTATTTTGCATTTTTACAACAATTATAAAAATATAGTAAAACTTTATAAAACTAATTAACCACATAAACTCCATTAGTATTTATAATGTTTCATTACTTATAATGCTCAAAATTGGCCGATAAAAATATTTAAACTTTAATCACCCAAAAATTTAGAAATTAAAGAATACGTATTTAACATATCATATTAGGACTAATCAAAATTAATTAATAAAAACATTAATTAATGATACTAATAATTAAATACAAGAAATATTATTGTATCATTTAATAATACTATAAATTTCAATTAATATTTTACACTACTAAAAATAAAATGTTTGTTGCAATACACATGGACAAAATGGACATATGTCCATTCTCATACAAACAAACATTTTTATGTTGTATTAAAAGGGAATATGCCATTCCCATATAAGAATCATAGAATAAAAATGCACATATTAGCAGAATGGGCATATGATCATTCTCATACGAACAAACATTTTTATCTTGTATTGAATGGGATGTGCCCATTCTCATATAAGAATCAAAGAAGAGAAATAGAGGTAATATACTCTTGACAATAAATACTTGAAAACAATATTTTTACACGAAACAAGATGGTGCTTGTGTATTTTATTAATATCAAAATCAAGCATTACAATAAGAAGAGAGAGCTGCAATATTTATAGATATTGGACAGCTTCTATCTCATCCACAATACATGGAAATAGATAAACTAATATGAGAATAAAATGCAGGATAATATTCACTGCCCCTAATTGCACCTATTTCCCCTCATGAAATCATCCGGGAATAAACAAAATGAGATTGAACAATATCTCACAAAACATGTGATAAGACAACTAAGGACAACTAAAGACAACTATCAGTTGACTTAATCTAATCTAACTAAAGTAATAAAAAAATTACTTTATTATAATATAACATTTAACTCATATGTTGAATTAAGTGTTATTTTATTTCTAACATCCCCCCCCCTTAATTTAGCATATTTTGAAGAGAGTTGGTGAGAAATAATCTAAATGCCTCAAATTTAGGGCGTGCAAATGATTTGGTGAAAATATCTACATGTTGATGATCTGTCGGGCAATGTTGAAGTTGTATGTTGTTATACTAAACATGTTCACGAATAAAATGGACTTGCACCTCAATGTGTTTGGTGCATTCATGAAAGACTAGATTCTGAACAAGTTTTACTACTCCTTCATTATCTACATGAAGAATGGTTGGATGATCATGTGGAAGTCCCAACCCTTCAAGTATACGTCTGAGCCAAATCACTTCACAAACAGCTCCTCCTGCTACACGATATTTTGATTCTGTGGAAGACCTTGAAACACAACTTTGTTTCTTGCTTCCCCATGAAATAGGTCCAGATCCCAAAAATAACACAAACCTAGAAGTGGATTTTCTATCATCTATATTTCCTACATGATTTGAATATGTATAACCAGTCAAGAAGAAGTTATCATTCTTCTTGTACTCTAAGCCAAAATCCACAGTTCCTTTAATATACCTTAGTATTCTTTTTGCTGCTTTCCAGTGACAAACTCTTGGTTCTTGCATAAAAACTAACTGCATAACTGATGTTTGGCCTAGTATAGGTTAAGTAAATGAGACTCTCAATCAACTATTGATAAAGAGTTACATTTACTTTTGCTGATGGATCTTTCCGAGACAATTGAATCCTTGTCTCCATAGGTGTTGTCATTGGGATGTTATCCATCATTTTGAATCTTTCAAGTGTTGTCTTGGAATATTTTACTTGAGATACAAATATGTGATTATTTCTTTTCCATACTTCAAGTCCAAGACAATAATGTAGAAGTCCTAGATCTATCATTTCAAATGACTTACTTAGATCTTTCTTAGTTGTTTCTATCATATTCACTGATCCTCCAGTGATGATTATGTCATCGACATAAAAACTACAATCACTAACTCCCCCCCTTGCTTTTTGAGATATAAGTTAGGATCATATGGACTTATTTTAAATCCTTTACTTAAAAGATGCTCATCAATTTTTATATACCAAGCCTTGGGTGCTTGTTTTAGACCATACAGTGATTTTATGAGTCTACATACTTTGTCTTCATTTCCTGGAATTATAAAACCCTCAGGTTGAGTTAAGTAGACTTCTTCCTGTAAGTCACCATTTAGAAAGGCACTTTTCACATCCATTTGATGAAATTTCCAACCAAATTGTGCAGCTAAGGAAAATATCATTCTGATTGTTTTAATCTTAGTTGTGGGTGCAAATGTTTCTTCATAATCAATGCCTTCTTTTTTAGCATACCCTTTTGCTACTAATCGTGCCTTGTGTTTATCAATGCTTCCATTTGACTTGTACTTTGTTTTAAATATCCATTTGCAACCTATTGCTTTCTTCCTGGTGGAAGATCTGTAAGTTTCCATGTATTATTCTTAATCAAAGACTTATATTTAGAATTCATTGCATCTGACCAAGGTTTTGATTGTAGGGCTTCTTGAACTATAGTTGGCTTAGTTGATTCAATAACTATGCTCATTAAGGCTAAGTTAACTTCATTTTGAGCCATGCTATGAGTTCTTGGTCCAAAAGTGGATGTGTTTGGTTCACTATCCAACTTAGCATCTTTTATTACATTTGTATACCACTTAGGCATACGTTTAGCTATAGGTGATGAAGTTGTATTATTTGTATGATCATCATTATTATTAACTTTATCATCATTATTTTCTTCAAAGTCATAGCCATCTTCAATTTTCATAGTAGGACTATCTTGAGAATTGCTTAAGTTTTTGAAAGGAGCATCTACTTCCTTATTCTCAAAGAACTCAACATCTCTACTTGTGAAAATTTTCCTTGTTTTTGGATCCATTAATCTATATCCCAAAGCTTCTTCACTATATCCCAAGAATATGTAAGTTTCTGATTTCATATCAATTTTCTTTCTTTTTTTCTTAGGAATTAGCATACCTACTTTGCATCCAAAAAATCTTAAGTGTTTTATTGATGGCTTATGCCCTAACCAAGCTTCATGTGGAGTTATTCCATCAAGTGTGGAAGTAGGAGCTCTATTCAACAAATATATTATTGTTTTAACTTCTTCTACCCAATATGTTTTTCTTAACCCTAAATCATCAATCATGCACCGTACCATATCCATTATTTTTATGTTTCTTCTCTCAAATACACCATTTTGTTGCGTTGTAAATGGAGGTTTCATCTATCGATAAATTCCATTTGTTTCTAAGAAAGCCTTGAATTCATTACTGGTGTATTCACCCCCTCGATCTGAGCGGAGAGTCCTTATATTTTTACTAGTTTCTATTTCAATGGCTACCTTAAACTTTTTGAAGGTTGTAAAAGCTTGATCTTTGGTTCTTAAGTAGTAAACCCACATTTTTCATGAGTAATCATCTACAAAGAGCATGAAGTACTGAAACCCTGTATGACTAGGTCTCATTGGTCCACATAGATCGGTATGCACCAGATCTAATATACCATGGGCCATGTATGTACTTTTTTGAAATGGTGCTCTATGTTGTTTTCCTACCAAACAATTTGTACACTTATGTGTATTTTTTCTGAAATGTGGTAGTCCTCTAACCATGTCATATTTTTGAAGTGTGTCAAGATAGCTAAAACTTACATGGCCAAATCTTCTGTGCCATAATTGTGCCGATGAATCTTCCTTGTTGATAAGTGCCTAATTTTTGGTTTGAACAAAGTCCAACTGAAACATCCGACCCATTCTTAAAGCTTTAGCTATAATTTTGGAGCATTTAGACTTATCTTTAATGAGACACATCTTCTTTCCATTTGTACCTTGAGAATCTACTTTCAAGTTGTGCTCCATGAGTTGACTAACTGAACGTAAGTTCTTTGTTAATCCTAGAACATAAAGGACATCTTGTATAGTACATTTTCTTGATCTGAGAGGTAACGAGATGTTCCCAATGCCTTGTATTTTGTATGAAGAATCATCACCTAATGAAACATGGTCTTTGTTAGGTGTGTTCCTTAACTCAGTAAACCATTCATTTGTCCTTGTCATATGCTTTGTAGCCCCTGAGTCTACATACCATATTGAATTAGGTGAATTGTTGACTTGAGTTGATTGTGCAACAAATAGGAAGTCCTCATCTTGTGGGTTATCTTCCTCTTCGGCTATGTTCCTGTGTTGTTTCTTTTTCCAGTTTCCTTTCTTTTGACTTTGTTGATTGTTCTTGTAACCTTGATTTGATTGTTGAGAAGTTGGTTTCTTACCACTAGATGATCCTTTCTGAAAAGTGTTATACCAACATTATTTCAAATCATGCCCTTGTCTGCCGCATATCTGATACTAATTCATTGTGTCTCTGATGACTATGTTGTTGATTTTGTTGCTGATTAGTCTGCTTATTTCTTTGTGATGAATTCATCTAATTCTTCCCTTTGTGATATGAAGAGAGGGCTTGTTCCTCTTCTTCTATAGGTTTGTGTAATGACTCTTCTTGTTGAAGCATGTTCACTAACTGTTCAAAAGTTGTTGTTTGACCCATTATATTAAGATTTGTTACAAATATCCTATATGAGCTTGGAAAAGCTCTTAGAACAATAGGAATTAATGAATCATCTTCGATTTCTACTTCCATAGCTTCAAGAGAAGATTTTAATACAACAACACGTCTTAAAAATGATTCTATTTTTTCATTTGATTTCATTTTAAGACTGTGTAATTGAGTTTGAAGTTGTAAAATAGTGTTTTTGTTCTTAGCTTCATACATTGTTGCTAATTTTTCCCCACTTCTTGAGCAATTTTACATTGTCTAATGTGAGGTTGTACTTCATCAGTTACACCAAACATTATTATTAACTTAGCTTTTTTATTTTCTCTATCAAATGTGTGTATTTGGGTTGTGTCAATTTCTGGTCTCGTTAGCGAGCCATCAATTACACCTATTAAATCTTCAAATTCAAGTTATGTGTGTATTTTTTTTTCCACGCAACATAGTTATCTCCTTTGAGGAGTTGTGATTCGGTAGAAAAATTTAGGTGCATTTTCCATGTTGGGTGATAGAATTGAGAGAGAGAGAGAGAGAGAGAGAGAAATTAACAGTATGACACCCCTTCAGATCACACTCAAACACCCACCCCAAATTTCTAGGTTCTACTGATTTTTGGGCTCCTTTTCACCTGTTACAATGACTTTTTCAGAACTATTGGCCCTGTTACAATTTTGGCTCTGTGGCCGATTTGTAAAAATAAAATTAAATTTTGGACTCTTTGGCCTCTTTTCAAATACAAAAATCTTATTTTTGCAGTTTTTACAAAATAAATCTTTTTCAAATCTAATTAAAAACTAGACCAAATCATAGAGCTCACAAAAACACATACTTTCAAAACAACATGACACCTCAATCTGAGGTACCAGTTGAAAGTTATGACTCTTTTAAGTTATAATATTTTTATCTTTCCGGACCCCTTTCCAAAAAAGGATTTCTTTTCTACTTCTAATTTTTTTCGATTCGTCCAAAAAAGGAAATTTTTTTAAACACATTTTTTAAACAAAAAATGTGGCTGAGACTTACGTGCATAAATGAAACTTTGTTTCCTCTGCTGCCATCCTTGTTTCCTCCACCACCACCTCAATTTATCATATTTTATACATCTTTTCTTTTACTTGGCTTTACATAGATTCACTTTTCTCCAATAGCATTTGTTTCCTTCTTTTCTTGTCTTTATTAATTGCAGGATCTGTGTGGTTGGGTGTGCAAATGGAGGTTGATCTGCAAACAAGATCTCTTCTTTTCTTCCTTTGGCCACTACTTCTATTCTTTTGGCCGCTTTTCCTCTGCTCCCATTCGTATAGGGTTAGATGCTTGGAGATGTCAGTTTCGAGATTGATCCAATGCCACAACTCACTGACAGGGTCTAAGAGAACATAGATTAACAGAGGATAATGGGGGTCTCTTATTTTAGAGACAAAAAAAACCCCAGAACAATTGCATATAAATTTTTCTTGAATGAAAAACAATATATTTTTTTAAATTCAAGAAGTGAGATTCAAACTATAAATTAAAAAAATCTTCTGTGTAATTTTCTGTAGTACTTCTTTTGTTGTTGCTGGTGTGTGGAGTATGAGCAAGGGCTGTGTGAAGAGGTGGGGTCAACTTTGGATCCTCCTAGCTCAAGCTTCTTATTCCTCCTCCCTCAAAATTCCTACACTCCCTAACACTTATAGGTTTAGGCTCTTCCAGCTTTGATACCAAATCTTGACAATGAATACTTAAAAACAATATTTTTACATAGAATATTTACACGTAAAACAGAGTAAAGTGCATGTGTATTTTAATTATATCAAATTCAAGCATTACAATAAGAAGATAGAGATGCAATATTTATAGATATTGGACAACTTCTATCTCATCCACAATACATGGAAATAGATAAACTAATCTGAGAATAAAATGTAGGATAATGTTCACCACTCTTTATTGCACTCTATTTCCCCTCATGAAATCATTCGGGAATAAACAAAATGAGATTGAACAATATCTCACAAAACATGTTATAAGAAAACTAAGGACAACTAAAGAAAACTATCAGTTGACTTAATCTAATCTAACTAAAGTAATAAAAAATTTACTTTATTATAATATAACATTTAACTCATATGTTGAATTAAATGTTATTTGATTTCTAACATACATACATACATACATACATACATACATATATATATATATGAATGGAAAATTGCCCATTCCCACATCCTTTATAGTGATATAAAAATGATTTAGCTCATTATTGCTTCAATAAGGTAGAATGGTTAGAATAGGCATATGCCCATTCTCATAAAAATAAAGTTTTTTTATTGTGATGAGAAAGGGAATATGTTGTTTCTCATATAAACAAATATTTTTATCATTGTAATGAGAATGGGTGTATGCCCATTCTCTTAAACTTGATATAGAAAGAAAGCAAAATTCTCCTACACAAAACATAAAGAATGAATGAAAATTACATCATTTTATGAGAATGTTTAAAATGGAAAAATGCCCATTCTCATAGTTAGGGAATATGGGAAGTATGAGGAATTATTTCAAAAGTAATACATGTTATGTTAAAATGATGAATATATTTGGATGAAGCGATTAGCAATCAAGTTTTTAATTAAATTCTATTTAACCACTATTTATTTATTTATCATCGTTTAGATTCAGCCTCATCTATTTAACCTCTATTTGGATGAAGTGGTTAGCAAATAGAAATGTAACCTCTATTTATTTCTCATCATTTAAAATATAAGAAGCTCAAAGTACTTTATGTCAAGTTCAATTATAGTTTAGAAATCATGTTATAAATATTTCCAAATTATATGCATAATATTGAAGTATTTCCAAACCTTACTGAATTATAGAATTTTGCAGCTCATGTGCTATGTGTATTCAATATACTTATGGTTGTACATACATGATAATTTTTAATTTATTTTATACAATGCTTTAAAATATTTTCCATCATCTCACAAAATTTGTATTTTATGTTGTTACAACAGTGGAGTCTTTTGCATTTGTAGAGGATGATCATGTGGACTTGTTTTTAAAGGGAACCAAAGTTGCAGAGGGAAGAGTATATCCAAGTAGGAAGACACTACATTGCAAAGATGTGTGAAAAATATTTTTGGTTGTTAGTGTTAACACAGTATTGGATGGAAGAGTAAAATTTTCTTTCTCAATTGATAAATTTTAAACATTGGCGGATGTCGGGAATAAAGGATACTACATTGGTTGGGAAGAGAGTTAATTATCAAAGAATGCATATTAATTCATTACCCCCAAGTTGAGAAGTGAAAACATTTGTACTGGTTTAGAGGATTATAATATAGAGAGTGATGGAGATTCTAGTGATGACAGTGAAAGCACCATCAATACAGGTTCTAAATATAGAAAATATTTTGTCATATATAATTTCATTCTCAAACACAAATCTTGAAGCGGGGACAATGACATAGCAATGGGTTATATAACTCATGTGCTAGAAGTTCATGAAATTGATGGAGAGAGGTTTGGTCCTTTGAATTTTAGTGTATACATACATATTATTGTAAATGTGTTCATAATGCTCGGACTTGCTAGAACTTAATTAAAAAAATTGTTTGGCCAATAAAACATTTGATTTTCAATGAAATAATAATTTCCCTTATAATTAAAAAAGGGGGTTCTGAAATGGTTGGTTTGCACCTTGTATATAGTGATCAAGTAGATATTCACGATGGGCTTGTTAGTGTAAGATCTAACCAATAATTCAATTTGTTGAAGGTTTTGATCAAGGAAACATGATAATTATATGACCAGGAAATGATAATGAAAAGATATGGATGGGGAGAGCATATGGGGATATTTTCCTTCAACAGGAAGGAAATTATGTAAATAAAAAGTTGAGATTTCAATATTGGAAACCTGTAGGGAGAGGATAAGGTACAACATTGTATCAATATTTTTTAACACTAAATAAAACATGTACCAGCTTAGATGAACCTAAAGAAGATATTGATCTAGATAGTATCATCTAGGCATAGACACCAAACAAAAAAAAGAAAAGTGGATACATAAAGATACCCAATGAAGGACATGTCGCCATTAAATCATACCTTGAACTAATTGAACATGATAAGAAATGTTGACTTGGAGAAACTATTGAATTTTAAATGTGAAATCATCTTGGCCCAGGATGTGGGTTTTTTTTTTTTAAATTCCAAACCTTGGTCCTATAAACTTTACAATTTTACTATTAGTTGATAATTAAATCAAATAATGAGTATTGTATTACTTTGGAAGATTTTTCCATAATATCATTCTATAAAACATTGTATTGCTTATGGGAATCGTTGAATCTTATTAATTTATTTTTAATAATATGATTTCCACCATGCAATTAATTTAATTTGAAAAAGAATCCTTAATTATGCTCTAAGTTTACAAGGATTTGGATCTTGTGATTTAAAGGAACATGAATGTGATTTACAAGGAACTCATTTCAAAAATTCATGTTATGTAATGAATTGGTTTATGAATTCATTACAACCACAAAATTATATGGTATTTTCCTAAGGCTATGTGAATAAGTCTAGATAACTTATTTTTAATTATTCTAATAACTTTATAAAATGCAAACCTTTCTGAAGTCTAGATACTAAATTATATGCCTAGAATCCCATAATTCTTGAATGCAAAACTATAGTATTTAGAGTGCCAAGATATATTATTTAATGGTCTATACAATAGTGTCTAGCAATGCACCATGACTTAACCTACTATCTCGCCAAGATATAAATTTTCAAAAGAGGTAAATATCCCTCATATATGATGAATTATAGAAGAAAAATAAATATAAAGTTGATACATATAAAAAAATTAGGAACATATTCGTACCATGAGTGTGATGAGAATGGGCATATGTCCATTCTCATAGACTCAATAGTTTCTTATTTCATAAAACATGTACCCATATCACATTTGTTTATTTTTCAAAAGGGATAAAAATGCCTCATATAGGAATCATAGAAAAAAATTTGAGATAAAACAGATGCACATAAAAGAATTAGCAACATAGTTGTACTATAAGTGTGTTGAGAATGGGCATATTCCCATTCTCATAAGGTCAATATAGAATTAGGAACATACCTATATAGCATAGTGTACATATTGGAATCCAATATTACACTAATTAAATTCTAATAATAAACATATTGGAATCCAATGTCACACTAAATAAAAACCAATAATGGTAATTTAGGAATCCACTTTCAACAAATAGGAAACTAGAAATAATAATAATATAAATCTAGATTCTTAGTAAAATGTCCATATTTAACAAAATTATAGTTAACAGTGTAAATGGTCAAAACCCTAATTTGGCACGGTCGTGAAGTGTCTCTAAATAATCTCTATCTGTCACACTAGATTTGCTAGATGAACTGGATAATGCCCTGCACAAGAAGAAGAAGAAGGGGTTGGACTGACCTCAGACGCCAAACCAGTGGACTTATCACTGAGCCTTGCACTACATTAAAGACCTTGATGTAGTTCTGATGAGTGTGTGTATTTTTTTCCCTAGGTTCTCTCACGCTAGTCATACTTTGTGAAATAGCGATCTATTATAGCTATATAAGATGTCAATACGAGAATATAATGAATAGAATCCCTCCTCCTCTAAGAATGTGTGTGATGAAGAATTACTAGGTTGAATGTATGGTACTATGTGGATGCAAGTGATGCAATAGATGTAGTTCTACATGGAGTGATAGTAGTGATAGGATGTAAAGACATAGGACCATTTTTGTGGTCTTGTAATTTTATATTTATAGGGCTCTCAAGTTTAATATCATAATTAATCCCGACAAGGTTGACTTGGAAGAAGATAAGGATGACCAACAGCTATAAGTGAACCAAAAAGGATTGAAATAGGTTATGCATGCATCGAGGTGCCCTAGGTAGGACAAGGTCACCTCGGGGCACCCCCAGGCAGCATGACTTAGGGCACCCTGATTTAGGGCTATAAACTTGGAATGGTCAAGAAATGGGCTGGTAGGTATCGGAAATACACGAGAAAGATGAAATAAGAGATAAGAAAAGGTGGCAAAAATTTGGGATTAACTAGTACTTTTTACACTTGAGAACCTTCTAAATTGTGTATAATAACGGGTTCAATATTGTCTAATGTGCCAAATTTGTGTCTACACCCTTGACCTATCCGCTGAATTAACAACTTTTAAATAGGTCGATATTAGTTTTATTACATGGGTATTCTTCCTTTTTCATTTCTTATTTCTCCTCATCTTCCTTTTCTTAAGGGTAGAGATGTCATTACGGGTTTTCATCCTACCCCTTAAACTACCTTCCGAATTGTCGATTTTCAAGTAGGTCGGGATTTTTTTATCTTTATTTTTGGCCAAGTTACATATATTTTTAGTCTTTCCCTATTCATATATCTAGGGAGTTATTTCAATTGTAAGGTTTTTAATTTTACTTCTCTAGAAGGAAATATTTCTTTAATAATATATGGCCCTATCCATCTTACCTTCAACTTTCTTGGGTGCTTATACTTATTATCATACAAGAGTACTTAATCTCCAATATCAAATTTTTTTCTCTTAATGTGGCGGTCATGCCACGCCTTCTATCTTCTTTTCTCCCGAGTCTAGTTATATGCAACTATGAACATTTTTTCATATAATTTTTCTACTTCTATTAACCTCTCATGGAGTGAATCATCTTTAGTCATCCTGAATGCCACTGTAATTCTCAAACTTGGAAGCACAAACTCTATGGGGACCGTGGCTTCTAGTCCATAAAATAATCTGAATGGGGAGTATTTTTTAGCCTTTTATAGGTTGTGTGGTACGCCCATAGAGTGGAGGGTATCTTCAAATCCCATTCGCACTTTGTAACAAATATTTTGGTAATAGTTTTTCCAATACTTTGTTGAATGCCTCTGCTGTTCCATTCACTTGGGGATGGTATGGAGTGCTTCTATTATGGTTGATCATAAACCCGCTCAATAGTTCTTGAATAGTTGTATTCACAAAATGTTTACCTTGGTCACTAGTAATGCTCAAAGGACATCCAAACCTTGTAATGATGTTCTCATATATGAATTTGGCATTTTTGTAGTACAGTATTTTGTGGGAATTGTTTTCCCCATATTGTTAAGTATTATGTCCTGTTACAATAAGTATTACCTAAGAATGTTTGGCAATTGGTTTGATAGGTCTGATGAAATCAATGGCCCATTTTTCAAATGGAGCTAATGCCAAAACAGGTCTCAGTGGCATCTCATCCCTTGCATTGGGTTTCCCTACCCTCTAACATATGTCACATGACCTAACATGTTTATGTGCATCTTTAAAAGTGTAGGCCACCATAGACCAACCATCATTACCTTTCTTGTTGTCTTCTCTCCTCCATTGTGTCCTCCCACTATACCTTCATGCGTTTAAATCAAGATATTCTTCCTCCTATTCTCCATAGCAGCCCTTATAAGGTCATCATCTTGTCCCTTTTTGTATAGCTTCCCTTGAATAAATGTGAATGGAAATTCTCTACTTAGAAAATTTATTTTCTATTGCTAAGTATAGTTACTTTGAAACTCTCTTGTATGAAACAATTATGCAATTTCATCAAATTCCTTGGGTATTACTTCAATTATGAATAAATGAGCACTAGGAAAGTCATCATCTATGGGCCCCTCATCTTCTCCATTTTCAATTCTTGATAAATAATCTGGTCCATTGTTTAGTTTCCCAAGTTTTACTGCAATAGTGAAATCAAATTCTTGGAAAAGCATGAGCCATCTACATATTCTCCCCTACAATACTGGTCTATTCAATAGATATTTTAAGGGCTCATGATCAATATAAAATATAAAGGAGGTGGCTAATAAGTATTGTCTATATTTCATCAGGGCATAAACCATACTTAACACTTCCCTTTCTGTTATTGTATAATTTCTTTCTACCTTAGCCAACTTCCTACTAGAAAATGTTATAGGATGATCCATCTTATCTCTAGGTTGTGTCAATACAGCTCCAATTGCTATCCCAGATGCATCCACATGAACATGGAAGGGTACCTTCCAATTAGGGAAAATTAAGATGGGTGCATGTAAAATTTTATCTTTTAAGATCTCAAATGCATCCACACATTCTTTAGACCAAGGGATCTATTTTTTTGTTCTTTTCTTCAATAATTCTTCTAATGGGGCACTTATCTCTGCGTAGTTTCTAATGAATTTTCTATGATAACCCATGTAACCAAGGATTGTCCACACCTCTTTCTGTGTTTTTGGTGGTGGTAGATTAACAATCATAGAAGTTTTTAATGGATCAATCAATAGACCTTCCTTACAAATTATGTGCCCTAGTAATGTGCCAAAGGGAGTCAAGAAGATACATTTCTTCAAATTCAATGATATTTGTAATGCTCTACATCTTTGAAACATCAGCCTTAATACTTGTATATGGTTCTTCAATAATCCATAAACTATCCAATCATCAAGATAGGCTTATATGAAATCATGAATGAAATATTTGAACACGTTAATAATGATTCTCTTTGAAAAGTAATAGGGTGTTCTTAAGCCCAAATGGCATAATCGTATACATAAATGATCCCCATTCTATGGAAAAATTGGTTTTGGGCTGGTCCTTTGGGGAAATTTTTACTTGGTAGTAACCAGAGAAACCATCTGTAAATGAATATACCTCTCTGCCAGCCACATTTTCCAATACTTCTTCTGTAAAAGGGGTTGGGAATGGATCATGCACACATGCTTTATTTAACTCCCTATAGTCTACACATATACGGATCTCTCTAGTATTCTTGTTTTGAATTACCATGGGAATGATCCATTTTGAGTCATTAATGGGTTTAATAATCCCAACATTTAACATTTTGTCAATTTCTAACTTCACCTTCACCTTCAAATTAGGATTCAATCTATATGGTCTCTTCTTTATTGGTTTGAATCCATCCTTAATTTGAATTTTCATTATTCCTACCTCCTCTTTGATTCCCTTAAATTATTTGAATTCCTTGGGAAAAATGTCTTGGAAATCTTATAGTAATTCTACTACTTTATCTACTTCTTCCTTCGACCAATAGTCTCCAATTTTGGAAAACTTCTCATCTCCATTTGTCCCAATGTTTTCATTCCTAATTTTTAAGGGCTGGTAATAGTATTTTTCCCCTTCGTATTTTTTCTCCACTACTATTCTTTCATCCTCTATGACCTTGTATCTTAAATTCTTTGATTTCTCCTCTCTTTCTTATTTTTTGATTTGTAAAACACCAAGCCATTTCTAGAACCTTCTTTAAATTTTCTTGCTTGTTGTAAAATCTCAAGTTTTGTTTTCTCTTTTCTTCATAATTTGTTCTTGTAGATTCATCTATAAATTTTGGATCATACTTGCATAGGTAAAATGCACGAGAATATTTATATTATTTCTCTATGTTAATGTTCAGATTCATTTACATATATATAGGACATATAATTCCTATATTTTAGGAGGTAGCCTTAACTACTTCTCCCACAAATATCTCCTATTTAGTTGTGATTGTTACTCACGTAACAATACACAACTCAAATCATATGAGTTGTTAAAACAACTCCAACCAACATATTATTGTTAATATAACAATAATATAATTACTAACATTTGTATTTAATGAATACATAAATAATGTAAACATTAATATTAGTTTCCTAACATTCCCCCCCTTAATGTTTACATGGTAACATTAGAACTTTCACACTTCCTTTGCAGCCTGCCACCTCTCGCATGCTCATGATCTTGGCACACACTCGAACTGAAGGTAGAAGAAGGAACACATCAACTTCTTATCGACCAAGCACTATCGGGAACACATCTGACCGACGAGGATGGGAACATGCTCAGGAATCATCTTCTTATCAACCAGTCACTCTAGGGAACACATCTGACCTAGCAGTGTGGGAACTCAAGTAGGAACACATCTGAATAGCCTTCAATGGTTTTTAGGAGGCTAACCACAAACCTAGGTACGAACAGGAACACATCGATCTGTTCTACCTCATCAAGCCTCATGATGTCTGCGTTTCACTGTGTTATTTGTTTTGTACTATGTTTTTTCATTTGGGGAAATAGGAATAACCACATACTCAACTGAAAAACTGAAAATGGAACATTGGATCATGTCGATCATGTTCCCCCCTCAATGTGAACATTTCACTTATTCAACACAAAACAGGAACTCAGAAAAAGAATCACACTAGACATCAAATACTGAAAGCACACTCACACCACAAAATGTGCCACCACAGCTTCTACGCGGCCCCGTCGTTGGTGACTGACGAGAGGTTGTTGTCGACCTCCAGCCTCCTGTGCCTCCATCCTCCATTAACATGCTGCTAACTCAGTCGGATTTGGATATGAAGCTCAATTGTTTCCACATTGTTTATTCTTTTCTTCCCTCCCGCAATGTGAAACACTTTATTTTTTATTTTTGGACGTCGGGTAACACCGAAAATGCGTCTGTGAGGTAATTTTTTTATTTTTGGACTTTTACAATGACACGACTTTTGACTAAAATGACAACAAAAAAAAAACCTAAAATCACCTATTTGAATAACATGACAATATAATGATGTTTTTACCAAATTCACGACGCAAAATGACTTTACTAATTATTCAACTCCTTTTAAAAAATGGCACCTGACACCAAGAATAACATGACTCTATTATATAACGACAATACTATAAAAATACAAATTCCAATTAAAAATTGGAATTAATAAACTAATGACATTAAAAAAATACGAGACCCTTACTAGACTAAATTTATAGAATTTGATATTGACACACACTTCAATTATACGGGGCGAGAATAATGACATCAACTTTTTATGACTCCAAACTACAAAATAAATAAAAAATCTCAACATAAAACATGACTTACACTCTAATAAAGGACACATCAACTAATGCATGGACGAATGCATGTAGTTGCACACCTTGAATATTGATGTGAGGTCTGTGATGCACGAAAAACTGTTCATTATGCTACATACTTGCACATGGATATATAGAGACATGTAGCACCCAAATGACATGGCTGCACTTTCTATTATTATCTCAGCTGATCAGTTTCACACATAATCTCATATGCTTGCCAGCACTTCGCAGGAACAAACACAGGCACAAAACCTGTCACATTTCTACACAGAACTGCTCACTTATCAAAATGAATTTTCCAAAACAATTTCTGGGTTTTATTCCCCGCGTTGCAATCTTTTCATAACACTTTGTGAAATTCTCAATTTTGTTAAGAAATGAGAAAGTTACGAGTATTTTACTGAAGGCCGATCTGGAAACTTCCCAACTCACCTTCACGAGATATCAGAACAACAATCTTTAATTCCAGTCCACAAATTTGATCTATCCTTCCACTGCAGATCACAATTCTCATGCTAGAGATGCATATCTTTGGATTACATGGCACTGATTAGAAGAAACCAACGTTATTTTCTCCAATTGAATGTACAGATTTACAACTGAGATTTGCCAAATTAGATATAAATCTTTGCATATATGGAGATTAGATATTCAAAACTGCTTATGGAGCTTCTCATTGAGACTTCCTTCAACACCATCATGTTTCAACAAGCTCGATGAAAGAACAAATGGCGGTGGAAACTGATGTCAACATTGATGCAAAACAACTACAGATCCAATATTAGAAGGTAGCACAGACTGTGGATGAGTAGATATTCATATGGAACAAAAAATGAATGGCATCCAGAACCACATTTAAGCTGAAGTAAGAATCATTCAAGAAAAAAAACAAATATCAGGTTTGAATAATAATCTGTAGTTCTAGAATTTATGAGTCGAACTATAAAAAATTGATCTTCTGAACTTTGAGCAAGACGAGAACAAGTATTTCTTCACAATCTTTGAATCAACCAACATGCAGTTCTATAGCGCAGTGAACACAGATTTTACACAGGTCACACAAATCTATGAAACCTGAAATAATTGGATGGTATCCAAAGCACTATCTCTCCTGATATAAACTTAGTTGGAGCCTGTAAATGAATCTTTGTTGCTATCATAAAAATCTGTAGAATGGGTCTCAATAAGGAGTCCAAGAAAACTATAACCAAGGCAGAAAACCTCCACAGATAACACAAAATGGACACTTAAGCATTCAAATGCTAAAACAAATTAAATTGATCTGTGCCAAATTTCTAAACATTTTCAGTGTGCTCTCTCTCGACTCTCATCAAGATAGATATCGCTCTAATACCAAATATAAATTTTGGATTAGACTTGCATGAGTAAAATGCATAGAATAATTATATTATTTCTCTATGTCAATGTTCGATTCATTTACATATATATAGGACATATAATTCCTATATTTTAGGAGGTAGCCTTAACTACTTCTCCCACAAATATCTCCTATTTAGTTGTGAGTGTTACTCACGTAACAATACACAACTCAAATCATATGAGTTGTTAAAACAACTCCAACCAACATATTATTGTTAATATAACAATAATATAATTACTAACATTTGTATTTAATGAATACATAAATAATGTAAACATTAATATTAGTTTCCTAACATCATCTAGTGTTAAAAATAGGAAATTTCAAATCTTTTGTAATTCTGAAAGACATTAAAATTCACATCCCAAAATTAAAGGTATGGAAAAATTATTTAACTATCTGATCCCAATCTCTAGTCCCCTTCTAATTTCTTGATGTGAATACCAAGATTGTGGTATGGGCCCTAGGGTCCATAGAACAATTTAATCCATAGAAATGGAAAATTTTCCCCATATAGTCACTAATGTTGTTAAAAACTTGAATATGCTTCGTGGATCAACTTCTTTGGTGTATTCGATAATTGTGCAATAATATCTTTCGCTCTCCATATATCTAGATTTTAGCAATGTTGTTACTAAGTTCTATTGAGTTACATTATGCTTATGTGTTGTCCACAAAAATGTGGAATTTATAGTTAGGGTATCATCTAATGCCTCCATTCTTTCCTTCTCATTGGGAAATATCCTTTCCATGATTTTAATGTACCCTTCTAGATCTCCAAATCCTAAATATTTTGCAAAGGTTTGGTGGGACATCCCATGACTCAAAGCATGTACACTCGTTTTATTAGAATCTCTTTCACCTCTTCTTCCTCTGTGGAAAATATATATTGATCTGGAATAAATATGTCATGTTCTTTTTCTTCCTATGTAGAATAGTATCCATCCTCATCCTCAAATTTATCTCGAGAGGGAAAAAAATGTCACCCACGACATTATAGTTTTATTCTAGTGTGATAACTCTAGGGGTTATTATTCTCGCATAATGTAACTTTTGATTTATTGACTCTAGAAACCCATGTATCCAATCTTCTACCACATTATCTAAACTTTTGGTGGTATCTTTTGATTTAACTGAAATATCACCATCTAAGTTATGTTCAAATTATTTGTCAATGTTGGAGAATTTGTTCAATGCATGTACCCATTGTATTTCAGCAAAATATTCACCATTTGTCTTGTTTCATACTTCCTCTGCCCATATGACACTCATTCTTGCATGTAATGGTACATGAACACATATACCATCCACATTTAATGTCACTTCTTATTCTTCATAATTCAGTATTCCATTGCATTCTACGAACCATTCCAGGGATAGAATGGTGTTGTATGAAGGATTCTCAACCACATTCTCTACTACTTCAAAGTTTACCATCTTCTTTATCCCCATAAATTTTACTACCACATTCTTCAGTACGCCTAGTGGTTGTCTTGATGATCCATCTGATAACCTGATAAATTATCTCATGGGTTCTAATGTAGGCCTCCAAAACATCTCTTCTATAGTTTTAGACATCATATTGACATCCATGCCGAGATCAAGTAATACTTTGGTAATCGTGGTGTTAAATATATCTACCTCTAAGTAAATGGTGGACTTATGCCATGTTCATTGAGTACGAAATACATTTCTTTTCTTCTTACTGTGTCCCCCTTCAATCTTGTGGACATGAAGAGTCCTTGGTTCTTTGTTCCAATACTTGTTGAATTGTTTCAACTTGTTTACCAACCCATGATTAATTGTTAACTTAGCTATATATTTTAAGGAAAGAACCTCTTCTTATACAAAATAATTTCTCTCTTTCTTCTGTGGCTTATACTTCCTTTACAAGTGCTTTAATTTTTTCAACTTCTTTTAAGTGTAACCTTAGCCTAACTTCTTTATCATTCCACTCTTCATCACAAAAAGTGTTGTTCTTGTGGTATCCTTATTATTTTCTTCTTTTTAGGGGCTACCTCATTCTTTGGGATGATGTTGACAGGGCTCTTCAATAATTTTTTTGTATGTTGTCACTTTTATTCTCATGTAACTCTCTTTTTCCTCCTCTTTCATTTTTTCTTCTTGGGTAGGTCTACATCCTAAAGTAGTGGCCCTTTTGTCTTTATATTTTTCTATGGTCTCTTCATCCCAAGGGATTATGGTGATGTGTTGTACTTTTCTTTGAGCATCTTCTCCCAAAGCTTCTAATTTCATTTTTCCACTCCTATATAACTAGGAGGCCTAAGGAAAAGTAAACATGTCATGTCCTTTCTCATGGAAAAATAAAAAAGGATAAGGTTTTGTTCGGTTTCTTGAAATATGCCCATATTTTCTAAATTTATAACAAGTCATGGGTCTTCTGTCCTAATATCTGCCTCCTTGGTTATCCTATAACCCCTATAACCCCATGGTAACCACCATCATTGTAACCTTGATATCCTCTACCACCATGGTAGTTATCATAACCACCTCTATATCCACCTTGATATCCACCTCTAAAATTTCCTCTATATCCACCTTGGTACCCTACACAGATTCCTCTATCATTATAACCTTGGTAGTTCACATTATAATTACCTCTCTGATATCCACCTCAAACTAAGGTTGGCCACCTTGTTGATTTGAATATTGTGGTGTAATTATCATTGGTTGTGAAGGTGGTGTATTTAGTGCAAGCATCTATGGCTGAGTAGGGGGAGGGTTTGGTGTTGTATTCTTTCTAGCAGTGATTGCTCTTTTGGTAGAATAATATTTCAATTCTTCCAATGCATCAACCGAGGGGAAATTATGATGATAGTGATTATATGACCCGTATATCAAGTACAATAAATAAATTGATTTGTAGGAGGCGTTACTTCAAGTAAAGGACAAGTGTCCTACATTTGTTAGTCCTAAAGTCTACAAATATTGCACCATGTCCTTTTTCATGGTGTTATGTTGCTAGAGGGTGTCTTTTGCAATAAATGTTCACTTACTATGCAGCTTCTCCTTTTGAATTTTCTAAATATGGCCATTCGATTCTACTATGAACTTCGTTACAAAATACTATAAACCATATCTTCACTGATATTACTCTTTGATAGTGGGCTACTTCTTAATCCTTCAGTCCTCTGAATCTCTTGCTATAATTTTAACTTTGCTAGTTCTAATTAGACCCTTTCTAGCTCAGTCTTTATTAAAGTTTCACCCTCTCTTCTTCATGGCTGGGATTCCGGTTTAATTTCCATCTTAATTGCATCTCGATAATGATTTGAGTTGATGTGAATCTAATGCTTCTCGAGATATGGAAGTAGCCCTTAGGTGAACCACCAAATCTCTCGGTTTATCCATTAGAGGCTCTTCCAATTTTCTAGTAACATTCTTGAATACTCTGACTAAAATATTTCACTAATTCCCCTTACTTTTGTACTAGATATCTAATATTTCTTACTCCTTCCAACAGTTTTGGAAAATGGAAGTCCATTTTAAATTCTCTTTTAATGTCAGCCTATGGTTTCTTTCCTTGAGAAATTATCTTCATGTACCAATGCACGTTGTATCATATCTTAGTGTATATACAAATTATTGCATTTTAACATATTCATCTCTGCTATTTTTTCTTTTCTAGTAAGCTTATAATAGAAACAAATGTTCCAAGGCATCACTAGAATCCTTTTAAAAAATTGGCAATTTGATTTTATGAGCCATTGTTGGTCAATTATTTACACTTGTTTGAATAATGGGATGTTTCTTAACTTAATTTACTTTCTTTGTCTGGTTATGAACTAGTTTTGAATTGTTCTTTCTTCCCTTGTCTCTACTTAATTCAATGTCAAAGTAAATTTCTCTTAGTAGTTCTCAAAATTATCACACTATCTCTTGTCTTTACTGACTCTCTTCTCTCAATTTTTATATCTTTCCACCAAATTTTTCACTTTTTCTAGATTATTAAATAGTGTATTAAGAAACACATAGAATGGAATCCACTCTGGGAGGTCATCTCTTTTCATTCGTGTGTTGGTTGAGGGTGCATCTTTATTTGGTGGATTTTCATAACTAATATTTTCCATAACTACCTTTCTATCTTTATTATTTCTTAATCTATATCTTTCTTCTAATCCCTCATCACTTCCTCTCTTCTTATTTTGTTTTTCTTTCTCTCTTCCTTAGTTTTCCTCTCTATCTATTTCCTCATTTTCTCTTCTATTACATCTATATTTTCTTCTTATTTATTTTGATTTGTACCTCTCATCAAACCTTCTATTACATACTGTGCTCGATCCATCTTTAATCCATGGCTTGATGTTAGCTTCCGCAGCTCTTTCCAGTGTTACATAATGTTTTCTAGTCTTTCATGATTTCTCCTTATATCGTGGCTTTCTTAGCTATGTGTGGCTTCTTCCTTTATCCCTGCGGCTTCTATTTTCCCTTTGTGTTTGGCTCTATCTATTTGCACCTATTTCTAGACTTTGATGGATTTACTCTTATGTTCATGGTTTATCAAAAATTTGATGAAGGATAAAACCACGACATAATCACGAGGCTTAGAAAATTTGACCTTAATTAAGGATGTAATCAAGAAATTCACCACATTTACTTTAAGAACAGAAATATAAAGGAAATCATATAAAAGATTTGATCCCAAAACTCCTGTCTTTATTTATTTATCAATAATGATTACATCATCCTCAAGTATATTCCTTTCATTCTATCTCATCTATCCTAATTCTCGTACAAAATATCTCAAAATGGTACTCACATATACATTTATTGTGATGTGCCCATATACAATACATTAGTTACAACAAATACACAAAATAAATTTGATTCCAAAAGACAACTCTTTTAATTCATGCCTCTGTCGGCTTATGTCTTGTACAAACTTGATATGTCTTTAATCTACTAGTTGATGTTGACTTCCACGACTCTTTCTAGTGTTACGTGGATTTTTCTAGTCTTTGTAAGATTTCTCCATCTATCGCAGCTTTTTATTTATGCACAACTTCTTCCTTTATCCCGTGGCTTCCCTTTTCGCTGCGATTGACTCTATCTCTTCCTAGCTATCTCTAGACTTTGGTAGATTTACTTGTATGCTCGCGATTTATCCAAAACTTGATGAAAAACCCTATCAACAGTTAGTACTATATTTTTCTTGTAGGTGCACAACCATTGTAAATCTGGTGGAGATGCATTTTCCTCCCTTGAAAAGAATTTTACATGAGCATAAGTATTCTTATTTTTATTTGTAGGGTTTTACTATGATAACCAATAATTTGAGTGTCTACAAACCAGTGATAAATTTTCTCCAGATGCGTGAGGATTTCACTACTTTTCCCTTTTCTTGAGCTAGGGACGATAGTGATGGCATTTGATAGAGTGAGATGTGGGGATATTGAATAGGATGATAATGAAGATCTATAATTTCTTCTTCCCTATCAAATATAATTGGATTGGATAGAGAAGATCGTTGAAGATCTATCTATAAAGTCTTTTACTTATTTATGTCTAAGGTTTTAGGGTTTTTAGTGTTGATAGGATAAGTTGTGTTTCACTTGAATGTAATGATTCTCCTTTTATTTTGACTTTCCTCCTTTAGTATAATGATTTATTTGTTTTCTCTAAATAAAACCTATCAAATATTAATGTTTTAAATTCATTTTGACATTTTTCTCATGGCAATGTTTGTTTATTTTTATTTGTAGGGTAATTTGAGTGTCTGTAAACCCTTAAGCTTTACTCTAGATGCGTGAGGATTTCCTAAATTTTCTCATTTCTTGAGTTAGGGATGATAGTGATGGCATCGACATATTGAGATGTGGGGAGCTTGAATAGGAGGATAATGAAGATATGGAATTTATTTTTCCATGATCAAATATCATCATGTTGGACGAAGAAGATCCTTAAATAAAACTTCAATTAGAATGGCCATAAGGTGGTTCACACCACTACCACGTGCATCTACAAAGTGACCAAAGTGTGCCTTAACAAGTTCACTCTCAAGCATCATGAGTGGTGAAAGTTTTCCTCTCTACCAAAAAGGAACCCTATTAGATCAACCTCACCCACCGAGAGCAAAGGACAATGATTCCAAGTCTAGTGGAGATGTGTTGTTTGACCTCTCTCACTCCAAAGGTAGTGTGATTCTCATAGTTTTTCGTATATGCAGTAAGAAGGGTGATCACTACACATCAAAATTACCTTACAAGGATATTTTATTATCTGTGCCATAGACACCTTATCAAGGGATAAGTTTTTCGAGGGCCTAACATCTAGTGGAAGCATCTTTGGTGGGTCTAGTGTTACCTTCATTGTTGGGTACCTCCGAGTGTTAGGGATGGTATGGACCACTTCGGTTGTTGGAATTGTGTCATTTATGTTATCATTGATGTCAAGTGGTCTAGGTTATCTAGGTATGTTGGCTAGGTGATCTAAGAGTCTCCAAAGGTACATATGTGTGTTTTTAGTCTCTCAAAGGTGGTATGAAGGTCGAAAAAGGTCCATGAGATGAGTGAGGTGTGTCAATAAGTCGTAACATGTCCAAATGGTTTGTTCATGTAATGTATGGGTTAGTTCAAGTCATTCTAGGCTTTGGCATAATGTAAGTACATGGTGTAAATCAAGAAAACATGTAAATCCACTAAAACCAAAGGATAAAAATCATGGATATAACATCATGAGGTGGCACAAGAGATATATAAGGTGATACAAAAATCAAACCAGGTGGTTGAAGGTGAAATAGGTCAGTATAGTGTTTTCTTAAGCTCTTCCATAAGTAAACAAGGTGTGATATGATGATCCAAGGCATGAATATGAAAAAAATAATGGTGTGAGCATGTAATGGTGTTTTATGAGGTTTAAAAGGCTTCATAGGTGGTCAATCAGGTGTTTTGAGTACTCATACGAGTCGGATGGTAGAGCGGCTAAGAATCGAGATATTAAAGGGTACTTAGATGAGATGGAATGGAAATATGTGGGATGAACCAGAGAAAAAAATCACCTTTAAGTGTTATAGGATGTGTTATTAAGGTGTGTATAAAATTTTAGACGCTGACGATGAATATTTTGCAAGTTATGCAAGGATTTCCAAAACTAGATTTTTCAAATCTGTGTGATTTGAGCACCAAATTCATTAGTAGTCAAGAAAATTTTTGGAGCCACATTTAGATAAGTTATAAGATAAAAAAATGGTTAAATTTGGAAAATTTTATTCTTTAAAATTATTTCGGTTATTGGTTGAGTAGTTTAAAAGTTCTATCCATTTTTGTAAGCATGTATGTAGCCTTCCAAACCGATTCGACCAGTTTTTAGAGATTAAGTTGGTTAGGAGACCAAACTAATTTTTTTTTCTTAAAATATATTTGAACATGTATAGGACTCCTAACATCATATTTTCATGGTTGTTTGGATTCATGACACTTGGTGGGACCACTCAAAAATAAGCTTTTGAAGATTTCGGTGTAAAAGTAAAACTTACAAAGGAACATATGCTAAAATATGAGGAGGATGATTTTTTTGATTTCTATATCATCCTCATGATTTTACCTAAGTCGCTTATTTGGATAAAATCGAAGTATTGGATGCATTTTTAGCTTACCAACAAAAGGTTCTTGTTTTAAGAAGCTAGTGAAGGAGAATGAAGGTAACCATGTTGAAGTGCATTGTATTAATGTTGTTTATTACCTTGATCATTATTATTACATGAATAATATGATATTTGGAAGTGCATACTTAATTTTGAAAGGCCATTTCTTTCTTAAAGGGAATTGAGCCAAAACTACCCTATTAGGCCTATTGAGAAGCATGACTAAATGGCAATGAAGGTCAATGTTTCTCCATTTTACCTATGGGTATAAATGATTGAAAATATTTTATACATATAAATTTAAGTGCTGGAGGTGATAGGGATCTCTGAAAAGTTCCTTGGAGTTGTTTGACCACATGGTATGGAAGATGAGTTTTTGTGTTTTTAGGACCAGTCAAACCAGTTACAAAGATCTAATTTTTTTCAAGCCTTATTCCATGAATTGGGGCATTATGATATGTGGATGATATAATAAAATTCATTATCTTTACATTTATAGGTTAATTTCCTCATTATGAATATATTTTAGGTATGTACTAGCTAAAATTTTGAAGAGAAAATTCAGAGATGTTGAAACTAGCCAGGAAATTTTTACAAAGTTGTGTTTCTTGGTGTGTTGAGTCTCTATTTGTCTCTTGATGGAAAATTTTAATTAAATTATACATCATAATATTAATATTTATATATTAATTGGGTCATGAGGATGATTGGAAGTGGTCTAGTTAGATTATCTTATATGATTGTTTTTATAGACGTTGATTTAGGCACACCTATGAGCCTAAATGGATACATTGGCTAATGTGGAAAGTTTCTAAGAATAAAATAACATCATTTGAATTTTGGGACCATGTACCATGTGAAAATAAATCTATAATACTTATGAACAATTCTGAAGAGCTAGAAGAAAAATATGAGTGATTTGAATAGTCATGGTAAGTGGAAGGTCAAAAGTCATGTCTAAGAGGTATATCTATTCATGTAAGCTCATTTGTGAGATGTTGTTGATAACCCCAATTATATTCTTTTGAATAAATATTTTCTATAAAGAAAAACCTCTTGGGCATAGCCCAAAATCCTTGGAATATTTTTCAGGTCTGTAGTTAGTTGTGGTTGTATGAAGATGTTGAAGTGTTTGTGACAACAGGTTGATAAAGAAGAGCTAAGTTGCAGTTGTGTAGTTGAATGCTAATCCTAATTGATTATATCTTGTAATATGATGATATTAATCAAGCATCAGGTTTTTTTAATGTCAATAAAGAAGAATCACTAAGCATATCTTGTATTCATTTCTTGTATGCATTCCATGACAAACTATATCTATTGATGTTTAAACATTCTTTACTGTAGTCTATGAGAGTGTATGTATATGAATGAATATTCATTATTTAAAGTAGAAAATAAAAATTTTCTCATAGGACTGATCCACCCCCTCTAAAGTCATGATCAATTCTAATAATTGGTATCAAAGTGGGCCCTTGGAAGTGGTCTTAACAGACTAAAGGGATATCTTTGGTGACAGGATGACACCTCCAAATTTGAATACTATTCAGATCAATACCTTCATGATAAGGAACATGGTAGGTATGCAAGGTGATGTGATCAACAAGATATCAAAAAATCAAGATGAAATTATCAAATTCATGAAATTTCAAGTTGAAGAGGCCCAAGATGAGATGAGAATCAAGAGAGAAGAATGTCTCAAACATGAAGCTGAATAAAAAAGAAGAAATGAAGAGAGAGAATAAAGAACTAAAAAAAATAACTAAAGAAAGAAATAGGCATCATGAAAAGGTAAGGTATCATATTTTCAAGAGAGCTTAGAAAAATTAGATAGGATGTTAGGAAAAAAATACATATGGTGATACAATAGTTCTAGGATTTATAGAAAACTCATGTAGTATGGAAGGTGAATCAAGTCAAGGTTCAAATAGAAAAATGCAGTCAAGAAATGGAAGTAGTATAAAGCATTCATCTCATAAAAGATCATCTGTTAGGCAGCCAAATGTATTTAAGCATGTTAATTTCATGGTAACTAATACAAGTGTGTTGTTTATGGCCACATGGCTAATGCATGTAATCCTAATGTGGAAAAGAGTGAAGATTCTAAAGAAGAAAATAAAGAACAAGGAAAGAAGGAAGAGAAAAAAATTGGACAAAGATATGGAGTTGAGTGTTATCATTGTCATGAGAAAGGACATCTCGCAGAGTACTACACAAATCATCCATCAAACAAAAGAAGGTATGTCATCAAATTTAATGGCTATTTTTATGCTTGTAATGATCTTGGACATAGAGATTTTGAGTTCAAAGGAAGGCGGGATGAATGCCTTAGGTGCTTTAAAAAGGTTGGGCACATTTGAGAAGTTTACGTAGTGCGAGTAAACAAAAGAAAGAAAGATAAAAAACCCAAGCAAAAACTCAAACATAAAAATTAAGGGAGAGTATATTCAAGCTACTAAATAGGATCCCAAGAGTGTGACTGATCAAAATAATAAGTCTCCTGTGGAAAACAAAGAATCGGAGAATCATGAACCAATCAAGAAACCAAAATAATATTTGAGACCTTATTTGGTCTCTCATTAAGCTACTCCATGGGATATTGGTGTGAGGGGAATATGTATTTAGCAAGAGCATGTTTTCATGTATGGGATATGATTTTAGAGTGTATCTATAACTTGTGTGAGCAAAGGTTAGGATCAAATAAGCTCCAAGAGTCGGCTTTTATATGTTGGTAAGAAATGGTGTTGAGAAAAAATAAATTCTAGAATAAAACAAAATTTCAGAAAATATTGGAGATAGTAGAGTAAGGTTTCTTGATGCTTCATGCAAAATTTCAGGTGAAATTTAGGTTATTTTTTCAAGTTATGTGTTTTTTTGTAAAACGAGTTTTTGAAAAGCTCATTTTGAGTTGCCTATCTTCTTATCCTTCAAACAAAATTATATAGTCTCCTTCAAATAAATAATAGAAGTAATTTTTGGATTAAATTTGCATAAAAATCATGTGCAAAAATATTTTTCTCAAAAGGAGGTGTCGTTGATAATTTATGAGTATTTTGGTAGAGTAATTTTTCTCTCTCCTAAGCTGTGCACCAAATCGATAAGAGAAAAAATGTAATTTTGGACTCCAATTCTTGTTCCATAACCTATATATTATACTATTATCTTATTCATGATGTTTCTCAGTCTAATGAGTCATTTTAAATCTTTATTTCTTGAAGATATATGTAGTTTCTTCTAACACCATGTCTCTGTGTGAATGCCCCTGGCATATGGAAGTACTTAGCTGTTTCAAATGGATTTTTTCTCAACGGATGCTTAGAAACTTTTCATAGATGTATGGAAATGTTCTTGATAATTTTCAATCCTTTTTGGTTAATCCAAACTTGTAACACATGTTGAGATAGACATTCTGAAGAGAAAACCAAGGAAATCCACATTATGTTTCCATGAAGTCATTGTTCAGGGAGTAGTTCTTTTGATCTCTTTTCTTCTAATATTCATTGGAATCATATAAAATTCCTATAGAAACTCTCTCTTCATCTTTGAAGTGTAAAATTAGTTATTTTAAGCGACAATTTTAAGATCAAGACCATCTAGTCTCAAGAATGCAAATTGAAGGTGCTCACTTTCCTAATGGTGTATCATGACAATCCAAGCTCCTTATCAGTCCTTATGACACATATATCATCTAAAATTTAAGAGCATCATGGTTTAAATCATCCTTATTATTTTCATCTACTGAAAATGTGAAGTCTCTCTAGGTTTTCCTCAATTATTCTTACTTCAATTCTACGGTACAATCATGGTCTTGATAGTGCATGTATACTGCAACTTGGTTCATATATTTCTTAACCAAGTCCTTGACTTAAAGTGTTGTGAGAAGATGGAAACATATCTTCATATCCTTCTGAAGCTTTAACATTGCATTTCATTCACAAATTCAATGAAGAAATGGTCTCATTCAACTTGTTGAGTAAGAAATTGAGAAATACCTTATCCTAGGGTTTCATGGAAGAATTATTTGTTTAGTGTAAATGTTTTATCCTATAGACACTCATAGAATTTCATGTATAGCTCTGTATGAGAAGTTTCAAGATAATACAAATGAATGTAGTTTGAATTTTTAATCTTGAATGATATATATATATATATATATATCATAAATCTAGAATGTTGTTCACAGGTGACACGTTTGGTTTCTAAGTGGTCTCTTAAGGTTATTGAAGATGATTAAAATGTTTGGATGACAGAATTTAAGGATATCTTATGGGGTTTTGAAAAATTTCTTCCTTGTATGAAATATCTCAAGAATATTCCAGCTCAATACCTAAGTTTTTGAAAAAGCTGTGAATCGCTCTAAACTGAAACGAGAAATTTAGTGCTTTGATACTGAGTTATTGTATCTTCAAGCCTTTACAAGTTGTATACTTGAAAATTTTCAATTTTTATGAGTATGGAATTCCATTTCCTTTCTTATAAAACTACAAGTTAGCGGTATGAATTTGATATGTCAAAAATAGGTTTAAAAGCTTATCAATGATAAATGGTTCTTTAGAACTCGAATGAGTGAAGTTGTTTATTTCAAGATAAGTGTGAAATAATTCTAGGATGTAATGCAATGCTTTCTTCTCATGAACCTTCTTTGGAATTCAACAGGTCATGCAATTATACTTCATCTTCCAATGGTTTGTGATGAGATCGTTAAAGAAGTCCAAGAGTCGTGATGCTCAAAGTTGCACTTAGACGTGGAAAAAGTATTTTATTACATAGAGGTCAAAGGGAAGGAGTAAACATGTATTTTAAAGCTGTTGCAATAGAAAATTAAACTCACATTTTATTTGTGGAAGAAAAGAAGAAATAAAGAAGGTATGTAACCAAAAAAATAGAGTTGTAGAAAATAGAAAGCAGAAAAAAGATGAGTTAAAAGTTTTTGAGAGAAGATATTGAAAAAATTATTTTTTTAATTAGTTAGTGTGATAGGTAAGTTTGAATGAAAAGGAGGAGATATTGATTCACAAAAATATTTTGTTGAAAAGAAGAAGGTAGAATAAATTTTTTGTAGAATTAGTGTCTGATACTTGATTGTAAGTGTAGTGTGTAAGGAGAAACAACAAAATATATGCAATTGAATTAGAATTTGATCTTGATAACCTTTACGAGAAATAACAATAGAGATATAGGTTGTTGGTGCATTCTATGATCTCAGATTTAACTCAATGTGTGAACTAAGAACAACGGTTAGAACTCTTGAAGAGTGTTTTGAAATTTGAATATGATATAGGTATATAACAGAAATTGAGAAAAAGTTGTGACCTACAAATTGAAAAAGGTATTAAGGCCAATTGAAAAGGTGAATGAAGGTGTGATTCCTGTGACTCATTCCATAATACTCAATTATGTTTTAGTTTCATATGATCCACGGGGTCTTCATAGTCAAATGTCACTTTGTTAGAATGCATTGTCTCAAGGTAAAGATATTCACAATATATAAAACATGATGTTTAGAGTTTGTTAAGGTTGATCAAATATTTGTAATTTGTGTTTGTCTTATATAGGGTAGTATTAAAGGTCAAAATCAGAGTATGAGTTTGAGAGCTATCAGGAAGATCTTAAGATTTGTATGGTGTGTATGGGCCTTAGTTGCATGAGATAACACTAGAAGATGTTGAAACTCTCTTGTATCGGTATGTGCAAAGTGTTTTTGCCTTCATGAGAAGCTATGGATTCAAGTCATATCAGGATCAAAAGGGGATGTAGCTCAGTTGGTATATGCATTAAGTAACTATGAAGCAAGGACATGACATTTTTAATGTTAGTGATGAATATTATGACTATGATGGTGTCTACTAGACAGGGGAGTACAATTTTTCCCTATAAGAAGTATCTTAGTGCACTCATAATTTTGAATATACATGCCTCTTGAAAAATATTAGAGGTCTAACCTCATGCAGAGAAGATTGAAAACATGAAATTAAGACACTCAAGACTGTAGAGAGAGAGAGAGAGGAAAGGCATATGATGCAAGGATTGTTTTCTAAAACAAGTTAGATAACATGTCTTGAAATATAAAAGGATTGATGTAGTCTCTTAAGAGATGTGTGACCAAGGTATAGAATATTTGAGCCAAGTTTGTACCTTCTCAAGTGGAGATAGTTCTAAGAATAATGTATGCTACATTGTTTTAGATCTGAAGGAAGTAAAAACAAAGTCTTTTCAGGTTCAAGAGGATCTTCATACTATTGAAAGAATCAAATTGAAGACAATACAATCCCAAGGGGAGTTTTACTTGGGCCATGTAAGTCATTGTTTTTGCATTTTTTTCAGTGTTTCTTGTCTTGTGTTTTCATTTTCATACGTAGGATTAAATATATCCTTTGTCATAGATTTCAAAGGGGAGAAGTGTGTCAAGAAACACGTAAATGAGGTCATCCAAATAAGTCATATTTGCCATCAATGTTTCTAGGAAGGTTGCCATCATTGAAATGGGGAGTTTGTTGGAAGTGTGTCATTTTTGTTTTCATTTATGTCAAGTCCATTGGTGTCAAGTGGTCTAGGTGATCTAGGTATGTTGGATAGGTGATCTAGGCATGTTGGTTAGGAGATCTAGGAGTCTCCAAAGGTTTATATGTGTGTTTTTGAGTATCTCAAGGTGGTATGAAGGTCAAACAAGGTCTATGAGGTGAATGAGATGTGTCAATGAGTCTGTAACATGTCTAAATGGTTCAGTCATGTAATGTATGGGTCAAGTCAAGTCATTCTAGGCCTTGGCCTAATGCAAGTACATGGTGTAAATCAAGAAAAATACAAATACACTAAAACCAAAGGAGATATATAAGGTGATACAAAAATACGTTCTTGACACTTGGTGGGTCCTACTAAAAACATGTTTTTAAAGAAGATTTCAGTGTATGGGTAAAACTTACAAAGGAACATATGCACAAATCTGACTTGGATGATGTTATGGATCTCTAAATTATCCTCATGAAGTAACTTTGAGAAAATTATTTGGAGAAAATTGGAGTCTTGGATGCATTTTGAGCCTACCGGAAAAATTTGTTTGTTTTAAGAAGCTAGTGGAGGAGAATGAAGGTAACCATGTTGAAGTGCATTGTATGAATGTTGTTTATTACCTTGATCATGTTTATTATGAATAATATTGGTATCACAAAATCAGTTCATCCTCGAATGGCCAAAATGTGGATATTATCTTTATTTTGATTGGGTAACATGGGATCGCCTATCAAGCTATGGGATTTGGGATCAAGGTGAACCTCCAGAGAATGTTGGTTTCCTCTTCCTAAACTAAGTGCTATACTACTCCTAGTGAAACAAAATAGCTAACTAGACCTATACTAAAAGTAATGGGGTGTAGGGAAAGATATGTTTTTCAAGGAATGAAACTACTCTAGAAATGGTGATACACCAAATGAAGGTTGTGGATAAACTAAGAAAATGGCTTGTTTGAAGAGGATGTTATGCACTACATGATACATCACCTATTCGCAACCTAGAAAGGGTAAGTAACTACCACAGACTAAGAAGCAAGTGTACGGTTTTCCAACCTTTGTTTTCACAACAATATTTTGATATTATAGTGAAGAAGAATGAAACTGAGAAGGGTGAATGGACACCAAAAATCAAGTGCATCCTAGAACTCCACCACTTGATAAGGACAAAACTTCAAGAACTTGTAATGTAAACTCTAAAATTTCACAACACACCTATATGTATGAAAAAGGCATAAATAAATATTAAATTATAGACAGACTACGATTAGTCAAACAACACACACTTTATTACTTCAATAACATGCACAATGCTTCATTACATTTGCAAGAGGTAAAGGTTTCCATTACAATTTTTAAACAAGGATTGAAAGTTCCCTCAACATATAGGAACAACTTGCGGAAGAAGTACTCTTTGAAAGATATGTCAAATGTCTTACCAATATGTCACAATCTCTATTCTATCCCCTTGGAATGAACATTCAAATTACATTTATAGAAGAAGCTATGAGAGAAGAGAGGAGAAGTAATAAATTCCTTCCTAAATTGAAGTTACATGATGGTTCATTTACCAAAAAGTTGGTTAAACCACTTGAGAAGCATCCATCATGTGTCATTAATGACTCATTGACTTAATATTCTTATTTAATAAATATAATATTTTTATAATAATAATAACTATCATTATTAAAATATTTTAATAAATATATTAATTTAATAATTAATAGTGGGACCCCCTAAGACTAGTTTGCATTGAAGATGGGGGTCATTGAGAATAGGTCAAAAACAACTCAACTCGGTGGTTGGCTCATCGAGACACCTCACCAAGTTGGTCATCAAATTCTTCATGGATAAAACATGGTGGGCTTATCTTCATGTTCCACAATATGAAAATATCCTTTAAAATTTTCTTAGCTAACCCATGCTTGATTTGAGCTCGTCACTTGATCTCTCTTAATGCATAACTCTTTGTCAAGTTACTCAAGTTCAACTAGGCTCATCCTTGGTGATGCATTGAGCCACCTACCAAATCAGAGTGATCTCCTCATAACACAATCAACTAGGTTTTCAAATGCAGACTCATGAGCTTGTTTCCTCGGCTCTCACCATGAGCCTATTTCATCCTCTACTCATCCCGGATTCATGATCCCACCAAGATCTTGTGGCTCATCATCATCTCGTGTTTTCCACGAGTTCCTTTCCTTGTACTTGTTGTCACCTAATAGCTTAATGTATTTCCATTTTTGAACCCATCATGCTTTGACCGAACTCACTCAGTCATAACTCGGTCCACTAAGCTCCATGTTAAATTGAGTTAATGACACTCACCTCTTGCGAGTTGTTACCATCTATAACCCGTTTGAACTCACCACTTCCATTTTACTTATCTTATTCTTAAACATTTATTCCAAGCTTGAGCTAAGCTTCCCATCTCATGGCTCGACTCCACTTGCTTCAAGATTCAAATTCTTCCTTCTCCTTGAACAACTCCACTTACCCCTTCGTGAACTCATCAAACTCCTCTTCGGTGCCATGTATGCATTCACAAAGCTAAGTCATCAGATAAATATCTCCTTCATATCAACCGAGCTTGTCTCAATCTTGTTACAAACCATCCACTACGCTCCTTGCATTCTATGGCTCGATTCGGATTTATGTTCAAATGAATTTTCCTCACACATGAATTCATATCCATTTGACTCACTATGACCACACCATTTGAAGGCTCACTTGTTGCTAAAATTTTCCCGTAGTATGAGCTCTTCTTTCAAAAATTGGATTTCTCATTAACATCAAGATATTTTGTGGCTCGACCAAATCATTCACTTCTCCCATGATTACTAAACCATCGAGCTCGACCTTCTAAAACAAGCTCTCCATTCTCGCATGATTCTTCACTTCAACTTCAAATTCTATGTGAGACATTTTTGGCACAGTCTTATAATATTTCATCCTTTCACCGATGAGTGTGTAGCCCTTAAATATGCCCTCTACCAATTAACTCCACCGACTGAGTTAATCCTTTGCACTACGAGTGACTCGACCCTAATATTTTGAGGTTGGGTCTAATTTTTTCAGTGAGCCAAATCCTATTATCCCTATGGTTCAATACAACTTAGCTAATTATTATTCAGACTGAGATACTCTCTGTTATTTTTCTGAACTCCCTTACAGTGCCCCAACTCTCCACAATGTATCACTAAATGAGATGCCTCCCTCGTACACCGACCTCCAACAAGCTTTTATGTCAAACATTTTGGATCAAACTCAATGTGCATGTGTCTCATGCTGAGTTGTCTTTTCATAGGACTCTCTTCAAGTGAGTCATCACTGACTCAAACCACCTAACACCTATGAATTTTCCAAGATCTACTATGTACATGATTCAACTCTATACATTTTTTCCACACATAACCTCTCCATTTGGCTTGAATCTACAAGCTCTACTTATAATCTCACCAAATTCTTTGCCAGTTTCATGCATGCATTGACGAAGTAACTTAGTGATAGTCTATTGCTGAGCCCATCGTATTACATTGTGCAAAACCACTTGGTCTTAATTCATCAAATGAACCCTCTTTGAGATCCTTAGCCTCCTCCATTTCTGAGCCAATCATCATCATGCCCGTTCAAATTTAGAACCTGATCTCTTAATTCGATGATCAACATAGCACAAGATTCATCCTTTGTAAAGTGGTCTACCTCTACCATGTTCCTTCACCTCTTTTCCCAATCATTTCCACATTGCTCAACATTTGACTCGGTCCTCCATATTTTATGTCATGCCTTTTTCAATTATTTACACTGAGATTTATTCACCATGAATCAAGTACCAACCACCTCCTCTAATTCTTCCAACGTGCTATGATCCTCCTGTCCAACCTTCTCATATAGAAGTCTTATGTTGGTTTGCCATCCCAACATTCCCACCTAGCGATCAAGATGAAATTTTCCCACACGGAAATGATGGCTTGTCTTGCCAAGGCATTAGCTCCAACATGGCCACAAAGGATTGAAACTCCCCAAGCATGGGATTTATATCTCAGCTTGCCACCTCAACATTCCCACATGAAAATTCTTTGAAATTATCCCACCAAGTAAATTTTGCGAGTCATAATCGAGCTCTTTCTCGATGTCTAATTTTACCGAGTCAATCTTGATGGAGTAACTCAATTAGGTGATTTGGGTTCTGCATTACGAACCGAGTGAACCTCTATGATTCATCTAGACTCATCAACTCCTTATCTCATCCATGAGCTCAGCTCATCTCGGTTATAGCTCAAACCTTTCGCAGCACTTCAAGATATGAATCATATCTCCCAACAATTGAATTAGAGAGGTATGAGCTTGTCCATGATTTATACTCATCCATCGTTTGCATGAATAAACCGAGAAATGAGTTATCAATACTTTATTAGTTCAACTGCAATGAACTACTAATACCATCGGCTTCGTGAGCTCATCCTCTAACTTGCTCAATGCTCATCTTTTCTCTCACGAGTTTCTCCAATGATGTGAACTCATCATCTTTGAGTCACTAAATGCTTCATGAGTTCATAAATTGAGCTAAGTTTATCAATATTAACTTTCCAATGTTCCCAAGATTCATCAAGATCTCCCTTATCACAACTGAGCTATTTCTAGAGGACACCTAGCATGATACACCGAGCTACCTTCTTTAGAGCTCACTTTGCAAACCAAACTCTGTAGGAATTGAATCAAATGACTGAGCTCTCCTCTTAGTGAGTTCAAATTAGTTCATTCCAACATTTGGTGAGCTCTCCGAGTAACTTTCTAAGCTTCTCGGTGAGTTGATAGAGCTTGAAGACCCCTTTTGGGGTATTATCACCCTTGTTTAAAAAACATTGGATTTCCTAAGTTCTCCTTAAACCTGAGGGTCATAGGCATATAGTAGAACTCCTCAACATGATTAATTAATTACTTTAATCATTTTATTTTTACTAACCATTGAGAGTGGGTCCATTAAAGCCAATGTTATATTTTGAGCATAATAGAACCCCGTTGTCTAATTTTTCCATGTGTGCAAAATTAGATAACATTTTTAGCAACCTCTTGAGAATGATTTCTTGCTAAGAATTATTCCAAAGTATCCTTAATTCATCCATTTTGCATGGAGTCAATATTGGAATCACAAAGATGATTTGATATTATATGATACATGACCATGACCTCTTGAACACTATTCAAGTAAATATACAAAAGCCCACGAATACTCAACATTCTTGAAATCTTGGACATCTTTTGAAACCTTGGACCTTATTCTTCTTGAAAACTTCCAACGATGATATAATGTGCAAGAACAACAAAAAAACACAAGGAAAGAAAAATAACAACAAATAACAATGTGCATAAGCACTTGGAGGAAAACACCTAACTAAAATGTACATGGGGTGGAATGATCTCAAAAGCAAGCTTTGAGATGTATCCCATTCACATGAATAGATATTTCTTCTCCATTGATCCTATATATATGAAACTAATTCACCTCTTTGTAGCTTGTGATGATGTATGGTCCACTCTAGAGAGTGTAAAACTTGGCGTGCTTTCTGGTTTGGCTCTATCTTCATCCAATTTGAGAACTAAATCTCCCTCTTGAAAATTCTGTTAGATGCCTTCTTGTTAGAATATTTCTTAACCTAAGCTTGATATTGCTCCAGATTCTTCATATCCTTATTCTGTACATCTTCCAACTCCATGAGTTCAGCAAACCTGACTTTCATAGGATCACTCTCCATAACTTCAAGATGATGAGATAACTCCAAAGAAGGTAACTCCAAGGAGAGCGGAAGTTTTTCTTCTCTTCCATATACAAGCATGAAAGATAATTTCCAATGGCCCTTTTAGGTGTGTTTTGATCTTCCCATAAAGCAATTTTAAGTTGTGTGTGCCAAGTCCTCATGTTAGTCTCTATTATGTGCTTGATAATCCTTGTGAGATTTTTGTTGCTAGACTCAATCAATCTATTTCCTTGTAGATAGTAATTGGATGAAGTATTGAGGTAGAACCCATTCTTAACATCCCATTCACTCAACTTCAGACCAAGAAAATCCATTGCATTTTCTGAAATAAATGTAAATGGAACATTGAACCTTGTCATTATACCTTCTAAGAAATCAATAACTTCCTTTTCATTTCTCTCTTTCAATGTTATTATCTGTCTATCAAGTAAAATATTCCATTGCAATAAGAACCAATTTATGCCCATCACTGGATGGAGGATTAATCATTACAATGAAATCAAACCTCCATCAAACAAAGGGTTGGTCCACTTGAATTAGATGCAGTGGAAGAGCTACCAACTTCTTCTTCCCAATGAAAAACACACACTCTTTGCACTTCCTTACCCAGAATGGGCATATTTGAACAAAACGGCTAATAGTAACCATCTTGCATGATCTAGGTAGCATTTTTTTCATGAAGAATAATGTCCTCCAGATAGGCCATTGTAAAACTCTTCTAGTATCTTACTTGCTTGTTTCGGTCCCATACACCGAAGGAGAACACCATTTAAATCCATTCGAATGAGAATATTAGCTACAAGAACATATGGAATAGAAATAATATGGAAATTCCATCTTTGATTTTTATCCATGTTTACAGGATATACTCCTAATAAAAGGAAATTCTTCATTTTGGATAGCAGTCAACCCAATCATCACCTTCATCAAGTGTTTAGAAATGTCACATCCTCATTACATTTTGATTCCATGTCTGCAACAAGTTATTTACATAAACCTTTCCCTCTAAAATTTTTGGTAACTTTGATATGTACGTCATACTCCATCACCTTCACGATCCATCCAAAGCATGTTTTTCTTTCATATATTTGTTCAAAAAAAATTCCTTGACACCTGGATGAGACACCATCAGATGAATTTTGTTGTTGGAAAACATGTGCTTGAATTTCTTCAAATCTCAAATAACTACAAAGACTTTTTTTAACGAATGAATATTTGACCTCATAGTCCTTGAGGGATTGAATGAAGAAAGTAATTGTTTTCTCCATCATATTGTCATTTTCCTGGGTGAGGATACCCCAAATGCTCTCTTGACTTGCAAAATCATAAAGAATAAATTATTTATCAAACTTGTGGTTCACCAACATGGGATCTTGAGAAATGGCTATTTTGATGGCTTCAAAACTCTCTTTCCCTTCCTTTATCCATGAGAAAGGCATATGTTTCTTCAATGTGTGTCGGTTGTTTGGCCAGTGCTTCAAATTAAGGAATGAATTTCCAAACAAAATTTATGGTTCCCAGAAAACTCTAGAGACCCTTCTTGTGACTTGGGAGAGATAAAGACATAATCAAACAGATCCTGGCTAGATCAATAGAAATTCCTTCCACTGAAACAACATGCCCCAAAAAATTTCCTTCATGCACTACAAAAATACATTTCTTGGGGTTAAGTGAAACCCCAAATTCCCTACACCTTTAGAAAACCTTCCTTAGATGTGTGATGTGGTCTTCTGCATGCTTAGAGTATATAATTATATCATCAAGGTAAACCAAAATGATATCATTGATTAGTCCCTTAAATTCCATGTCCATGGCTCTTTAGAAAGTAGCCCCAGAGTATTAGACAATCGAATGTCATTTTTATAAGCATATGTGCCCCACTTGGTAATTCTGATTGTTTTGAATTGATTGGATTATTGGACCATAATTTGATTATAACCTGAATATCCATTAAGAAAATAAAATCTTTAAACTCCTGCCACCATTTGAAGAATTTGCTCCATTGATGGAAGAGGATAATGGTCTTTCAACGAGGCATGGTTTAAATCCCTGAATTCCACACATAACTAAATCTCTTCATTCTTCTTCCTTACGGGGACTAGATTGGCTACCCAAGAGGAATGTTTAATAGGAAAAATTATACAGGCCTCAATGAGTTTGGTTAGCTCCTTTCTCATTAGTGGCTCAATTTTGGGATTAATTGGCCTCTTTTACTAACAAACTGGCTTAGCATTATGATCCATTTTGATGGTATGTTGTGATAGACCTGGATCAAAACCACATAGGTCTTTGTAGCTCCATGCAAAAATGTCATGATAATCTTGAAAAGTTTGATGAAATATTCTTTTTCTTGGGAGTGCATACTTTTTGATCTTCAGAAACTTTTCATTTTCTACCTCAACTTCCTCAAAATCTTCTTCTTTGACCACCATATTAGAGCTTTGTCTTTTGGCTTGATCATCTGAATTGAAAATGGATTCCAGAGTAACTAAACCTTTTGGTATCTTGTTTCTTTTAAATTGTATGATTTGATCACCATATGATTCTTGCAACTTATCTTGATTTTTGTAAACTCCACATCTTCTTGTAGGAAAAGAACAATTTTTTTGTCACTAACGAATACTTTCCAGATACTCACATTATCAAGGACTATAGGTAAAACCACCATTTTGATATATTTCTACCCTTATTTCATGATATCAATTGGTATGTCGTATTGTGAACCAATCACAACAAGCCTATAAGAATCTCGATTTTGATTTCTAGGAACCACGTGGATCCCAAAATCTTAGAAAGCTTCAATAAAATCCTAGACTCGGTTCTTGTATGATCTTAAAAGACCATTTTTAGATGCACTGCGTGCCATCACTCAATGAAAAAATAACTCATTATCTCCAAAAATAGTCGTGGACTTTGATTCCCTTCTTTTGAGCTAGCTGAATTCCTTACACAAGAGCCTCGTATTCAACAACATTGTTAGTGTAACTTAATTACAACAAAAATATGAGAAGTACTTATATCCTTCTAGATAAATTAGCATGACACCAACACCAGATCCATCCTTACTCATTGATCAATCAAAAACAATTTCCATAGTCCTTTAGAATTATTTTGTGTTTTGACAAGTTGTGGTATGATCATACCTTCTTTGTGAATGTAGTATGTACCCAATCCCATCTCTTCCAAAAGCGAGAAAACTGGATTCTTCCTCTACCAAAACATCGGTGAAAGGATCATACCGATGACCTCCACTCGATTTATCCAACACATTATCGGATAATTCTTCAACAAGATTGGTCGGTTCATGATCAACATCTTCTTCTTCTAGATCACCGATGGTATAATTCAATTTATAGGACTAGCAGTGTAGGGTTATACATGATTATGGAATATTGCTTCTTCCCTTATAGAAACTTTAGTTCCACATCGATTCTTGAGAATCATATGTCACCAATCAGCTAATAGATAACTTCCCATCTTGGCGGTGAAATCTCTCATAAAGGCAGATGGCAAAGAGAGGAGGGAGATCAATGATTGATATGTCTTGGGTGAATGATATACTCGGGCATGCATGGATGGTAAGTTTAATTCCTTTGATATCTCCAACACTTTTAATAGATTTTCCATCCATATAAACAACTCCTCTTGCAACGGTGCATATTATGTGCCTACTACATCTATAATTGGTTTGGACATGATTGAGCTACTTATAATAGAATTGATCATGAAATTATGTACCGTGTGGTCACCAATGATCGTGGAAATACTGAATTATGGTGCTTTATTTGCCTTAGGAATACTTTTCCCTTCCGGTTGACACAAAATTGTATCAGTTGTTTTTCTATGACCCGATGATCCATCGGTTGTACCAAAAAAATTCAGAGCCTCTCGCAACAAGTTTATTTGAGAAGGAATTCAAAGTCCATCCGACATAGTAACGCTCAAGCTGATCTTCTTCATTTGTTCTACAATACTGAAGGGAATTTCTCCTACTTTGTTGACATTTATTTGGGCATTGGGATCCTCCTTTGGAAAATTCTTGTTGGGTACCATGATGCTTGAAGAACCTTCTTTCCTTACGTAGCTTGGCTAGCAGGTATTTCTAGCGGTTTCTTTCCCACATATTTATCAACCACCACTTGTGGCTGAGGCTATGAAGTGGATGCTTGATCATATTTGGAATTTTGAGATTCAATTTATCTCTTTTTGAAACAAGTGTTTTCCACTACGATGATGAATCTATATTTGACCCACAAAAATCTTCTACTTGCTAATTTAGCAAAGTGGTTTCTTCAAGTGCCTACGGTTGATCTCATTATTTCTTACGTATATCAATTTTATATTTCCTCTAAAGGGTAAGATATGTTTTAAACCATAAGGGCTCGCTAATAACCCCATTGGGGTAAATATTTTGATTGTGAGGTGGAGAATGAAGATAACACCATTCGTAGTCTTGAACTAGATTATTCGAGAGGTACTATGGATCTAGATGAGCTAAGCAAAGAAGAGGGTTCCAAAAGTTCAAATGCGTGACATTTGTAACTTGACTTGTAGTTTGATTTTGAGGCTAATGTTCCCTTGAAAAGGAGGATGGTTAGCCTCAAACTGCTGATTTTGTTGCTGGTATGGACAATTCTATTGAAATTATTACCTCTTGAGTGCAACGCGCTCATTCACAAAAATTTTCAGTAGTAAGATCATTTGAAGGGGAGGGGGTAGACTGAACTTGTTTCTTGGAAGCTACTAGGATAGGAGCAATGGTAGGCTAAGTGTTTGTAAGATCCAGAGACAACGACATTGGCGGTCGTGGAGCTATCTTTCTAGCCTAAATCAAGGAATTCTCCACTCTTTGCGGTAACTTTGTAGGCATAAGGTAGTGTAGTCCCATGGTGGATCATAACTACTACATCGGTATTCAAGCCTCGCAAATAGAAAATGAATTCATTATTTGGAGAAGGCTTTATGAGTGCTAGAATCCTATTCCAAGTCCTTTGGAACAAGAATTTTAAATCACTCATGTATTCTTGGGGAGATCTCCTTACGGTAGTGAGTTATTCCAAGAGTGACAAGTGATCAATCTTGTATTTAAACAATTTATAGAGATTTTAACCTAACTCGTCCCAAGTGGTTATAGTACCAACACTTAACCCTTGAAACCATTGAAGTGCTTTTCCCATGAAAGAGGTAGGAATAAGTCTAACCACAATGTTTTCCTCCGTGATATTATGTACTGCACAATTTTTTTCTACATAAATAATATGTTCCAGTGGAGTAAGGTGAGTTTCCCCTGTGTAGAAGGGTAAAATTTTGAGTGCAGCAATAGGTATATGGTCACATTGAGCCAATAGAAGAGGACTGATTGCATTAAAATGGAGGAAAATTTGGTTTCTCACCATAGAAACGAGAGGTTGATTCTTCCAGGTGGAGGAAACCTTCCGTAGGGAGGAGTTGAATGACCCATATGAGGCGATGTTGCAACACGTGATGTTGATATGCCTCTTCTCCTTCTTCTTGGAGGATACAATGATAGTTTGATGTGATGATAATTTCCTTTCTTTGAAGAAGCTCTTGTTTAAATTTTTCACATAAGTTAGCACACTCAGATTTAAAATCTAGAGATATATAGTCACCAGGTACTTTGACTTGTACAAGTGAGAAAATAAGTACTAACTCTTAGTCCCACCGAGTGTGCTAAAAATTGTTATCGCCAAATCACTACACCCCACAAATGGCCAAAATGTGAACAAGATGTTTGGTGTGATTTGGTAACATGGGATTACCTCTCGAGCTATCAGGACTTGGGCTCAAGGTGAACCCTCAAAGAATGTCATATTCTTGTTCCTAAATTAAGTGTTATACTACTCCTATTGTAACAAAATAGCTAACTATACCTATACTTGACTTTCAATGGGTTTAGGGAAAAGAGAGGTTTTGCAAGAAATGAAACTACTCTAGGAATGGTGATAAACCATATGAAGGTTGTGGATAAACTTAGAAAAGGGCTTGTTTAAAGAGGATGTTATGCATCATAAGATATATCACCCATCGTAACCTAGAAAGGGTAACTACCACAGACTAAGAAGCAAGTGTACCCTTTTCCAACCTTGGTTTTCACAACAATCTTATGATCTTACGGTGAAGAAGAATGAAACGAGAAGGGTGAATGGACACCACAATTCAAGCACATGCAAGAACTCCACCACTTGATAAGGAAAAACTTCAAGAACCCGTAATGTAAACTCTAAAATTCCACAACACACATATATGCATGAGAAAAGAACAAATAAATATTAAATGGTAGAAGGACTAAGATTAGTCACAAAATAAATACTTTATTACTTAAATAACATGCATAATGCTTCATTAATTTGGAAGAGGAAAATTTTGCTGTTACATTCTTTAAAGAAGGCTTGAAAGTTCCCTCAACATATAAAAATAACTTACAAAAGAAGGAAGACTCTTTGAAATATATGTCAAATGTCTAACCAATACATAGCAATATCTATTCTATCCCCCTTGGAATGAACATCCAACTTACATTTATAGAAGAAGTTGTGAGAGAAGAGAGGAGAAGTAATAAATTCCTTCCTAAATTGAAGGTACATGATGGTTCATTTACTACAAAGTTGGTTGAACCACTTGAGAAGCTTCCATCACGTGTCATTAATGGTTCATTGACTTAATCTTCTTATTTAATTAAAGGAATATTTAAATAAAATATTTTAATAAAAATATTAATTTAATAAAATGATATTAAAAATATTAATTTAATAATTAATAGTGGGACCCCAAGACTGGTTTGTCTCAAGAGGGAGGATTCCACGAGAATAGGTCAAAAACATCCCAACTCGGCGGTTGGCATGCCGAGCCACCTCACCGATTTGGTCATCAAATTCTTCATTGCTAAAACGTGTTAGGCTTATCTTCATGTTCCACCATATAAATAGCTCCTTCAATAGTTTTTGGCTAACTCAAGTTTGGTCAGCTCGTATCCTGAGATCTCTTAATGTATATCTCACCATCGAGTGACCCAGGTTCAGTTAGTCTCATCCTCAGCAATGCACCGAGAAACCTACGAACTCAAAGTGAGCACTTCATAACAAGCTTAGATAGGTTTTAAAATGATGACTCATGAGCTTGTTCCCTCATCTCTCACCATTATCCTACTTCATCCTCTTATCATCTTTGGATTCATGAGCCCACCGAGTTCCTATGGTTCATCGTCATCTCATGCTTTCCATGAGTTCCTTGTCATGTACTTTGGATGTCACCAAATAGATCAATGTCTTTCCATTTCTAAACCCATCAATTTTTTACCAAACTCACTTACTCATAACTCACTCCACCGAGCTCCATGTCTACTTAAGTTAATGACACTCACCTCTTGTGAGCCGCTACTATCTACAACCCATTTGAACTCTCCACTTCCATGTTTTTAGCTCATTCTTACACATTTATATCGAGCTTAAGATGATTTTCCCATCTAATGGCTTGAATCCATGAGCTTCAAGTCTTAAATTATTCCTTCTCCTTGAACAACTCCACTTACCCCTTTTATGAATTCTTCAACCTCCTCTTCGGTACCATGCATGCATTCATGAAGTTTGAGTCATAGATCAAGCTCTCCTTCATATCAACCGAGCTCCTCTTGAGCTTTTTACAACCATCAACCATGCTCCTCACATTCTATGGCTCTATTTTGTTTTACCTTTAAATGAATCGCCCTCACGTATGAAGCCATATCCATTCGATTCTCCATAACATCACCATTTGAAGGCTCACTTGTTGCTAAAATTTTCCCTCGCATGAGCTCTTCTTTAACAAATTGGATTTCACATTAACATCAAGATATTTTGTGGCTGAACAAATCATTCACTTCTCCAATGATCACTAAACCATCAAATCTCGACCTTCCAAAATAAGCTCTTTATTTCCGCATGATTCTTCACTTCAACTTTGAATTCTCTGTGATCCATTTTTGGGTCAGTCTTACAATATTACATCCATTCACTAATGAGTGTCTATCCCTTACATACTTCCTTTACAAATTAACTATACCGACCTAGTTAATCCTTTGCCCTATGAGTGACTTGAGCCTAATAGTTTGAGGTTGAGTCGATCTTTTCACCAAGCCAACTCATGTAATCCATATGGCTTGACACAACTTAGCTCATTATTATTCGTACCGAGATACTCTCCATACTTTTTCTAAAATCCCTTGTAGTGCCCCAACTCGCCACAACATATCACTAAATGAGATTCCTCCCTTTGCACAATGACCTCAAACAAGCTCATTTGTCGATCATTTCTATCTTGAACTCAATGTGCAAGTGCTTCATGTTGAGTTGTCTTTTCATAGGAATCTCTTCACATGAGTTGTCACTGACTCAAACCACCCAATTCTAATGAAATTTCCAAGCTCCACTATGTGCATGGTTTAACTTAGCGAGTTGAGGACATATACATTCTATCCATAAAGAGCCTCTCCTTTGGCTTGACTCTATAATCTCTACTTGCAATCTCACCAAACACTTTTCAGTTTCATGTATACATTCATGAAATAGCTAGGTGATCTATTGCTGATCCCATCGTAAATTGTTTGAAATCACTTGGTCTTAATTCTTCCCATGAACCCACTCGAGATACATTAGCCTCCTTCATTTCTGATCCATTCATCATCAGTCCTATTCATATGTAAAACCTGATCTCTTCATTTTATGATCAACATAACACATTGCTCAACATTTGCCAAACAATTTTTGTACCACTCAAAGATATGACTCGGTCCTCCACCTTTGATGTCATACCTTATTCACTTATTTACATGGCGATTCACTCATCATGACTTGTTTAATAACCACCTCCTCTAATTTTACCAATTTTTCTCCGATTCTCTTGGCGAACCGTTTGTGTAGAAGTCTTATGTTGGTGTTCCATCCTAACATTCCCATCTGGTGATCAAGATGAACTTTTCTCACATGGAACTACTAGCTTTTCTTGCCAATACGTTATCTCCACCATGGCCAAAAAGGCTTGAAACTCCTTGATCCTTGGATTTCTATCTCGGCTTGCCACCTTGACATTCCCACATAAAAATGCTTTGAACTTCTCCCACCGAGCTCATTTTGTGAGTCATAATCCAAGGTCATTCTCCATGTCTAATGTTAACTGATTTGGGCTCAATGATGTAACTCAATGGGGTGAGTTGGGTTCTATATTATAAACCAAGTCAACCTCTATGATTCATGATGAATCGGCAACTCCCCCTAGCTTGTCCATGAGCTCAACTCATCTTGGTTATAGCTTGAACCTTTTGCAACACTTCAAGATATGAATCATATCTCTCTGTGAATGACTTAGATAGGTGAGGAGATTTTCCATGACTTATACTCCTCCCTTGTTTATATGAATTAACCTAGAAATGAGTTCTCAATAATTTATCAATTCGTTATGATGAACCTGTCAATCCCACCGCCTTGCGAGATCATTCTTTAACTAGATCAATGCTCGATTTCCTTTCACAATGTGCACTAATCATGTGAAATCATCATCTTTGAGTCGTTGGATGCTTCATGAATTCAATAATTGAGCTAAGTTTCTCAATATTAACTTTCCAATGTTCCTAAGAGTCACCGAGATCTCTTTTATCCAAACCAAGCTATTCTTGGAGGACACCGAACATGATGCACTAAGCTACCTTCATTTGAGCTCACTTTATAAACCGAGCTCTCGCAGGACTTGAATCAAATGACCGATCTCTCCACGTAGTCGCCTCAACTTGGTTTATTCTAATGTTGGGTGAGTTTCTCGAGTAACTCACCGAGTTTCTCGGTGAGTTGATAAAGCTTGAAGATCCCTTTAGGGGTATTATCACCCTTTTTAAAAACTTTGGATTTCTTGATTTCTCCTTGAACGTGAGGGTCATAGGCATATATTATAACTCCTCAACATGATTAATTAATTACTTTAATAAAAAAAATTCAACAACCATCGGGAGTGGGTTAAGTAATGCCAATGTTCTTTTTTGAGCACAATAGGACCTCGTTGTCCAATTTTTCCATGTGTACAAAATTGGATAGAAAATATGATGTGTGGAAGTGTATAATTTAGTTTGGAAAGGTCATTTCTTTCTTAAAGGGAATTGAGCAAATATTTCCCCATTCTTCCTATTGAGAAGCATGACTAAATGGCAACAAAGGTAAATGTTTCTCCATTTTACCTATGAGTATGAATGCTTGAAAATGTTTTATACATAAAAATTGTAGTGTTGGAGGTGATAGAGAGCTTTGAAAAGTTCCTTGGAGGTGTTTGACTAGAGTGTATGGAAGATGAATTTTTGTGATTTCGAGAACCAGCCAAACCAGTTGTAAATATGTAATTTTTTTGAAGCCTTATGCCATGATTTGGAGCATTATGATAGGTGGATAAAATATTATACTTCATTATATTTCTTAGTCTTGAAATAGATTATTCGGAGAGGTACTTTGGATCTAGATGAGCTAGCAAAGAAGAGGGTTCCGAAATTTCAAAGGTGTGACATTTGCAGCTTGACTTGTAGTTTGATTTTGAGGCTAATTTCTCCCTTGAAACGAAGGATGGTTAGCCTCAAACTACTGATTTTGTGGCTGGTATGGATAATTATATTGAAATTGTTTCCTCTTGAGTGCAATGCACTCATTCAAAAAAGTTTTCAGCAGTGAATCGACTTCAAATAGATCATTTGAAGGGGAGGGGGTAGATTGAACTTGTTTCTTAGAAGCTACTAGGATAGGATCAATGGTAGGATGAGTTTTGTAAGATCCAGAGACAATGACATTGGTGGTTATGGAGCTATCTTTCCATCCTAAATTAAGGAATTCTCCACTCTTATGGTAAATTTGTAGGCATAAAGTAGTGTAGTCCCTCCCATGGACCGGATTGAATCGCTACATCTCTATTCAAGGCTCACAAATAGTAAAAATGCATTATTTGGAGAAGGATTTATGAGTTCTATAATCCTATTCCAGGTCCTTTGGAATCAGAATTTTAAATCACTCACGTATTCTTGGGGAGCTCTCTTTACAATAGTGAGTTGCTCCAAAAGTGACAAGTGATCACTCTTGTCTTTAAATTGTTTATAGATATTTTCTCCTAACTCATGCCAAGTTGTTATAGTGCAAGACTTAACCCTCAAAACCATCGAAGTGTTATTCCCTTGAAATAGGTAGGAATAATTCTAACCACAATGTTTTCCTCCATGATATTATGTACTACGTAAATGTTTGCTACATCAAGTAATATGTTCCACTCAAGTAAGGTAAGTTTCCCCTATGTAGAAGGGTAAAATCTTGAGTGCAACAATAGGTAAGGGTCACATTGAGACAACAGAAGAGGATTGTTTGCATTAAAAGGGGGGAAAACATAGTTTCTTGCCATGGAAATGAGAGGTTGATTGTTCCTAGGTGGAGGAAAACTTCCGTAAGGAGGATTTAAATGACCCATATGAGGTGATATGCAACGACGCGTGATGTTGAGATGCCTCTTATCCTTCTCCTGGAGGAGACAACGATAGTTTGATGTGCTGATAATTTCCTTTCTTTGAAGAATCTCTTGTCTAAATTTTTCACATAAGTTAGCACACTCATATTTAAAATCTAGAGATATATAGTCGCTAGGTACTTTGAATTTTGCAAGTGAGAAAATAAGTTCTAAATATTAGTCACACCGGATGTGCCAAAAATTGTTATTGCCAAATCACTAAACCCCTACGAATGGCCAAAATGTGAACAAGATGTTTGGTGTGACTGGTAACATGAGATTACCTCTCGAGCTATCGGACTTGCGCTTGAGGTGAACCTTCAAGAATGTCATATTCATGTTCCTAAAGTAAGCGTTATACTACTCATAGTGTAAAAAAATAGCTAACTAGACCTATACTAACTTTCAATGGGTTTAGGGAAGAGAGGTGTTTTGCAAGAAATGAAACTACTCTAGGAATGGTGATACACCAAATGAAGGTTGTGGATAAACTTATAAAAGGACTTGTTTGAAGAGGATCTTATGCACCACAAGATATATCACCAATTGCAGCCTAGAAAGGGTAAGTAACTACCACAGACTAAGAAAGCAAGTGTACCCTTTTCCAACCTTGGTTTTCACAACAATCTTCTGATCTTCTAGTGAAGAAGAATGAAAATGAGAAGGGTGAATGGACACCACAACTCAAGCGCATGCAAGAAATCCACCACTTGATAAGAAAAAAACTTCATGAACATGCAATGTAAACTCTAAACTTGCACAATACACTTATATGTATGAGAAAGGCACAAAGAAATATAAAATGATAGAAGGACTAAGATTAGTCACAAAACATACACTTTATTACTTCAATAACATGCACAATGCTTCATTACATTTGGAAGAGGAAAAGGTTTCCATTACAATCTTTAAAGAAGGCTTGAAAGTTCCCTCAACATACAAGAACAACTTGCAGAAGAAGGAGGACTCTTTGAAAGATATGTCAAATGTCTAACCAATACATAGAAATATCTATTCTATCCCCTTGGAATGAACATCCAACTTACATTTATAGAAGTTATGAGAGAAGAGAGGAGAAGTAATAAATTCCTTCCTAAATTGAAGGTACATGATGGTTCATTTACTACAAAGTTGGTTGAACCACTTGAGAAGCTTCCATCATGTGTCATTAATGATTAGTTGACTTAATCTTATTATTTAATTAAAGGAATATTTAAATAAAATATTTTAATAATAATAATAACTATCATTATTAAAATATTTTAATAAAATTCATATTAAAAATATTAATTAAAGAATTAATAGTGGGACCCCAAGACTGGTTTTCGGTGATGAAGGGGGTGGGGGTCCAAGAGAATATGTCAAAAAAATCCCAACTCAACAAGTTGGTACACCGAGCCACCTCACCGAGTTAGTCATCAAATTCTTTATTGCTAAAAATTTTCAGGCTTATCTTCATGTTCCACCATACAAAGATCTCCTTCAAAAGTTTTTAGCTAACCAATGCTTGGCCACCTTGTATATCGAGCTCTCTTAATGTATATATCACCATTGAGCGACTCGGGTTCAGCTAGGCTCAATCTCGGAAATACATTGAGAAACCTACCGACTCGTGAGCGAGCACTTCATAACAAGCTCAGATAGGTTTTAAAAATGAAGACTCATGAGCTCGTTGCCTCATCTCTCACCACAAGCCTACTTCATCCTCTGCTTATCTTGGATTCATGAGCCCACCGATTTCCTATGGTTCATCATCATCTCATGTTTTCCATGAGTTCCTTGTCATGTACTCATTGTCACCGAATAGCTCAATATCTTTCCATTTTTGAACCCATCATTTTTGACCAAACTCACTCAATCATATCTTGCTCCACTAAGCTCCATGTTGACTTGAGTTAATGGCACTCACCTTTTGTGAGCCATTATTGTCTACAACCCGTTTGAACTCTCCACTTCTATTTTTCTTATCTCATTCTTAAACATTTATGTCAAGCTCAACCTAATTTTCCCATCTCATGGCTTGACTCCACGAGATTCAAGCCTCAAATTATTCCTTCTCCTTGAACAACTCCACTTATCCCTTCTATGAATTCATCAACCTCCTCTTTGGTACCATGCATGCATTCATGAAGTTGATTCATAAATCAATCTCTCCTTCATATCAACTCGAGATCCTCTTGAGCTTGTTATAACCATCTACCATGCTCCTCACATTCTATGGCTCGATTTTTCTTTACCTCTAAACAAATCATCCTCATGTATGAATCCATATCCATTCAACTCTCCATAACAACACCATTTGAAGGCTCACTTGTTACTAAAATTCTCCCTCATTATGAACTCTTCTTTTATAAATTGGATTTAAGATTAACATCAAGATATTTTGTGGCCTAAACAAATAATTCACTTCTCCCATGATCACTAAACCATCAGATCTCGACCTTCCAAAACAAGCTCTTCATTCCGCATGATTCTTTACTTTAACTTCGATTTCTCTGTGAGCCATTTTCGGCTCGGTCTTATAATATTACATCCTTTCACCGGTGAGTATCTATCCCTTACGTACTCCCTCTACTAATTAACTATGCCAATTGAGTTAATCCTTTGCACTATGAGTGACTCGACCCTAATAGTTTGAGGTTGAGTCTAATCTTTTCATCGAGCTAACTTGTGTAATCCATATGGATCGACACAACTTACCTCATTATTATTCATACCGAGATACTCTTCATGCTTTTTCTCAAATCCCTTGTAGTTCCCTCGACTCACCACAACATATCACTAAATAAGATTCCTTCCTTTACATGACAACCTCCAACAAGATCATTTGTTAATCATTTATAGCTCGAACTCAATGTGCAAGTGCTTCATGTTGAGTTGTCTTTTCATAGGAATCTCTTCATGTGAGTCATCACCGACTCAAACCACCCAATGCCTATGAATTTTCCAAGCTCCACTACGTGCATGGTTCAACTCAATGAGTTGAGCTTCTATACATTTTTTCCACACAAAGCCTCTCCCTTTGGCTCAACTCTACGAGCTCTACTTGCAATCTCGCCAAATGCTTCGTCGGTTTCATGCATGCATTTACAAAGTAGCTCAAAGGATGTGATGTATTGTTGGTCCATCGTAAATTGTTTGAAATCAGTTCATCTTAATTTGTCCCATGAACCCACTCGAGATCCCTTAGCCTCCTCCATTTCCGAACCATTGATCATCGGCCCATTCACATGTAAAACCTGATCTCTTCATTTTATGATCAACATAACACACCACTCGGCATTTTCCAAACCATTACCACATTGCTTAGCATTTCACTCGGTCCTCCACCTTCGACATCATGCCTTATTCACCTATTTACATGGAGATTCACTCACCATGACTTGGTCATTAAACACCTCCTCTAATTTCACCAACATGCTCTTATCCTCTGGTAACCCACTCGTGTAGAAGTCTTATCTTGGTTTTCCATACCTACATTCCCACCGGAAATGAAGATGATTTTTTCTCACATGGAATTTCTAGCTTGTCTTGTCAAGGCGTTATCTCCACCATGGCAAAAAGTATTGAAATTCCTTGAGCATGGGATTTATATCTCAGCTTGCCACCTCAACATTCCCACATGAAAATTCTTTGAACTTCTCCCACTAAGCCCATTTTGTGAGTCATAATCCAAGGTCATTCTCCATGTCTAATGTTAATTGAGTTAGGCTCAATGGTGTAATTCAATGGGGTGAGTTGGGTTATGCATTATAAACTGAGTCAACCTCTATTTTTCATTCAAACTCTCCAACTCCCTAGCTTATCCATGAGCTTAGATCATCTCATTATAGCTTGAACCTTTCACAACACTTCAAGTTATGAATCATATCTCTCTGTCATTGACTTAGATACGTCTGAGCTTTTCCATGTTTTATACTCCTCCTTCATTTATATGACTCGACTTAGAAATGAGTTCTCAAGATTTTTATCGATTCATTATGATGGTATCGATCCCATCAGCCTTCGCGAGCTCATCCTCTAATTGGGTTGATGCTCAAATTTCCTTTCATGAGGTGCACCAATCATGCGAACTCATCATCTTTGAGTCATTCAATGCTTCATGAGTTCAACAATTGAGCTAAGTTTCTCAATATTAACTTGCCAACGTGCCCAAGACTCACCGAGATCTCCCTTAGCCTGGACCGAGCTATTCTTGGAGAACACCTAACATGATGCACTAATCTACCTTTGTTTGAGCTCACTTTACAAACTGAGCTCTGTAGGACTTGAATCAAGTGATCGAGCTCTCCACCTATTCAGTTTAACTTGGTTTATTTGAACATTTGGTGAGATCTTTAAGTAACTCACCGATTTGCTTGGCGAGTTGATAAAGCTTGAAGACCCCTTTTAGGGTATTATCACCCATGTTTAAAAAAAATAGATTTCTTGAGTTCTCCTAGAACTTGAGGGTTGAGGCATATATTGGAACTCCTCAACATGATTAATTACTTACTTTAATCATTTTTTTTGACAACCATCAAGAGTGGGTCGATTAATGCCAATGTTCTATTTTGAGCACAATAGGACCTCATTTTACAATTTTTCCATGTGTGCAAAATTGGATAGAAAATATGATGTGTGGAAGTGTATACTTTAGTATGGAAAGGTCATTTCTTGCTTAAAGGTAATTGATCCAAAATTGCCCCATTAGGCCTTATTGAGAAGCATGACTAAATGGCAAAAAAAGTGAATGTTTCTCCATTTTACCTATGAGTACGAATGCTTGAAAATGTTTTATACATAAAAATTGAAGTGTTTGAGGTTATAGGGAGCTCTGAAAAGTTCCTTGGAGGTGTTTGACCAGATTGTATGGAAGATGTGTTTTTGTGTTTTCAAGACCAACCAAACCAGTTGTAAAGATCCAAGTTTTTAAAAGCCTTATGCCATGATTTGCAGCATTATGATAGGTGGATGAGATATTATACTTAATTATATTTCCATTGATAGATTAATTTACTCATTATGAAGATATTTGAGGTAGTATGTGTAAATGTTTTAAGACCAAATTCAGAGATGCTGAAACCAGCCAGGCAAGTCTTGCAAAGTTGTGTTTCTTGGTGTGTTGAGCCTGTATTTGGATCTTTTTGGTAAATTTTAATTAAAGTAGACATCAAAATATTCATTTAGATATATTAATTTGGTCATGAAGAGAGTGGAATTTGTTTAGTTAGATGATCTTTTATGATTGTTTTTTATAGAAGATTATTTAAGAACACCTATGAGCCTAAATGGATACATTGGCTAATGTGCAAGTTTATAATCATAAAAGATAATAATTTAAATTTTTAGGACCATGTACCACATGAAAAAAAATCTATAATACTTATGGACAAGTATGAAGAGATAGAAGACAAAAATATGAGTGATTTGAATAATCATTGTAAGTGGATGGTCAAAAGTCATGTCTAAGAGATACATCTATTAATAAAAGTTCATTTGTGAGATGTTGTTGATAACCCCCATTATATTATTTTGAAGAACTCTTTTCTCGCAAAGAAAAACCTCTTTTCACATCCCAAAATCTCTAGAATTTTTTTAGGTCTGTAGTTGGTTGTGATTGTATGAAGATGTTGAAGTGTTTGTGACAACAAGTTGATAAAGAAGAGATAAGTTGCAGTTATGTAGTTGAATGATAATCATGATTGTATCTTGTAATCTGATGATATTAATCAAGCATCAAGTCTTTTTTTTTTTAATGTCAATAAAGAAGAAGCATTGAGCATATCTTGTATTCATTTCTTGTATGCATTCCATGACAAACTATATCTATTGATGTTTAAACATTCTTGATTGTAGTCTATGAGAGTGTATGTATATGAATGAATATTCATTGTTTGAAGTAGAAAAGAAAACATTTTCTCAGAGGACTGATTCACCCCCATTCTTAGTCCCTATCAATTCTCATTTATTTGTAAGGAAATTTGAGTGTCTCGTAAACCTTTAAGCTTTACTCTAGATGCATGAGGATTTCGACTTTTATAGTTTCTTGAGTTAGGGCTGATAGTGATGGCATCTAACATATTGATATGTAGGGAGCTTGAATAGGAGGATAATGAAGATATGAAATTTATTTTTCACCTCTCGAATATCATCATGTTGGATGAAGAATATCATTTAATATAAGTTCAATTAGCATGGCTAGAAGGTGGTTCACACCACTACCATGTGCATCCATAAAGTGGCCAAAGTGTGCCTTAACAAGTGCACTCTCGAGCACCGAAGGTGGTGAAAGTTTTTCTTCGCTACCAAAAAGGAACCCTACTATAGTGACCCCACCCAATGGGATCCATTACCAATGATTCCAATTCTAGTGGAGATGTGTTGCCTAGCGTCTCTCGCTCGAAAGTAAATGTGGTGCTCATAGTTTGTTGTATCGGTAGTAATAATGGTGATCACTTTACATAAAAATTCCCTTAAAAGGATCTCCCATTGGTTACATAGAAACCTTACCAAGGGATAAGATTTTCGAGGGCCTAACCTCCAAAGTGGAAGCATCATTAGAGGGTCTGGTGTTACCTTCATTAATTGGCACCTCCTAGTGTCATGGGTGGCGTGGACTGCTCTGGAAACAACATGCACCGCTGAAATGACGAAAGTTCTATTCGAGTTACCATTATTTCTAAGAAAAATGAGGGATGACAATATTCATGAGCTATTGAAGTCTTTTAGACTTCACGAATGTCTACGTGGCCATGGATCAAAAGACGGATTAGAAGGGGATTGGTCTTGCTAATTTTGTCAATAGGGAGGATGCTTAAAGAGCTATCAATAAGCTCAATTCCTATGGTTATGATAATATTATTTAGAGAGTCGAATGGGCCACCCCAAGGAAGAATTTTCTTAAAAAAATTAAAGAAAGGAATACTAAATGCAAGCATCTTTCCTTCTTTCTATGGAGTCTTTTAATTATTTCCGCTTTACATTTTGTAGGTTTTTTTATTTTCGCTTTAGGATTTGTACATTTTTAGTGTCGATAGGATTAGTTGTGTTTAACTTGAACACTATGATTTCGCTTTTATTTTTACTTACCTCTTTTAGTATAATGATTTATTTGTTTTCTCTAAAGAAAACCTATCAAATCTTACTTTTATAAATTCATTTTGAATTTTTTTCTCATGGCAACATTTGTTTACTTTTAATTATAGGGCAATTTGAGTGTTTGCAAACCCTTAAGATTTACTCCTTAATCTCATGGGTGAAATTTAACTTCTGTTTAGATATTTTTGTGATTTTAGCCATAAAATACTAGTTGATTTCTGAAATAACCGTCACACATGACTTGCATATTTAAAATCTGACCGTCATTTTTAATATATATGTATATGTAAGTTATATTAATATATAATAAATATAGTTAAATAAATATAAAATAATCTTTTGTATATTTTATTAGTATAGTATAACTAACCTATTTTTGAATTTTTGAACGGAAGTATTGGAAATTTACCGTAATGTAAAATTTATTTTCTAGGCATAGGTGTACCATCAAATTTAATCCCTACTTCGGATGTGTGATGATTTCCCAATTTTTCCCATTTTTGAGTTAGGGATGACAAAGTGATGTCATCTAATAGAGTGAAATGTTGGGAGATTAATTAGGAGGATAATGAGTATCTGGAATTTATTTTACCACCACTAAATATCATCGAGATGGATGAAGAAGATCGTCAAATACAATTTTAATGAGTAGGACCAGAAGGTGGTTTGCACCACTACCATGCATATCCTTAAAGTGGCCAAAGCGTTCCTTAACAAGTGCACTCTCAAGTGTTGTGAGTGGCACAAGTTCAATGTCACTACCAATAAGGAACCCTACTAGAGGGACCTCACCCGGTAGGATCCAAGGATGATGATTCCAAGTCCAGTGGAGATGCACTGTCCGGTCTTTCTCACTGCAAGGTAAGTGCGGTGCTCATAGTTTTTCATATCTATAGGAAGAACGGAGATCACTACACAACAAAATTACCTTTTAAGGATATTTCTCCCTCCTATTCCACATACACCTTACCAAGGGATAAGTACGTTAAGGGCCTCACTTCCAATGGAAGAATCATTGGCGAGGCTAGTGCTACCTCTGCACTAGGAACCTCCCAAAGTGTCAATGGGTAGTGTGGACCACTCCTTAAACAACATGATCTTCTAAAATGATGAAATTTATATTCGAGATACTAGTTTATCCAAGGACCATGAGGGATGTCAATATTTATGAGTTATTCAAGTCATTTGGACACATCATGCATGTCTACGTGGCCATGGATTAGAAGGGGATTTGGTCTTGTTAATTTTTTCAACAAGGAGGACACTCAGAGAGCTATCAATAAGCTTAATTCCTATGGTTATGATAATATTATTCTCATATTTGAATGGGCCACTCCAAGGCATACTTTTTTAAAACTTAAAGTAAGATAGATTTAAAATAAGGAATCTTCTCTTTCTATGGAGTCATTTACTTATTTCCACTTTAGGTTTTGTAGGTTTTTTAGTGTTGATACTTGAATGCAATGATTCTCCTTTTATTTTGACTTTCCTCGTTTAGTATAATGATTTATTTGTTTTCACTAAATAAAACCTATCAAATCTTAATTTTTAAAATTCATTTTGACATTTTTTCTCATGGCAATGTTTGTTTATTTTTATTTGTAGGGTGATTTGAGTGTCTGCAAACCCTTAAGATTTTCTATGGACGTGTGAGGATTTATCAAATTTTCACATTTCGTAAGTATCTCACATCTCTTTAAAGTAATTAGCCTAGAGGCCACTAGCCCATATAAAAAAAACATGACTGGTTTATTGTTTTGGAAAGAAATGCCATCTTCCATGATTTCATTCAAATATTTTCCCAAGATCTACATGGATTCCCTAAAATCATTAAACAATTTTCCAACAACTACATAGTTTAATCTTAAATAAATTATAAAATTGATAAGACATTTTATTCTAAATGAAGAATTTAAGCCACGCGGTCACTAGCTTGTTTAGAATAGAGACATGTTTTTTATTTATTTTATAGGTCGGTGTTAGTTTCAATATTTTGATTTTAAAATTACATTAAATTCCAATATATGTGATTTTGGACTCCAATATATGTGATTTTGGATTCCAGTATATGTGATTTTAGATTCCAATATATGTGATATTAGAATCCAATATGTATGATTTTGGGTTGCAAATAATTCCAATATTTAACATTTTGGAATCCAAAACTAGTAATTTCGGATTCCAATATTGGTAGTTTTTTTACAAACTGATGGAATAAGTCCATATTTACTGAAATAAGCATTTAAACCTTGCAAAAATGCTACTCTAATATTGTGCCAACCCAAAATAGCATCTCTATGTGTAGCGCAACACCGCATTATAGTCTCGAGTAATGTATAGACCATCATGTTCCATCTATCTCCCTCGCTCCACCACTTTTATTCCATCACACACAAGAATCGGTGAATTTTACTCCAATATATTTAGGTAAGTTAGCCTTACCAATGTGCCTAATCATGCATGACCTAATCTTATTAAAAACTCTCCCCATGATCTAATGACCTACCATCTCATAATTTCCATGGGCCAAATTTTCACAACCAACACTAGTAGTATCAATGAAAGATTGTGTATCTTCCCAATGAAGTATTTTTTTATGGTTCTAAATTTTTACGGTCGCATCCTATATGTGTGTATATCCTATTAATTTCCTCCTCATTGATAGGATTTTTATATGGAAAAATATTTATATCATCTAGAGGGATCACAACCCACTTGTTTTTTCTCAAAACTAATATATATTTTTGAAGCATAAATCAACATTGATAGTATAACATAAGGACATCTAAGCAAGCATGGGGAATTTATCAGCCTCTGCAAGCTCAAGCACCTCATATCATGTATAAAATTGGCACCTTGAATAGTGATGGAGGCATCCTTGAGTACTACAATGGGTATGGACCTTGTCTTATCATCCATATACAACCCATTTGGAGATGGTTGTAATGGTGGCCTTCCCATTTAGTTCTAAGCATCTAATATCATAACATTGACTTATACACCTATGTTAATAAGGATGTTACTCACTAGCCAACCATTAATCAATGCATCCAAGTGTTATATCATTATCATGCTCATGAGCATGTGATGGTAAATTTACTTAAAGGATCTAGTGCTCTCGCTCAATACCTACATGTGGTACCTTCTCACGCAACCATTCTCCTAATAAAGGAATTATATTTTGTTGTCTCAAAATTCTGAACACTTCTTTCAAATCATCCACATCCTTCTAAGGAATCTCTGTACCCCTCATGTGTTTCTTGTCACATCCTTTTACTTCAACTATTAGATCTCCCTTACATTTTATTGAAAATACCCATAGCTTTCAAATACACCTCCTTCTTCTTAGTAGTGTCCAAATGTTTAAGATGTATGAAATTTTATCTCCTAATAAAATAGTTTTCCTTAATATTCTCTTGCACACACACCGCTTCTTCTCGTGTAGTAACTAGTATAACTTCAAGCTTCAACATACCCTTCTTCTTAGGTGCTCATTATTCATTCTTCACGTGCTCATTCAATCATTGTTGCACCTTTGTATTTCTTATTTTTCTTACATATATGCTCATATAAGGATGGATAATCCTCAACCTTATGTGTCTTCCTATGATATGCGCATACCTAGTTTTTAGGGCACTCACACGGGGATAATTTTAGTGGCGAATATTCGTAATATGGTGAATATTCCATTTTTAAAAAAATTGAAAAGGTGAATTTTCTAGTGTGGGTCAGTGACCTGTTCACCTAAAAATTATATTTTAATTTTTTTAGGGGTCGGCTTCGCCTACCCTTGAAACTATCCCCTATATAATCCTATAGTATTTTCTAGGTAGAAAACTATTAGCTCACTCATACCACCTGGGGGCATATGTATTATCAAGTACAGTAAACACGCAACAGGAGGGTAGAGGCTACAGATGCATGAAAAAGAGTTTGTTGACGCGTGACAAGGAGAGTTTGTTGACATGCGACAAGGAGAGTTTGTTGACGTGTGACAGGAGTGCGGAGGAAGTAGACGTGTGAGAAACATTCTTTTGATGTGCGACATGGATATTTTTTTGTTGCGTGACTAGATGGCAAAGGTTCGCAGACACGCATGACGGAGATTTGTCGACGTTGCAGTTAACAAGGTGGTTGACGCGTGTCAACAAACCTCATTAACGCGTGCATCAACAACCTTGTTGATGCACATCAATGGGGTTTGTTGACACATGTCAACCACCTTGTTGTCTCACATCAGAAAATCTCTATTGTGCGTCTATAGCCTTTTGTCCCACCACTTAAAAATCAGGCAAAAAATTTTCTGTTAGACCCCCAAAAAATTCACCTTCCTTCGAAACCGGTTTCGAGGATATTCACCAGGTATTTTCCATCTTTGATTTATAATAGGTCTCTTAAAATGATCCTTGACTCACGATGATAGCTATTTGGTGATCTAAAATTATAACATGTCCTATGAATGAAACTTCCTCAACCACCTCGACCAATGCTTTGGAATCCACCTCTCAAGTCTCCATTTTCAATTTTGCATATTTCATCATATTTAACTTCCTACACCTAAGAAATACTTGCCATATTGGTCTATTACAATCTAGTATCACATGCTTAATGAATATGATCAATCAAACATTATTCATATATATCCTTAGTTTGCACATCAAAAATCTTATAGTTCATTCAGACATTCTTTTGTGTCGCATGCTAGAAAAGAGGAAAAATTTGGACATCGTGGTTCTTATGAAAGATCTCACAAGATGTCAATAATGCACACACACTTGGCATGGAAATATATCCTTAGTATTTCCTTCAACCTCATAATTTTCCCATCATATTATGATGTGAATCTCATGCACCGAATTGGAAGAAAACTTCTCCAACTTTATAGCCAATTGAATTGGAGATTCAAGGAATGGAATAACCCCTATGTCAACACTTCTAACTAGTTCATCATGCATCTCTACTTTCAAGTCCTTATGTGGATCGGTGAATGTCTTGTGTGAAATTTATCTTTGGAATGGTGTCAACAAACCACCTACAAACCACTACACATGCTAGAGTTGGTAGATATCATAAGATAGCTTAGATAATAAAGTCTTAAACTTCCCATCGTATTATCAAACACTCTCAAAGAAACCTTGATTAATATCATTAAGTGTGATAATTTCTCTGCTACTCAAACCCCGTATATGGAACTCGAACCAAAAGGAAGTACACAATGAATCATATTTAACTTCAATCTGATTTGGGCCATATTTTCTATACCAACTATGTGTGTTCCTTGAAGTTTGGTTGCAAACTAACTTACATTCCGATAAGGATTTTTATACCCTTATCTCTCCATAATAACTCACACTTATGCACATGTTCAACTACATCTTCCACACCCATGTACTACGAAAAGTGAAGGAACATCTACAAGAATATTTGAGGTGTATTTTTTGTAGTTGTTGAGGTTGCTAAGGTTATTTTTGACCTTGTTCGAGTGGGGCTAGATTCTTAACCTGATCCTCAATCGGGATTACATTTGTGTGATGGCTACCTTGAAGCTCCCGAGCATTATTTCATTACCTATTTTCATGTAGATGACATTCCTTGTATCCATGTAATAGTGTTAAACTACAGAAACTAGTTGTGTTATTTTTACACATATGGGATTATTTCAAGGGTTCTATCCTAACAACATGCCCCCAAAATTTCCTCCAAAATTGCTCCATCCAAATAGGGGAACCTTTTTGCACCGCCATATGCACATCCTTAATTTGTTACGCTTCCAAAGATTATACCAATATATGCCTACTGTTTCATCTACCCAATGTGGAAATCCTCTATTTCCTTCATACTCACTTCACTATGGTGCTATTCTACAATGACCTCTCGGATTCGTAACACCTTACGCAAGGGCTAGGTGGATAAGCTAGGTTAGATACTTGCCCATAGTTATACTTATTTCCTTAGACTCACTCTCCTCAAATTCTAAAGGGTTCTTTCTACTATGCTTCCCTAATGTCAAGAGAATATGATCCCGTGGTCCCTTTCCTTTGTAGGGTTTTCATCACTTCTTCCAGTCATCATTCTTCTCTATCTTAGAAATCCCTCAAATTCCCTCTATTGTTCATCATTATACTTGAGTCATTGTTGATCTGTTTCTATTTATTCTTCTAAGTCCACCACCATCCTTCCAAAAATGTCTCATATCCCTATGCATAATGGGGTTTTAATCCTTCCATTTGTAAGTTCTCCATCCCTAATTCAACCATCAATATCTTCATAGAAAAAGTTTTCACATGCAAATAAGATCATCTTGGATCATGTAAAAAATACAACTTTTCTTCCTTTGGGAATGAGTATGTCAAAAACGTTTACTTGTTGTCCACTCAAAATTCCCCATTCTGATAAGAGTAAAATTTCAAAATTTTGAGTCTTAAGTGTTTTTCTCGAGATGCCTAAGTCGTGAAATCGAAAAAATCTATGTTCGGGTCGTTTTGTGTGATTTTCGGGAACTGCCGGAACTTTTGTCCCATCTGTCCCAAGTGCGAAAGTGTCTTCTGTTTCTCCGATCGGCCGAAACCTCCGAAATTGTCCCATTTCGGGCTCGTCGGAAGTTTTTGTCCCAAGTGCCCCAAAGCCAAAAATGCAAACTGCTCCATTTCTCGCCGAATCATCCTTCCCACGTACTTCGCACTTTCGTCCCGAATGTCCCAAGTAAAAAGTGCGAGTCGCTCCATTTTCACCGAACCGCCGAATCTGCGTACTCGGAACTTTTCATCCCGAATGTCCCATGTCCAAATCGGCCCATTGTTCCAATTTCGGCCGATTCACCCGATTTTGTCCCAGTGTCCCGAGTTCCAAATTGCTCTGCTCCATTTTTCGGCCGGTTCGCCGGACCGCGCCCTTCGCGCAATTTTGTCCCAACCGCCCCATTCAAAAAGTGCGAGCTTTCCTATTTCAGCCGAACCGGCCGAGTCGCGATTTGAACTTTTTGTCCCGAATGTCCCAAGTCCAAACGGGCCCATTGCTCCAATTTCGGCCGAAACACCCAACAAGCGTCCTTCGCGCATTTTCGCCCCATTTGTCCCAAATACATTTGTGCGTCTTCTCCTGTTTTTGCCCGAACTGCCGAGCGCAGTGTTTCGCGCGATTCGCGTCTCACCGTCCCAAGCATACATTCAAGTAGTTTTTCCCACTCGACCCGAATATGCTGTTTTTCAAAAAATAAATTTAAGTTGCGGCTCTGATGCTATCAATCCGAAAATCAAATTTCAAGAAGCAGTTACGAAGGACGAAACTTTCAAGACGTCGGTTACATCATTTTTCAAAGACATCCATTGACATCTTCAAGATGAAACGTCTGGTGTGTCCCTCGTGGCAAAGACGTGGCTGAGACGTGGAAGAAAACTCAAGCGGCGGTTTCTAAAGACAGTGGGTCCTTCTCAGAACTGGACACATGTCTCCTTCTCCTTTCTTTTCTCTTCTTCCCTTTCTTTTCGTATTCCTTGTAATTAGTTAAGGCATTGCAATTGGTGGTCCTTAACTATTCTTTAGTTAAAAGAAACGGTTACGAGGAGTAACGGATTTGTAATCTATATAATGGCCTTTCCACGCCATTTTACGAAGGAGGAAGAACTTGGATATTTGCTGAAAGTGTAAATAGATCTTAAAGAAATCAATACAAAAGGGGTTTCCATTCTTTGTCTATCTGATTCTTGTTGTCTCTGTGTTCTCCTTTAATATTGTGAAGATCATTTTGTTCCTAACTCGTTTAGTCTCTCTGATTGCATACGTTCAGTTTTGCAAATACAGTGATCTTGTACAACCAAGAAGGAACTTTGTGTCCTTGATTAACAAATCTGAAGAAGGTTATTTATGGAACTTTGTGTCCTTAAATTTAATCTCATTCAACCAACGCAAATGATCTTGTCTTAAATCCTTCGAAGCTTTGCATACACGAAGAATTATTCTCGCCATCTATAATTCCGAATGTTGCTATTCTGCCTGCCTTCTAATTCCCTTTCTTCACCTCTGTGTAATCGATAATCCTTGTAAAAGAACACTTTCGTAATATCCAAGTTCGACCATAAAATAATGTTCGTACTTTTGTAAATAAGTTTGTTTCGTAATAAGGGAACCTCTCCCATTAAAGAGGAGGGACTTCTTGTCCCCTGACTGTTGTTCTTCTAAAAAGTCCTATTTGAAAACCAACAGTTTTTGGCGACTCCGCTGGGGAGGAAATTTGCATTCCAGCTCCGCTGGGGAAAATCGCATTCCAAGACTACAATTTTTTGATCATCCTTTGATCTCGCGACTGCGTTTCACTCGAGGGAGAAGGACCCTTCGTATCGAAGATTCTCGGGCCAGCTTTTGGAGCAACAGGTTTTCCTTTCCCTTCCAATAGAAGAACTCGCTCGACGAGCACTCCACCTGCCCAAGATAGAAGTCCTCGCGGGTGGTATTCCTCGCAGCCTGCTAGTCCTAATCTACGAGCTTTGATCCTTGCCGGTGTTACAGTTCCCCTCCAAGCCGTATTTCCAAGAATGGCACAATTACCATGGGGTCAACGTGTCGGGCCCCTGGCTCTTGCGCAGCCTTTGCATGAGTTACCTAGAGGTAACCGAAAGAACTTCCCAAAATTTAAAGGAGATGGAAAAATTCACCCTGATGAACATATTGCAGCATTCATAGTTGCCTGTGGAGTCTTGGGGGTTGAACATGAAGACGTCTCAGTAAGACTGTTCGTTGAGACGTTACAGGATAATGCTGCTGACTGGTTCTATCACCTTCCGGCTGGTGCCATCACCGACTGGAATATAATGAGAACTCAATTTGAAAGCCGTTTCAAGCCGGCAGAAGATGTGCATGCCCTGCTTGCCCAGATTTCTCAGATAAAGAAAGATCCATCAGAACCTATGAGAGAATTTGTGGCTCGGTTCAACAGATTGATCAACAAAATTCCTGTAAATACTCGACCGGTTGATCAAATTTAGAAATGTTTCTTTTGAATGCCCAAACGCCTAAAGTCAGTTATGCTCTAAGAAGGGCTAATCTCGGAACGTTAATTCTAGATCAAGAACTGGCTGTTAGTGTCGAGGATGACCTGATCATGTCAGGGAAGTTGAGAAGAGATCCTCCTAAATCTAAATCTACTGCTTCTTCCTCTTCCACCTCTGGACCCAATACTGATCCATTAGTCCAGAAACTTGCAAATGATCTAGTGGCTATAAAGAAACAATTAGCCCAGCATGCACCATATGTAGACGTTCCGAGAAGAAATTTTCAACCCAGAAACCATTTGCCAGCTCCCCACACAAGACTGGCACTTGAAGGACCTCCTGTCAAAGTTCCGGTGAATGCAAATTGTGAGGTCAAGAGCCGAAGATGATAATGAAGCTTGTGAGGAGTTCCCGGAGGAATTCGATGATGAGGCGTAAGAACTCAAGGATCTCGAGTCAATTTCTTTACCATCAAGGCATGATGATGGAGATGACTATGATGAAGTGGTAGCAGATATGAACAAGTGAATCATTTGCTGTCATGACTCGAGAATGCATAAGGCAGAAGGAGAAGGTGACATGCCTCTAAAGAAATCTAAGGAGCAGCCGGCAACTATCCCTCGTAATTGCGTAAGAGGATCTCGTATCCCTACCTCATCTCGCACCAAAGGTAAGGCATCACAATCCTGCTCCCAAAGTTGCTTCTTCTTCTTCTTTTTCTCCCAAAGTTGATAAGCCTAGAATTTCAAATGATGATGGCCCATCCACCTCTGGATCCTTTGATATTGTTGATCACCTTAAAAGGACTAAAGTTCAAATTTCAGAAGCTGAATACTACCAAACCCACCCTAAAGCTTTTGCCAAGATGATCCAATTTGTAAATTCCCATTCCAAGACCACCTCTAAAGGCCTTTTGCCCACACCTCCTTCTGCACCACAACCTAGCCTGGTAGCTGCTGTCACCTCACCTGGAGACAAAATCAAGCCTTTTTATGTAACACTTCTTATAGCTGGCCATAGGCTCAGTAACTGTGTCATAGATTCCGGAGCCTCAGATAATGTGATGCCTGCTAAGGTAGCTCATGCTTTAGGCTTGACCCTTACTCGCACTTATGGATCTTGCTACTCCATGGAAAGTAAGGAAGTACCTTTAGTTGGAAGGATTAAAGATGCACAAGTGGCTTTTGCTGCTTTACCTGAGAAGAAGGTCTTGGCTACCATCCTAGTAGCAGACATTCCTCCTTCCTATGGAATGTTGCTAAGTAGGAACTTCTGTAAAGATGTGGGTGGAGAGATTCAAATGGATTGGTCACACACACTCATACCTGTCCATGGACAAATGAAGAAGTTACTACCTGAGAAGCAGTCTGAGTATATTGTGCAGAAGACTGATGATCCTAAGGCACAAATACTCTATGAGGACAGGGGCCATGGTAATTACATGATTTTATCCCCTGATGAAATCCAACCCTCCAAAGTATCACCAAAAGATCCTAACGGCATCTGGACTTTAGAATTTGATGGAAGTTGTTCCTCGGCTGGTTCTGGAGCTGGCGTCTTGCTAGTATCACCTGAAGGCTGCCTCGCACTTTTTCATTTAAGTTGCAGTTCGAGAACACCAACAACACGGCAGAGTATGAGGCTCTCCTTCTTGGACTGCAAGTAGCCAAAGAACAAGGTGTAAAAAATCTTCTGGCTCGTGGTGATGCAGAGCTGATTGTGAAGCAAGTCAGAAGCCTTTTTCAGGTAAAGAATGGAAGGCTGAAGCATTATCGGAATCAGGTTTGGGATTCAATTGAATTCCTTGATGCCTTCTCTATTGAAGCAATACCCAGAGAAAAGAACCGCAGGGCTGATTCACCGGCCGTCTCTGTGGTCATTATTGATTCCCCATCCTGAATTCTCTCAGGACAAGTTCACTATTGAAATGGTCCACCGGCCTAGTGTTCCTGACAATACTAATAACTGGCAAGTTTTCAACGATGACCAGCATCTGCTTTCCTTCCTGGAACTCAAGGGGAACTTCGAACAACTATATTTTGAGGGAAGTGACAACCTGCCTCGTGAGAGTGTGTCCTCTGACCAAGCTGTCACCCAAGGAGAAGAAACTGATCAGGAAGGGTGCATTAAGCTCAAAGGAAACAAGGTTCCCAAAGGTTTGGTGAGTTTGGAGGAGTTGTTTGATAAACACGACAGATACGTGAAATCTAAAGCTTCTACTGGACCTCTGCAATCAGCTGAGTATGATAAAATTGATATTGGGAGTTCTGATGACCCGAGGCTGGTAAATATTGGGAAATGTTGCACAACAGAAGAGAGGAGAAGAGCAATTGATCTTCTAAGGAAGTATAAGGATGTTCTTGCATATTCTTATGAAGATCTAAAAGCCTTCAAGCCAAAGGAAATGCAGCACTCTATTCCTCTCAAACCAGGAATCAAGCCTTTCAAGCAGAAGCAAAGGCAGTACAATCCAAAAATAGCTGACACCATCTTTCAGGAGATCCAGAAGTTGTTGAAGGCTAAGATTATTTTTCCCATTCACCATTCAACATGGATTGCAAACATTGTGCCTGTTAGAAAAAAGAATGGAGAGATCCGCATCTGTGTTGATTTCAGAAACCTGAATCAGGCCTCTCTGAAAGATAACTACCCTCTGCCTATGATGGATCAGATTTTGCAAGCAGTAACAGGATCCGAGATGTTATCTATGCTTGATGGATTCTCGGGATACAATCAGGTAGAGGTTGACACTGCAGATCAACACAAGACAGCCTTCACCACTCCTTGGGGTACCTTTGCCTACAAGAGAATGCCTTTTGGGCTGATTAATGCTGGTGCCACTTTCCAGAGAGCTATGGATTTGGCTTTTGGAAGCTTGAAAGGGAAATGTATAGTCATATACCTTGATGACCTGACAGTGTTTTCAAAGACAAGAGCAGATCACTTAGACCACCTGGAAACAGTTCTACAGAGATGCCGAGAGCATGGAATTTCTTTAAATCCAAAATTTGTCTTCTGTGTTACAGAAGGAAAACTATTAGGGCACATTGTCTCAAAGGACGGCATCAAGATTGATCCCGAACGAGTTCAAGCCATTCAGCAAATCCCTCTCCCTACTAGTAAAAAAGGCATGCATTCCTTCTTCGGTAAGATCAATTTCTTAAGAAGATTTATCCCTGATTTTGCTGAATTAACGTTGAATATTTCTCAGATGATGAAAGGGAAGAAAACATTTGGATGGTCTTCTGAAGGAAAGGAATCCTTTGAGGGTATCAAGAAAGCCATTGCTAAAACTCCAGTTTTGGCCTGCCCTGACTTCAACAAAGATTTCGTCATCTATTGCTACGCTACAGACAATACCCTGGCTGCTGTCTTAACCCAAGAAGATTCTGATGGACATGAGCTACCAATTGCCTTCATGAGCTATATCCTGAAGGATCATGAGCTAAAGTACACCATGATGGAGAAGCATGCTTTTGCAGTAGTCAAGGCTGTTAAGCAGTTTCACTTTTATATCCTCAATTCTCACTCCATGGTGCTGGTTCCAGATACGACTGTTAAGTCAATCCTTACACAACAAGAATTTGGATCCAAGAGGGGCAACTGGGTGGCTAAGGTCCAGGAGTATGACATTGATATCAAACCGACCAAGCTGGTTCGTGGCAAGGGTCTTTGTGAGCTCATTGCTGAAGGAGCCAAACATGAGTTGCTGGAGGAGAAAGCTGACATTCCTACTGTTCTATTCCTTAGTTCAGTCGATGAATGGTATGCCGACATCGCCCATTTTCTCACCTATGGGGAATGCCCCTCTCATTTAACTGCCAAGGAAAAGAGGACTGTTAAATTGAGATCAGCGCAATATGTACTGTGGGAAAATGCTTTGTTCAAGCGTGGCTTAGATGGGAGATTCCTGAAATGTGTTGATAAGGAACAACAGAGAAAGTTGCTCTCAGCTTTCCATGATCAGGCGTGTGGAGGGCACTATTCGTCAACAGTCACAGCTCACAAGATACTCCGGGGAGGGTATTACTGGCCTTCCTTGTTCAGAGATGCATCCAAGTGGGTGGATAAATGCGAGGCCTGTCAGACTTTTGTGGGAAGACCCAAACTGGCCGCTTTGCCTCTCAAGCCAGTTGTGATCGAGGAACCATTTCAACAGTGGGGTCTAGACTTCATTGGTACACTCAACCCTGTTTCTAGTGCTGGGCACACTCATGTGCTAACTGCCACTGACTACTTCACCAAATGGGTGGAAGCTATCCCAGTCAAGAGCACTACTTCTGAAGTAGTATGCAACTTCATCAAGGAGAACATCTTGGTAAGGTATGGTGTACCTAACAAGATTGTAACAGATAATGCTTCAAACTTCTCCTCAACTGAGATCATGGATTTCTACTACGGGTATGGCATCTCTCTGGCTCATTCTTCAGATTATTATCCCCAGGGAAATGGACAAGGTAATCCACCAACAAAATCTGGTGACTATCATAAGGAAGTTGGTCAATGAGTCTCATAAACCGGCATAAGAAGCTTTATGATGCTCTTTGGGCAGACAGATCACACTTAAAAGAGCCATTGGAATGTCCCCTTTCAAGTAGTGTATGGAGTAGAGGCTCAATTGCCGCTGATGACAAGTGGAACCGCCACCTGCACCGATGAAGGCCATGAAGACACTAGTTTCAAAGTGATGCTCTGGACAAAAGAATCATGTACCGCACAAACCGAACGAGGATAGATTGGAGGTTGTTGATGAATATCTGCTCACCAGCAGAAGGTGAAGGTTCTGTTCGATAAGAAAGCTAGGTCCAGAGAGTTCCAAGTTGGTGATACCGTGCTGTTATGGGACAAAAGACATGAACCTCGTGGAAGCCATGGAAAATTTGATTCTCGTGGCTTGGACCTTTCAAGATAAGACACTTTCACTGGTAAGGACTCTTTCTATCTTGATTACATGGATGGTTCTCCCTCCCACTTCCTTATAGTGGGCGATTTGAAGTCGCTCAAGTCCTAGGTGACTAGGAGCCCCTTTGTATATTCTGCATGCTGTTTTTGCTTTTCCCGCTTTTGGTGTGTTTCTTCTTGTGTGTGTGTCGCCCTCGTATTGGTTTGTTTTGACTCGTGGCCCAATGGATAAGGCACTGTGTCCGCTTCACCGAGTTATCTAAGTTCTTGCCTTGTCTCATTCCATGAATTTATACCAAGTCATCCCTAGAAGGAGCCAGCTGTTGTCCACTCAAAATTCCCCGTTCTGATAAGAGTAAAATTTCAAAATTTTGAGTCTTAAGTGTTTTTCTCTGAGATGCCTAAGTCGTGAAATCGAAAAAATCTGTGTTCTGGGTCATTTTGTGTGATTTTCGGGCCTGTTCGGAACTTTTTGTCCCATCTGTCCCAAGTGTGAAAGTGTCTTCTGTTCTCCGATCGGCCGAAACCTCCGAATTTGTCCCATTTTCGGGCCTGTCGGAAGTTTTTGTCCCAAGTGCCCCAAAGCCAAAAATGCAAACTGTTCCATTTCGGCCGAATCATCCTTCCCGCGTACTTCACACTTTCCGTCCCGAATGTCCCAAGTAAAAGTGCGAGTCGCTCCATTTTGCCCGAATCGCCGAACCGCGTGCTCGGAACTTTTCGTCCCGAATGTCCCAAGTCCAAATGGGCCCGCTGTTCCAATTTCGGCCGATTCACCCGATTTTGTCCCAACTGTCCCGAGTTCCAAATTGCTCTGTTCCATTTTCGGCCGGTTCACCCGGACCGCGTCCTTCGCGCAATTTTGTCCTAACCGCCCATTCAAAAAAGTGTGAGCTTTCCTATTTCGGCCGAGTTTGGTCGAGTCACGTATTTGAACTTTTTGTCCCGAATGTCCCAAGTCCAAACGGCCCATTGCTCCAATTTCGGCCGAAACACCCGAACCGCGTCCTTCGCGCATTTTCGCCCCATTTGTCCCAAATACATTTGTGCGTCTTCTCCTTGCTTTCGCCCGAACTGCCGAGCCGCGTGTTTCGCGCGATTCGCGTCTCACCGTCCCAAGCGTCATTCACAAGTAGTTTTCCCGCTCGACCCGAATATGCTGTTTTTCAAAAAATAAATTTAAGTCGCGGCTCGATGCTATCAATCCGAAAATCAAATTTCAAGAAGCGAAGCATGGCGACGAAACTTTCAAGACGCTCGGTTACATCAGTTTTCAAAGACATCCATTGACATCTTCAAGATGAAACGCCCTGGTGTGTCCTCGTGGCAAAGACGTATTTGAGACGTGGAAGAAAACTCAAGCGCGCTTTTCAAGACAGTGGGTCCTTCTCGTAATCGACACCTGCCTCCTTCTCCTTTCTTTTCTCTTCTTCCCTTTCTTTTCGTATTCCTTGTAATTAGTTAAGGCATTGCAATTGGCGGTCCTTAACTATTCTTTAGTTAAAAGAAACGGTTACGAGGAGTAATGGATTTGTAATCTATATAATGGCCTTTCCACGCCATTTTACAGAAGGAGGAAGAACTTGGATATTGGCCGAAAGTGTAAATAGATCTTAAAGAAATCAATACAAAAGGGCTTTCCATTCTTTGTCTATCTAATTCTTGTTGTCTCTGTGTTCTCCTTTAATATTGTGAAGATCATTTTGTTCCTAACTCGTTTATTCTCTCTGATTGCATACGTTCAGTTTTGCAAATACAGTGATCTTGTACAACCAAGAAGGAACTTTGTGTCCTTGATTAACAAATCTGAAGAAGGTTATTTATGGAACTTTGTGTCCTTAAATTTAATCTCATTCAACCAACGCAAATGATCTTGTCTTAAATCCTTCGAAGCTTCGCATACACGAAGAATTATTCTGCCATCTATAATTCCGAATGTTGCTATTCTGCCTGTCTTCTAATTCCCTTTCTTCAGCCCTTGTGTAACTGATAATCCTTGTAAAAGAACACTTTCGTAATATCCAAGTTCGACCATAAAATAATGTTCTGTACTTTTGTAAATAAGTTTGTTTCAGAATAAGGGAACCTCTCCCATTAAAGAGGAGGGACTTCTTGTCCCCTGACTGTTGTTCTTCTAAAAAGTCCTATTTGAAAACCAACAAGACTCTAAGGTATAACTACACAACACACCTTCCCACAAATGATCTACAACTCTTTTCCATGGTGTGTCTAAATTAGAGAGTTCTTGATAGTCTTCATATCTCCATACTTGCTTCTTACTATTATAGAAACTTATTATCTACACGTATGTTGTTAAACACTCATACAATTCTATTGAGAAGAAGAAGAATAACATATCATATAGTTTATCATAGAGGTTATCTTCCCATTTACATGCATTAAAATCAGGTTGAGTTTTGTACCTGGGAAAACACATCCCGACCATCATACACCCAAATCTCAATATTATCCAAAGACAATCGAAACATCATGTGAATACAACATATTGATGAATAGATTGTAAAAAGGTCCTAGAAATGGAAGAAAAATGTAGTATTTTATTTCCCAATATTACCTAGGCATTTATGTGCTTCATCAAGACAAGTTTGGAAGATCACTAGAAGTGCGCATAGCCACCAAGTCACTATTTTGTTTGTTTATCAATATGTTAAAGTGCATATTCATAATCATAATAAAAACCATTTATGTATAAATATACATTATAGCACATCAAGTTGGAAACACATATAATAAGGAATCTTAATCATGATACAATATAACCAACAACACTTGTATTTCTAAGCTACCTTAACTACCCAAACACAGCTTATTGATTGCATTACATAACATAAAATATGATTATGTTAACACTTTATACATTCATGTGATAGGCCATGCATACTCACATAGTGCTCAAATAGGCTTACATACTTCAAAACCCTAACTGATTCTTCAAAACTCGGATCTTAGTGCTCAGAACTAAAAACTCCCTAAAACAATGTCACATAATCTATACTTATATGGTGGAGATTTTTCCTTCACCTCCTACATTCACCTTCCTATTAATATGCATGTTTAACAATAGATTGCATGATTTTTACAACTTATGTTAATAATAGATTAAGTTATAATTAGATTAGACCTTCCATGTTTTTATCTGCTTTAATCCTATTATTAGCCCTGCTCCATATGTTGTTTTTATCCTTTCCCTATATGTGCTTTAAATTATTTCAGTCCTTGCTTACATGCCAAGATATCCTTTTTTTATATATTTTAAGATATTTCTTGAGCACCACTCCATCCTCCGATTTGTTATTTTTATTTGTGTTCTAGAAAATCAACTAAGTCCCAAACCTTGTGTGCTTATGTGCGGAACTTCGTGGGCCAACCCTTATGTGTGTTTTATATCCATTTTCACACCTCCTACATGTGATCCCTAACCTTCCTGCATGTATAACACTTATCCATTTTCCCTTCTCTACATTAAACCTCCATTCATCAACTCATTCTGGCTAGAGGCACAACTAATTAGAGAAGAAATGGATTCAAGAGAGGAAGATTCTTGTTGTATGAAAGATGATCCAGTACTTTCTAAGAACTCAATTAACCATGAAGAAGTATGAGAAATTCATCCTTCGTCCCAAAATCAAGATGATGAATTTTTTTAATCATGGATGATATCCTTTCCAATTTTTATTCTTCAATTGATGCACAAATGTTAGATGATGAAATGTAGATAAGTAGGAAGAAAATGCATTTCTCGATACAATCATGGATGAAAAAATGGAAGAGTTTAATTCAGTTATTGAAACTAAGGTGGATGATAAAATTAAACATGATCTCTCTAAGGATATGATTTCACCACCCTCACCGAAGGAGCATGATGTCGATTAGAATTGTGAGTATGAAGTTCGCCACCGCTTTGCAAAGAGGAATATTTTTTTAAGGAATGGTCAAGATGGAGTTAAATATTCTCCTCATTTTGTTTCCCGTCATGGTTCTATCCTTCCTATCATGAGGATTATCTAAATGATCTTAATCTCAAAGTCTTTCTCTTTTAAAATGAGTTATTGAAAGAAAGTATGTGAGGTATTGAAAGAAAGTGAACCTTTGATGAAAATATATACAGAAAAATAGAGTAAAATACTTTTAAAATGAGTTTTTTCCATGTGTGGATTATATTTTCAATCATTTCTTGGAGGATTAGTGTAATTCCCCTTCTAATGAGAATATTACAGATTTCAAAGAGCAATCACTACATGAAATTTTTAAGATTGCATAAGAAACTAAAGACCCTCAACTTAGTCTTGAGATTTTGACTCAAGCCATAGAAATTAAAGATAGGTATGATATAAGCTATGTTTTTCCTTTCTATTTACAAATTTTTGATGGTGATATGGAGTAAATAGATGAGCTCAACATTTTCTTCAAATACCTGATAGATGAGCTTGAATGTCAAGGTAAGCTTTCACCTTTCTCATTTTGTGAATAAGTATGTATTCTTAAACAAAAAAATATAAAGGAATCTCAGCATCTCCTATGGATCTTTTTTATTATAAAGAAAACACCTCTACCATGAAATATAATAATGAGGAAAATGTTAAACTAATTTGTATTGAAGGTTAATAATTGTAACAAAGTGAAAAGGTGCAAGAGTCTTATGAATGGTGTCAAGATCCACTTTTTCTCACCAACTTTGGATGACCTAAATTTTTTGAATGAGATTCCATACTACAAAATTCACTTAAGGGTGATGAATTCTTCCATGATAAGATAAAGGATTGTAGTTTTGAAAGTGATGTCAAGGTCAATATTAAGTTGATGAGTTTTTAAATAAATTAATCTAGACAACAAAGTGACAATGTGCAAGATTCCTATGAACAATTTCAAAATCATATTTCATTCATCATTCCAAAAGTTGCAACTAGTTTTGAATGTGAAATCATGATGTGGTACTCACCCAAGGATGATGAAGACCTTTGTACCAATGATGTGGCCTCCATTTTCAAAATAAATTGTTCAAAAAAATAAGTGAGGGATTCAAAGAAGGTATCAAATGGAAAGAGAATCAATTTTTTCTCACTTCTTATAAGTTCCTCATTAATTTAAGGAATTATTTCATTTTGTAATGCAAGGATGATGAATGTTTCCATGAAAAAATTAGTGTTTCCATTTTTAACATAGAGGATTGGATTATAATGTTCATAAGACATTAGGTTGAGAATACAAGAACTAATAATTCCAAACATGTAACAAATTATTCTTTGAATTTAGGATTTTTTTATTACAATATATATAATATATGATCATGGAATATTGGTCTAATTCTTTCTTCTCAAGCTATGAAAAACCATCACATGATAATGGTATGATCAGATAAAGGTCTTCAAGCTTCGGAGGACTAAATTTCGTCCATTGTTCCATGATGGTCTCTACTTCTCCCAACTTGTTACTGGGTATGTGTACATTATTTCCCCATCTCTGTAAATATCCCTCCCCTGTAACATAGTTTCCTTTTTATTTTTGTTTTTCTTTCTAATTTTTGTGTATGCTCATTTATGTGTTTGTTTGGAAAAAATGACTCTATAAGCCCAATGGACAAGGTATTGGTCTATGAAGTGTCTTGAGATTATGTGGTTCATGCTTTTCCTTTCCTCATTGTGCTCAATCTAGAATAAATACCCAAGCTAGATCCATTTATTTTCATACAAATGTATAACATGAAAATTTCAAACTATCAAGCATGAAAACAAGACCCAAATGTGAAAATTTGCTCCGGGTCTTCCCGAAACCCCATCCCCTGGTCGTTTGCCTATTATTTCTTTCTCATCCTAACCTTGTAGGTCCTTCCCGCTTTTAAATGATCATGTCCTTGTTTTTCTAATGTTGTTATGATTTCATTCATCTCATACCATGAAGTGTTTTCAAAGGTTAGTTTTTCAATAGGCCTATAAAGGGACAATTATCACCATTCCATGGCTTATGTGCATCCTCTAAGATGGAAAAAAATCCCAAACTCATCTTGAGGTGGAATTGAATATCTAATAACATTTTGGAAGTGATTTAGGAAATTTTGGGGAAATTTTGAAGGTTTAGGGATAGGTGAACAACATCCGGTATTTCGGGGTAAGGAGATTATAGTCTAAAATGGTACCTGATCTCCCATGAATGATTCTAAAAGCTCCATAAAGAGTTATGTGGAAATAAAATAGTCATTATAAATATATAATAATTCTCTACAAGATGCAATCATTAAATTCTTCATATTACATGTTCACCTTTCAAGGAATGTCAAACTGTCTGAGATACACCCCGTAGTCCCCAAGTAAAGGGATATATTACAAGGAGTTTTAAGAAAAATTGAAGGATGAGACCCATACAATATATATTGTAAGTATTTTTGGATTTAAAATCATATAGTAATTCACTCAAAAATGCCTCCTCGAGCTTCAAAAACATCATCTTCAAGTCTTCTCTCTCACATGTATGGTTCTCGCAGTTAGTAAACTTTTAAGGAGGAAACATGTCACCTCTAGGTTGATGAAAATTTTTTTGTCCCTCATGTCCCTATCTTAAGGGGATAAAGGAGAAAATAAAATTTTCCCCACACCAAATTTTCCTCCGTGTTCCTCACATGACTGAGATAAACACTTTCAGAGGGATTATCTACCTATTTCTAGCCCCTCCCACTGCGGCAAAAAATGTGCCAATTTTCAAGATTGCATGAGGGAGATTTTTTTCCTCGTGTCCTTATCCCAAGGGGATAATAAAATTTTCTCCTCTCTTTCCCCTTCCATGGTTTTTCGTATGATCAAGTTTAATACCCTCAAAGTGTCTAAGCTATCCTTTCCTCACTCCTCCTCACAAAATAAAACCGTACCACTTATCATCACTACTCGAGGGAACATTTTTCCATCCTTGTGTCCCTATCCCAATTAAATATAGGGGAAAAGATCATTCTCCCCAGTCTATCCCTTTTCATGGTTCTCCATATGACTTGGTCACAACCCCTTAATGCTAAAATGTGGTTTTATCCTTCTCCTCATTATCCAGTCACAAAGTGACACTTATTAAGAAGATGTGAGTTCATATTTTTATATCCCTCTTATCCTATCCTAAGAAGATATATGGGATAGTAAAATTCACCCCAACCCAAAGATTTTTAAAACCCTTACTTTACCCTAGCTAATTTGGTCTTCTCCTTCTCCTCATCATCCAATCACGAAGTAACACTTATTAAGAGGAGGTGAGGGTGAAGTTTTATATCCCTCTTATCCCTATTCAAATGGAAAATAGGTTACAATAAATTGTTCCTTAGTATAAATATTTTAAAGAACCTAACGTTTCCCTAGTTGCTTATACTGCTATGTATAAATTGGAGTGTCGGATGACAATCAAATATTGAAAATGACTAACTACTAAGGGTTTTCTCACCTAATTAGACAAATAATCCACTCTTAAATCCATAAAACATATAATTACTTGTAAACATATCCACCATGTAGCTAAAATCATTCTAGAGCATCCATGATTGTAAAAATGGAGGTAATCTCTCTGCAGATGAACCAAGAAACTATTCATACCAAGGATTTTAGTTGAGTTTAATTCTCCAAAGAAACACTATGATAACTAAAGTTTAGTGACTCCATTAATGGCTTCCATGAAACATTTAGGTCTAAAATCCTTTCCATGTGAAACTATTGTTTTGATTTTCAAGAGTTTGAGTGGGAGGAATAGAGTGAAATTTGGAGCACTAGATCGTAACAACGAGTTGAATTCAAAAATAATGTTTATGATGTAAACTGATGCCAAAATGGATATTTACTAAAAATATTATGTGGCATCCCCATACGCATGTTTAAAATAATAATTATTTTAAATTTCATGTTTTGATATTTCAACTCATTTGGAAACATTGTAAAATAGTAGGAAGGGCAAAATTGACAAATTTCCTAAAAAGCAAAAAAGAAAAAAAAATCTACTAAACATATAAAATTTTGTAAAATTGTAAATAAGAATCAGTGGTGTTGAATTAATTATTAAAGAGGATTTAGAATTTCAAATTTGAGAAAAATAAGTTACATATCCCGAAATATCAGGATTTGGTCCCACCTACTAAAAATAGAAAGTCTTCATTTTGGATGTAAAAAGTTGTAGTTGTCTCCAATTACACTCTTATTTCTTATTTATTACATCTTCATGGAGTTTTAAGGTTGTTAAATAGATAAAAAATTAAATTCATCAATCAATGAGGTCTTGAAGCATCATCATATTTAAATTTTTGTATGTAGTAAGATAAAACATAACAAGGCACAACAAGTAAAAATCCAGAGACATTGTGTAGTTAGAAAAGATTCAAGAGATCAATTAAAATTAAAGATAAGGGGATCATCATGAATTTTTAGTCAAGTTGGATCCATGATAACCTCTTTAGAGAGGTGGTTATGTTGGGTGATCTCGAGTGATTTGAGTTGATCTCGACCAACTGGTCAAGGTGAGATGGTTTAGTGAGCTTAGTGAGTTGGTTGAGGTAAATTATTGCAAGTAAGATCTATCAAGCATGATTTTTCAAAATTGAAGGTAATGAACAAAGAGAACAAAGTGATTTCATATTCCAAAAAATGATGTAATCGGGAAAAGTCTATTACGGGTCTCATATAACTTCTCGGGACAAGAAAGAGTGATTCATTGAATCCTTTATCTCTTCAAGGGCATCCAAGAAGTTCTTACCCAATGGCAGAGCTTCCACATCATGGAAAATAATTCATCTTGCATCAAGGTCCTGAAATTTCTCCATTATGTGACATTTTGTCAACTGTTGAAGAGTCATTCCCTTGGATTCAATAAATTCTCAAAATTGATCTAAGAACAACACATCAACCTATCATGTCTGATATAGGAGATATGTCAAGAACTTTTATGTATAAGAAAAGGAAGAATTTTGGAAGAAAAATGTACTAAGAGGGGGGTGAATCAGTCCTATAATGATTTTTACTCCATTTACCAAACCATACACTCATCCCATGTGTTCTTATTAAGATATACAAAATTCAATCACAACAACATGAATTCAGATGTAGAACACCTAAATACCTTATATAAGTTTTCAACCCTCATGGGGAAGAAAAACCACTAAAACTCTACTTATATTACAAAAAGTAAAGAAATTTAGTGAAGCACCAACATAAGAAGAAACACTAACCCCTAGTTTAGTAGAGAACCAACCCCTAATTTAGTGAAGTACACAATCCAAAAGGAGGCTAAAACCCCTAACATGAATAAGAACCAACTCATCCACCTGATGATGATGATCTCATAAATATTTTTCTACCACAACTCATGGATATCACTAATTTTGTTCACATAATCACAATCAAAGCCTCATTGCTTCAACTCACTCTATCTTCTTTCTTCTCAACTTATCTTGGCTCTTAACATTTGAATATAGGCTCTCAATCAGTATATGACCTATAGAAACCTTCCTCATCCTTTAAATCATGCCTTCATACCTGTTATTCATTTCTACATGAGTCACACTTTTCCCTCCATGAGCACTATTTCAAAAATGAACTCCTAACATCACTTTTATACCCATTTATTAGTTCTAACACAAGGATGGTTGGTCCTCATGCTTTGTTTCAAGCAATACAACTTAACAACATCCCAAAATTGTTATATAAATGTTCACATATTACCCATATAGGTCATTCATGCCCAAAATCATCAAACTTGCACAAAACAAGCTCAAAACCCCATCACTAGGATGAGTAAAATCCACTAACACAAAAACCATGATTATTCAAGATCTAAAATTCATCACACATGTGTAATATATCATAAAAACATTATCCATGGTCGTTAATTATATTTTACCAATCAAATAAACCATAACACAAGATAAAAGGCTCATATACTTAATCAAACAACTGCATCAAGTACCATATCTTCACCTTGGGCCTCAATACCACCAAAGATCAACTCAAATATGACATGTAGCCACTTAATGGAATCCTTATGACCTTTATATCACATCCATACATTTTATATCTCATGAAAGATCCATGTTTCCAAACCACATCTACTTTCCTCTTCTCTAAAGCATACCGCCCTGAAACACATTTTTGCAAACTCAACTAGTTTGCACCCTTTCTACCATTTTAAAGACCTCAAAATTCCTTCAATAGGAATAAAATTCATCCCTATTTTCTTTTTAGGTGATATAAATAGTCAATCAATACATTTCATTCCTTAACTAACTAAGTCTTTTAGCACGAGCAAACCTATCCTTAAAAATATACAACTTTCTTCCTCATAAACTTACTTGAAAGAACCATAAAATTAACTCACCAAGACACTAATATTATATGACCAGAAATACCTATGCATATTATTTCTATAACATATCATAACTCCTTCCAAATCTAAGATAAAGGCCTTCAACTAATATCATATCTGTAAACTACTCCTTAAGCCTTTTAGGAATCTAGAATTGACCATGAGTCCAACTTGCTCCATCACCTAAAACATTATTTCAAAAATTAGAAATATAATGTAACACCTTATACATGATTTCTAAGCACTCGAAACATTCACCAAGCATGAATAACTCAGAAACATCATCTTACCTCATGAAGCTACTTAACACCCTACTAGATCAAACATCCTTTAGATTTGACCCTCAAATAGTAGGTTATAACTTTTCCATACCATATAAAATACATACGTTTTATATAAAATTGGAAATCTCAAAAATAGGATTAAAAAAACTTGAATTTAGTCTCAACTCTTCTTGTAGCTCCTTCAATATCATTATTAGTATAAGCTACTCCAAACTACCCCAAAACTAATCTTCACAAATAGGGCACACTTTGCCTTTTTTAAACTCAAAAATGACTTGAAAATATCATAAAAATCTAGGAAAAATCTAGTGATAAAAATAATTTCAATTTATTCTTTACCTCTTTGGGAAACTTCTTCACAAACTAGACTTCTTCATAAACAAGAATTTTTAGGTGGGTCCTACATACTTTCAAAAGTAATATCTTACCTTTCTTGAATCTAGAAGACTCATATACAACATCAAATAATAAATTCTATAAAACCAATCAATACAGGATCATTTCACACCTTTTTCTCTAAGTCACTTTTAGCTAGGGTTTAGTTAGGGTTTTAAAGAAACTTATCTTGTTAACAATCATTCATAAAAATGTGACAATAAAACCACCTCATTATTTTTGAAACATTCATAACTAACCTAAGAATATATTCCAAATATATCAGGTTCCCATGCAAAGAATACAATTCACAACGAGCATTAGAAGGTCCAATTTTACTTCAAAATCACATTTTAACTTACCGGGTTTCAAAAATTGATGTATCTTGCATTTCCTTCTTCATAATGACCTAAAAATTGTCCTGAAGCATCATGATAACATACTCACCATCTATCTGAAATACATCTTAAAATCTTTATCCAATCTCATTTACCCATGTGCACCAACTTATTTCTCATTGTTTTATTTCCAATGACCTCATACATGCATCATACCTCTAATACATGAACTTAAACTCACCATAAATTTCCTATATACCATCACCATACTGTTACCATGCTTATACAATACTGATTAGATTCAAAAATCATAGCTCCTTACCATTATGCATGCTCCAAGACTATGAATAGGCTTGGAATGACCTAACTCAACCATGTAACCTCATGAATTGACCTTGATGACCTCATACATAATCATTAACACCTTTGACACAACATAAAAACCATGTTTGACCTCATGAAAACATTCAAACCACTCAAGAGAACTCATACCATAACTTAACTAACTAGACCATGCACCAAAACCTCATATAACATCACAAAACTTGACACTAATAATCAACCTTCATGCTTGACATTTGATATAAAAATCATGGATACTCACATGACCTCATAACACCCTTCACCATCAATGGACTTGAGATCAACTATACAACAAACACACAATGGCCAACAATATACCCCTTTGTCATTAATGATAACTACCTTCAAAAACATTGATGGCAAGCAATAAAACCAAACACACATACATGACCTCATTTATATGTTTCTTATGCTTCTCTTCCCATTTTAAATCTATGAAAAATGATACAATGATAACAAGACATGGAAAATGACAACACACAACATCAAATGATGGAAATAATGACCAAACTCAACTCAATTTCTCAAGATACTCCCCCTTGCACCGTGATTTCTCTGTCTAACCTCAATAAAAGTAATGAATGATCCATAAACCTATGATGAGCCTCAAAACATCCCCCTAAGAATATATACACTTCACTTTGTCTTCATTCATTTTAAGAATCTTGATCTAGGTCTAAACCATGCAAAAATCATAAAATTTACCTCTAATACTTGTAAAACCTCCTTTAGGATCATTATCCATAAATAATGTCTTGAGAGTAATTTATACCAACTTTATCAAGTTCTAAAACCCAACATATATCATGAAAATACTTCTCATTACTCCCCCTGGGATTATATTCCTAATATCTCACTAAAAATGAAAAATTTGGGGCTCTTACCTTGATTTTATGACATGAAAAAGAAATCCACTCATTTGTCATAGACATGAAATCATATTTCATTGGTCTTTGTCCTATTCTTATGTCAATACATATAATAGAGATATTAGTGAGATCCCCTACACACATGCTTGCAATCAATCATACTTAATTCCAAACATCTCTTTCTTACTATCATAGACACTTTATACTCTCTATTGAAGGACAATATCAACATCTTCTATCTTATGAAGTTTTCTCAGCCTATACCAACACATTTCAGTACTATGAAACAACATATATCCTCTGAAAACTCATTTTGACTTCATATTGTACTTTCCCTCTAATTCCATAGTCTTCAATTTTCAAACATGAATTAAGAAGTTATATCTCCTCCCTGCAACATAATTTCCTTCTCATCACAAGTATCAAAATCACTTCATGCTTTATAAATCAAATTTCAAACCTATATATCTGAATAAGACAAAAATGCTTACTTATTTTTTGTCATTCACATATATGCAAACATACTTCATGAAGAATACTACTTTCTTTTGACCTTCATGGTCCTTCATTATACCTCAAGTCTTTAACCTAGTCACACATGATCTGAAAAACCCTCTTGACATACTGTACTCATGCATGGAACATCATTGTAGACTTTAATTGCCTATGTGTATGATTTTAAAGATTACACATTAACTTAGAATCTTAGTTCTGTAACCTTGTAAAAATATAGCAGAAACACAACAAAAATGTAGAAAAATTGCAGCAAAAATGTAGCACATGAGCAAGATCACCCTGAAGATTCAATAAAATTCATTTTTCACCACTTCCAAGGTGAGTGATCATACTAAAAATATTCTCATTCATGACTCAATAAGGTATACTCATCATTTGAGCTCTTAACAATCTAAAAGGCACTAGTGGAGTACCTTTATAGTATTTATTCAACTAAACTCAGACTTGGATAATGAAAAATGAATAACCACACACCTTAACATCCTTCAAGATTTATCCTTTTGCGTACCTATACCTACATTCCCTTCTTAATACATCAACACCACCTATGTTTCATACTTCTAAGCAACTAAAAGACATTCACTCTTGATAATTTATCGTATCAGACTTATATTACCATCTTAAATAACATATGACCTCTTATTCCTTTAGAATTCTTGAATAGGAATACATACACAAATTTAAATTCCTTGGCACAATGGACACCTTTTGATGAAAATGACTCCTTAAATTTAAAAATTATTTGACTTAGAATACACATAATGTAATGACAGACCTTTTTCTCATTCAACCTTTGAGACACACACTCATAATCTTGTGTTAATGGAACCCTTAACACCATGAGACAAAGATTTATGATGTATATACTATTTCCTTATGACATGGGTAGAGACATCAAGTTATAAGACTCAATCTTTGATCACTTGGATAGACCATACTGAAGACATATAACTCAAGTACCAGCTTTGAAAATCCATTTCTTTGAACATCAAGATTCAACTAAGTAATACACCATTTTATCATAATTAGACAGGATGGAGAACAATATAAAACTTAATACTTCTCGGAGCATCAAAAGTATCTCGATATTCCACAAAATCATTTCACACAAACATGACCACCATGAACTTTTTTAAATATTCCAAGATCATGACCTTGAAATAAAAATATCTAGATAACTTTCACAATGACAAATATGCATACTTAGATAATCAAACCTAGACATACAGACTTACCGCACAACCTCTCAATCAATTTTCAAAATTAGACTCAATTTTTTTTTACTTTTTATGACAATATAGACTCACTCATAACACTATTCTAGAACACAAGGAATAACAACACTTTAAGACTTATAATATTAGATACCTATTAATGACAAGAGCTCGAAAATGCATTGATAGATCACATATCATACCTTATCACACTTTAAATGTCCCACACACATGGCTTATTCAAATTCTCGTGCACTGAAGAATTGAGACACATATGACATTCTTCACTTTTGACCCCTTAAACTAAGGAAAAATACCTCCTTGTTCTGATTTGGACCCTTCTTTAACAAATCTCATTGGATTAGAATTCAAACTATGCATATTGGATTGATAATTATTGCACTTTATATCTTTGAATTGATTAACATACTTCTTTTCCTTGGATCAAACATGGATGCCTTGGACTCATTCATGAGAGTATTCCTTTTGAAAACTATTCCACTTTGAGCTTGAAATTCACTAGTGTACCTTGAAGATCCTACTTGGTGACAATACCTTGCAATATGCCCTTTCTTATGACATTTGTGACACAAATTATCATTATTATTTCCTCTTCCTTTAAACACACTTAGGTTCGAACCTCAATCCTTAGCTCTATGACCATACTCACAACATGAGTGACATTTACCTTTAAAGAAAACTACATCATTCTTAAGAGACCTCATTTTACAATGTCTAGCTCTATGACCAAACTCATGAAAAACATAGAAATATCCATTAAATTAAGAACCATATCTCATAGCATTAGGTTTTATAAAAAAATAAATATATCCTTTAAATTAAGAATCATTCCTACAATTTTTTATACTTCATTTTCCAAACCATACATTCATCAATTAAGTTTTCCATACATCATTCATAACCATGTTTTTTTATTATGTTATACAAATTTCTATCACAATAACATAAAGAAAGATGTACAACACATAAAATCTATATGGAAGTGGGAAATCCTCATGGGGAATAAAGCCCACTAATTGTTTTCTTATATTACACAAAGAAAAAAATACAATGAAGTGCCAACTTCACAAGGAACATCAACCCATTGTTTGGTAGAACACTAACCCTACAAGGACCACCAACCCCTAATTAAGTGAAGAAAAAACTCCATAAGGAGGATAAAACCCCAAGATGACTAGGCACCAACTCAACCACCTAATGATTATGATCTCTATTTTTTTTTCTTCCACATATGATGAAGATCACTAATTCATCTCACATAATCACAATCAAACCCTCATCGCTTCAACTCAGTCTATATTCTTTTTCTCAACTTGTCTTGGCTCTAAACACATGTATAAATTATATCAAGCAATATTCAACCTGTAACAACCTTCCTTTTCCTTAAAATCATTCATTCATACATGTTAGTAATTTCTACATGGGTCACACTTTTCCTCCAAGAGCACTAGTTCAAAAATGAACTCCTAACATCACTTTTATAACCATTTATTTTTTCTAACACAAGGTAGGTCCGTCCTTATGATTTTATTTTAACAAATATAACTTAATAAGGTCCGAAAAATTCAATAAAATGTTCACATATGACCCATACAAGTTGGGCATGCCCAAAACCATCAAACTTGCACCAAACAAGCTGAAAACCTCATCACTAGGATGGTTAAAATAAAATAATACAAAAACCATGATTATTAAATGTCTAAAATTCATCAAACACATGTAAAATATTATAACAAAATAATCCCTAGTTTTTAATTATCTTTTACCAATCAAATAAATCATAACACAAGCCAAAAGGCTCATATCCTTCACCAAACAAATGTATCCATCACCATGTATTCACCTTTAGGCCTCAAGACCACCCAAGACAAGATAAAATAGAGAATTTAACCACTAAATGTAATTCTTATATCCTTTGTATTACATACATTCATCTTATAGCTCATGAAACATCTATGTGTTCAAACCACGACTAATTTCCTCTTCTCCAAACCATGTTGCCCCAAAACTAGTTTTGTAAACTCAACTAGTTTTCACCATTTCAACCACTTTAAATACCTCCATATTCATTAAATATGAATAAAAATAATCCATATTAAATTTCTAGATGATATAAATAATAAAAAAATCATTTACATCCTTCAAATAGCTCAATCTTTCATTTGAGAAAACCTATGCCTGAAAACAAGACAACATTCTTCCTCACAAAGTTACCTAACAGATCCATGAAATAAAATAACCAAGAAACAAAATATATACCAATATAAATCCATCATAATCCTCTTTCCATAACATATTATAATTCCTTCCAACTCTAAGTGGAAGGTCTTCAATGAAGACCATCTCTATAAACTACTCCTTAAGCCTTCTAGGACTCAAGAACTCGACCATGAGACAAACTTGCTCCATTCCATAAAAATTACTTCCACACTTAAAAACGCCATGTACCACCCTTATAAAATATTTCTAAGCACTCATAAACCTTCACCAAGCATGATCAACTTAGACGCATCCTCATTAACCTACTTAGCACCTTGATAGATCAAGTGTCCCTCATATTTAACCCTCAAAAGAATAGGTTATAAATTTAATATGGATTATTTTATTCAATCTATCCAATCTCATTTACCCATTATTATCATCTTATTTCTCACATTTTTCTTCCCAAAGACCTCATACATGTATCATACCTCCGAGATCCGACCTCAAACTCACTTCAGTAAATTCCCGTATACTATCAAAATGTTGATACCAAGATTGAAAATATTTATTAGATTCAAAAACCATAGCTTCTTACCATTCTGAATGCTCAAGGACTAGGAATTGGCTTGGAATGACTTGACTCAAGGTCATGTAACCTCATAACATGACCTTACTGACCTCATACAGACTTAATAAAAATTTACATACCATAACAACAATTTTTTACCTCATTACAACATTAAACCCACTCAAGAGATCTCATACCATGACTTAACTCACTAGACCATGTACCAGGACCTCATAAAACATCACAAAACTTGACACTACCAATCATACTTCATGTTTGACATTTGATTAACACTTCATAGAAACTAACATGATCTCATAAAACCCATTTCCATCAATATAATTGACATCAGTGATAAACAAAAAACACAATGGCTAAAAAAGAAGGCCCAAGAAACTTCTCACTTCTCCAATGTCACCTGAGGTATACATTATGTTGAAGTTTCTAGGCCTAAGAAAGAAAAGGATAATGAGAATATAAATCCATAATAATATGATTTTATCCTCATATCATTGGGGAAATCTTTAGATCAGGGTGATTCTCATATTTTCAAAAAATCCTATTCATGCCTCCTCATTCAGAATGAAGAATACAAGGAAAAAATTGTGCAATTAGAGAAAAAAGTAATAACACTTGGTGATTGCATTCAACCCTTCTTGGATCCCAATTCAACATCTTCTCTTCCCATAGAATAAATTCCTCCAATCATAATTTTTGATCCTAAGGTGATCAATAAATCACAAGGTTACATGATGTATGGGAATGGAAATGGTAATTTGATTGAGAAAATCATTGAGTAAAGCATGAAATTTTTGCAGAGGTCATCTCTCTAATCAAGTACATTCTTTCCATTTTTTTAGAATTAAAGGAAGTGAAGGATGAGATCCTAAAATATATGATCTAAATGGATGAGATGTTTCCAATTTTTTACGAGATGATCTCCTTTAACTCCCACACCATTATGAGTAATATTATGTTTGCATCAACTACTAAGAACTTGTCTCTAGTTTGGTTCCACATCATTGATGAGGGATAATATATGATAGTATATGCCATATTCAAACTTGATTTTTGTGTACAACATGCTTTTGAGATCTTTTATGATGTTTATAAATGTGTTTAAAAACATGAGTTCATTCCACTCACCAAAAATTTCTCATTAGAAGAACTCATTATCTCCTTCCAGGGAGTAAGTTAAGAAAGAGTCAGGTAACTCTCTTTCCTTCGATGAAGATAACTTAAAATCTATTTCTAACATCAGATACTCCATTTTGGTAATTGTAAAAATATCATGAAAGGTGGATCATTCAATGTAAGAAGATAAATGACATTCCCTAGGCATGGATCAAGGTATTGGTTTTTGTTTTCATTCCAGAGGTGAACATTGACATCTCTGTAACTCAATTCAATAAGGAATTTTAGGAACGAGAGTCTCTTCCAATAACTCTTCCATAGGGGTCATGAATTAGAGAGTTCTTCTTCATAAGGAGCTTCTTCATTAGATATGTAAACTTCTTCCTCCTTTTCTCTTTCTTCTCTCCCCCTTTCTAATTATTCATTGAATAAATCATGGTATTATTTCCCATTCAATTAGGTCAATTTCTAAGGTTGAATTGTAAAAGTCCCTTTAATTTTTAAAACGGTAACTTATTTTCACTTTGTAGGAAGATGTAAAGTCACAAGTTAAATGATATCATAAAGATTCATGTGGGGGTAGGTGAAAGGTCAATTAATAATGTTCTAAGTTGGGATGGCTTCTCCATTGCAAAGGATCTAAAAAAATCCTAAAATTTTAGTTCTTGGTAGCAATCATGTATTATGGTTTAGATGTTGAGATTTGTATCACCAACACAAGAAATAAAAGCTACATTTCTTCCATTTCCCTTTTTATGTTTTCCTCTATTCTCTTTCTTTTTCTGCACTTTGCAAGCATAGTGATCAAGAAGGAACTTTTCATCCTTGATAAATGAATATAAGGAATTATGTGTACTTAATTTTTAGTCTCACTAATGACTTACATTGTTTCTTTCCTCTAATTGAATGTTGAACTTCTTTGGTTATTTTTTGTAAAATTTGTTATTTCCTACTCACAACGATAACCATCCCTTTCCTAATTTCTCTCATTCATCCCTCATCACTAAAATTTCTTCCTTTGTACCTATCTATACAAGCACATTGAAAAGGTTTGGTGAAGTGTTCTGTATGATCCCTGGCCTAGTTTCCCACCCGACAATAGTTAGATAGAATTAGCATAGTTAACATTCAATGATGGGAGCCTCCCCATACACAAGAAAGAGGGTCGTGGCCCCGTGAGTGTTGGTGGAAAAACATAATTTACAACAGGACAAATTATTTAACTAACAATTAGGCAACTCATGAATACTATAGGAGATTCAACTCCTTCACCCTTTTAAATTATAATGGAGGATACATTGCGCTTTGATGCATAATAATATATTATCAAATATTTGTAAAAAATTAGACATACTAGTGTATGGCCATGAGTAATGGCTTCCTTGGTGTTCTCAAATGCAAGCTTACCCTATTTGTTCAAGACAGAGTCCCTAATGGATCATCATGTTGGTGATATTCTTGGTTAGATTTTTTAAGGGAAGAAGAAAATTGTGAAGGAAGTTCAATTTACCAAAGAAATAATGTACTCTAGGATTTCTTCTAGGTAAAGGAATCTTTTAGATGGATTCTACCCATTCTGGGTCAATCTTAGTTCCCTCCTTATTCACAATTTTCCTAAGGAGTTTTCCTTCCATGACTCCAAAAACTGACTTCTTTGGATGCAAAGAGATATTTCACTTTCTGTATCTCGATGAGAACTTTTTCACTACTTTGTAGATGATCACCTTGCTTCCTTGAAAACACTATGGGATCATCAATATATATATAACTATACATGTTTTCTTAAGATATTTAAAGGAAAGTTCCATATATATTTGAAATGTATCCCCCATATAGATGAGGTCAAATGGCATATCCTTGTATGTGAATGTTGCCCATCGATTAGTGAACACAATCTTGTTTTTTTATTCTTGTGGTAACTCAATTTTACTATAGCTAGAAAAACCATCAAGCATGAAAATCATTTCTAAACTACTTACTACGTATAGGATTTGATCCATGATTAGAATCGGCTAGTTATCTTTTAGGAAAGCCCATTTAATATTTTTGGAGTCAACACAACTTCATATTTCACCACTCTTCTTACAGAATGGAACAATTTTTTCTACCCATGTAGAGTGATGAATAGGGAAGATGATAGGAGCATTCAACATCTTGAGAACCTCCTCCTAGATAATATTTGTTATCTTGGGTTTGTACTTCCTATATTTTTGTCTCGAATGGTTCCAATCCTTGCTTGATATGAATGGAATTTTCATTTCATTAGGCCTAATTTATTTCATCTCTTCTTGTGAATATTTTAGTACATCTAAGTATTTATTTATGAGTGAAATAAATTCCCTATGTTTTTTAATCAAATTTATTTTTCTAATATTTACAATCCTAGGTTGTTCCACTATCCTAATAGCAACTTTTTCATATTTTATGGAGATCATGGGGACATCCCAAATCTTATCTTCATGAACCTATCATGTTTTTCAAAGAGTTATTCTAGAGACATGAGGATTTTAGTAATATTTTTACCTTTCAACCTAATCACACCATCATCATCAACCCCTTCAATCATATCTTACATTTATTGAATTATATGTTACTGTAGGATTTATTTTCCTCTCTTTATATGTGTTAGCCTACTCAGTTTATTCTACCTCACTTGGAGTTTCCCTACATGTATGGGATATTATTTTTACACTATTCTAGGTGTTGGGTACCGCTATTATAGGTGGATATTACCATGATTCTAAGAGGAGGTTACACATTCACATCCTATATCTACATATCTTTCATTATTCTATTGTATCGTATTTATATAGAGTTATTTATATGTTATTGCAATTATCTCTCTTATATTTTCATAATTTGCAGTCTTGTATACTTTCTTTGTTTTGTCTTGGAACAATTCATGTATCACATCATTCACATGTGCATTCTTAAAACAAGAAGATCCATGATGATTCTACAATATGGCATTAGATTCAAGCTGGTATTTATCCTTTTTGGTTATTGTTCTTAGGAAAATTTTGGTGGTGAATATTTGTAATTTGATGAATATTCCATATTTGGAAAATCTAGAAAGGAATTTTTTTTCGAGTATGATTGTGTACCTTTCACCTAAATTCTCCATTATAAAATATTTTAGGGTCATCTTCTCCTATTATTGAAAACTCTAATATAATCATAGGTAGTATGTCGGTATACTATTAACTTACTAGGAAGGTAGTGACTATCATAGAAAAGTGACGTGCAACAAAAAGGTTTGAGACACATGACATATAAGTTTAGATATGTGTGAAAACATAGTTTCAAGATGCACAATGATAAAGGATAAAGATGCACGAAAAATATTTCTTTTCATGCAGTAGGACATTTGTTATTGCACGATAGGAAATTTTATGTCATGTGACTAGAAATTTGTTATATCCCGATAGTAAATTTGTTGTCGCGCTACAACAAGTCTCTTGTAATGTGAAAAGAGCATTGTTTGTCACGCGATAAGGAAAATTATACATTTCATTTTGTATTCATAAACCCTGTGAAATTTTTATGTGTTGCAAAAGTGGTTCTAAGGATATTTGCGGGATATTCCACCACCAATTTTCTAGAGTCCTCTTAAAATGATCCCTAATTATTTTGTAATTTTATTTTCATTCGATGTCTTATTTGTAAGAATTTGGGTGTCTTTTGGTGTTGGTTTTACTTGGTTTGTGGGTATAGCCTATTAGTAGGCTTCTAAGGTTTACATGCCCACATAGTACATATATAGTTTTGGAGATTATTTTTGTAGGAATTTGAGTTATTTTAGAGGACCTCAAGAATTATTTTAGGATCCCTAGAAGATTTATCCAAATCTAAAGGATAAGTTCCATACTGTGAAGAGTATTTTCACTTGTAATAGTTCATTCTATGCATGTTAAAATTTGCAAAGGGATTTTTTTTACGATTAAAAGGTGTTTCATACAAAAATAGAGTTTCCAATAACCCATACATGCGTTACATATCTTTCTTCCATTATTTTTTTGAGTCCCTCGACAAAGATATTTTCTACTCTCAAATATATGGTAATTTAAAGGTTGCAGTGAATATATTCTTGATCTAGGTTGGCCTTCACTGTGGAAAGGGGATTACACCCCCCGCAACCCCCTTAGCATTTTGGCCTTCAAATTTCATCTCTTTCCACCTCCTTTTTACTAAAAATATATTTTTAGTAAAAGTGCATTTCAAATTTTAGTGCAAATTCATTTAAAATAGGGCTTATTTATAGGAAATAATCATTGTAATAACTTTTACCTGGTAGCTGAAAAATATGTGTTTATTTTTGTAAAAGTTAATTATTTTTCATTTCCCATGCATTGGACCTATTAAATTTATAAAAATCACTAAGTTATAAAGTGCCAAACTATGGGGGACTACCTGATATAGTTTCAAGGGGGTGTTTAGTGTGTTTCCTCTTTTATTCGACATTTCTTTCTTTCCACAAATTTCATTACTTTTTGCAATAAGTACCACAACTTTTCTTTCTGAAGTAATGGATCTAATTACTACTAGCCCACTTACACCTTTTAACTACCAAGAATGGAAATAATAAATGACCATTGTACTTAGGAGTAAAGGGTTATGTTATAACACAATGGGGTTAGAAACTAGTCCTATTTAAAATGCGAGACAAAGTTAAGTGTTCTAATAAGTGTGATGATGTTTTTAGTATCTTTTGTCTTTCAGTTTCTCATGAACTCCTCTTTCACATAGAGTCAACCAAATCTCCCAACTAGGTGTAGACAACCTTAGAAAACTTGTTATTAAAAGTTAACACTACGAGGTATTATGAACTAGAAATATAACTTATCATCTTAAGTCATAGAAACTTTCACACTTAGGAAGATTTATTTACAAATATCAAGTCCATATGATGCAATTAAAGGAAGTTCAAACAGAAAAGAAGGATGAACAACTATTTCTTGTAGTGCTTACAAAACTAGGTCATGAATACTCTATCTTTGTCTCTACCTTTTATGCTACCAAGAGGGCTCTTGAATCTATATGGTCTATGCATATTTAGATTAATTCAGTGTCAACTTGAATAAGGAGAAAGACAATTTAATCTAAATGGTCACCTTGAATTCATCAAAATCTCAAGCCCTCATTGTCAGGAATGCGAAACATAAATCCTCTAGTAACCAAGAGAAGAAGTAAAAGAGAAAGGATATAGAAAAGAAGAAAGAAAAAAATCCACTACCACTTCTAAGTCTACCACTAAAACCTCCAGTTCAAATGGGAAACCTAAGAAGGAAAAGGTTAAATGTTCCTATTGTAAGAAACTTTGGCATGATGAGCACAAATATATGAAGAAGCATATTGACTACCTCAATAATCTCCTTGACAAGAATAAAATAGGGTTCCTTGAATATATAAAGTAGTCTTCATCAACCCAAGAATATACTAAGGAAAAGGAAAAATATAAATCGAAACATAAGGGAAAGGAACTAGTTACGATTGCATCCTCATACACTCCTTCTTAGGTTATCAAATATAGTGTTTCACACCACATGGGTACATCAAAGGTTAAGTTTTCTTCCGTAGATCCCTACATCATGTCCTCCATCACTTTGGGTGATTATACTCTATCCACGGTCTCGGTGAGAGGGTCTATGAAATTTAAAGATGGAACATTCACAAATGTTCTCAGTGTACCTTCACTTTCAAATAATCTCTTATTTGTGTATCAGATGAATCATATAGGGAAGGGCATGAGATTCCTATTTGATCCATATTAATTTAATATTAGGAAGTTTCATAGCAACACTACAAAGTAGAATTAGGAAGGGAATATCACCATGCCGGGTTATATACCTTCTAACACTTTATGCCCAATGTTTCCCCCTCCGCATTATTCACACATTCAAATAGAGTTAGTAGATTATGACATGATTATTTTAACCATATTAACTACCACTACCTTGAGCATTTAAGTCAACATGACATGGTTATAGGATTTCCTAGAATTCATTTCTCAAAGGGACTTTGTGAGGTTTGTGGTCTTAGAAAACACCCAAAATAAATTTGACAAAGGAAAAGCTTAAAGAGATTCAATGCATTTAGAGTTGATTCACATTGATGTGACAAGGGATTTTCCCCATCCTTATTTCACCAGGAACATATATTCTCTCACCTTTATAGATGATTTTTTAAGGTATTCACGGGTCTGCTTCCTTAGGAAAAAGTTTGAAGTGTTTGATTACTTTCAGAACTTCAAGGCACTCACTAAGAAATAATCGGGAAATGAATCAAATTTATTCAAACAAATAATGGGAGGGAGTATGTTAGAAACACATTTGAGTAGTTTTTTACCAAATCGGGTATTGATCTATAGTGGAAAATGTCTTATACTCCTTAGCATAATGGCATGGTAGAACACAAAAATAGGTCTTTAAAAGAGATGAAAAACTATATGATCCACTTTAAATCTTTGAATTTACAGTTTTGGGTAGAAGCCATCAATTGTGCCTATTATATACACAACCAATTTCCCACAAAGCATTGAAAGGTATAACTCCTTGAAGCTTAAAACAAAAGAAAAATGGAATTTAATCAATTCATGACCTTCAAATCACCAATAATGTCACACAACCCCAAAAATAAACTAAAAGAAATGGAGCCTCAATCGAACCTTCGATCATTATTTGGTATCCATAGGGGTTCTAAGGTGTATAGAATTTTCCATCATACTACTCATGAGTTCTTCACCAAGATAAGTGTTAAGTTTTAGGATATTCCCACTAACTCTTTACTTAACACCTCTCCATCTAGTTTAGCTTCACTCGGTTTTTATGAATAGTCTAAGGATTCGAGATCATCCAAAGTAGGCTCTTAAGGTAGAGTATTCTAATTTTTCTAGTTCTAGCAGAGAGAAGAGTAATGAGGATTCATCCTCATCTAATTGTAGCCATATTTCAGAGGATGAGGATTTAGCACATGACTTACCCACTTCAATACCTCTTTGGGCTAGGAGACCTTTTAGAGTGCAACCACTTAGGATGGGGATCTATAGGATGACATAAATACTCAAGAAGACTATAAAAGTAGGCCACATGTCTTATATACTTCAGTGACAAATCCACATACATTCCAAAAGGCATCAGGTATACCTAAGTGGGATAGTGTTATGTATGAGGAATATAATTCCTTAATCAGTAACCATAGTTGGGATTTGACTTCAGTTCCTAAGAGAAGGAATATGGTTTGATGTCGATGGATATATCAGAGAAAAATTTTAGCAGATGGGTTAGTTGATAAGTATAAGGCTCTATTAATATCAAAATAATTTTCACAAGTAGCTAGCATATACTACTCAAATACCATTACACTTATAGCCAAGATGAATACGATTAGACTTGGACTTTCTTTAGCCACAACACATGGGTAGAATGTGCACTATATGGATGCGAAGAGATATTTTATTAATGGATACCTATAGGAGGATATCTACATGGAGGACCCACTGGGTTTTTTTAGGATTCATCCTTAAGTTGAAAACTTAGGAAATCCATTTATCACCTTGAGCATGCCCCCTTGGGCTTAATATACCAAGATGTATTTCTTCCTCCTACCTTCTAGTTTTACTCGGTTTCATTCAGATCCCAATGTATATCTATTACAATGAGGTGATTCATTACGATATTGGTATGTTATGTTGATGACCTTTTTATCACCAGGAGTACTTCATCATCCATCTTAGCAATGAAGATAACTCTTCAGGATAGATTCACCATGACTAACTTGTGTTTATTGTACTACTTCCTTGACATTGAGATCACATAGTTTGATAAAAGGATTTCACTTTTTTTCATGCGGAAGTACTCTCTCGATCTTGAGTTCGGTTTCACATGTCTAACAACAAACCATGTCCAAATCCATTCTTATATATAGTCAAGCTAAAGGTTGATTATTCCACACCCTTGGTTGATGCTACTTTGTATCGAAAACTTGTTGGTAGCCTTATTTACTTGACTCACACCAGACCCGATATCTCATATAGCATTCGTATTGTTTTGAGGGTCATGTAGGAACTCCATGAGATAAATTGGAAAATAAATAAGAGGATCTTACACTACATTCATGGTTCACAAAGCTATGGGATTCATTATAAGGCTAGTTCATAAATTGAATTGGTTAGCTTTATAGACTCGGATCGGGCTAGAAATAATAAGTGTCATAAGTTCACTTCAAGTTACATTTTATCATTACGTTCTAGTCCTATAAGTTAGTCGTGATAGAATAAATTTTTTATTTCTCTATCATCCACAAATATAGAGTACAAGGGAGATGTTAATGCAGATACTATGGTTATTTGGCTTTAGGGGATTCCTTCTTAGATTGGAATCCATATCAATAATCATACATGTATATTTTTTAACAACCAGAGAGGAACCGTCGATATACGAAAGAATCTAGTCCTTCATCAGAGGACCAAACACATTGAGATTCACATGAACTTTATTCAGGATCTCATTCATGTGCAAGTCATCAATTTGATGTTCTACCGATTTTTAGAACATGGTGCTAACATCTTCATCAAACCTTTCACTGAGAGAAATTTCATTCATCTATGAGATCTTCTTAGGGTTTGGTCTACATAAGTATCTTCATCATATTCGAAGGGGGCCTTTTAACCTCTTCACTTTTTCATGTCTCTCTTTTGGGGAGAGTTTTTCCCACTAAGTTTTCTTCTTTTAATCTATCTTATGAGAGATTGCATTGTGTATGGGTACCTAATCAAGCCTTGTTATTAGGACTCATTTTCCTTTTTCACTACCTACCTAAGATATGCTTATGGGGGTGTTAGAGTAGGATTCATTTTCCTCATTGTATTAGTATTATATTACTTAGGATATTCCACCTCACTTGGATTTTCCCTACACTTATAGGATATGTTTTTTTAGGTATAAAATTGACTACATTATTCTAGGTGTTGGTTACCACTTGACCACACTTTGTTCTAAGTGGTGGTTACTAATTGACTACACTATTCAATGTTTTGGTTACTAATATTCTAGGTGCATATTTTGATGATTCTTGGAAGATATTACACATTCAACTCTTATAATTACATCTCTTACATTATTGCATTTGATTGTCTTGATTTGGTGCTATTACAACATTATTATAATTATCCATTTTGTATTTTCATAATTTGTAGTATTGTATGCTTTCTTTGTTTTAACTTGGAAAAATTCACATCTTACATCATTCACCCATGCATTATTCAAACCAGCAGATCCATGTCTCTTCTTTGATAGTAGATTCTGTATGTAGAGTATGACATGTGTTATAATAAATGGTACTTAAGTATGAATTTATGCTCCAATAAAGGAAAACTATACTTGACATACTTAAATAACTTACAACTATTATCATTATATCGTACACTTGTCTCTAAACACCATTTTAATTGAATATGTTTTTCCCCAAAATTTTGTTGAGGAGTGAGAAAAGATGAGGAGTCCACTAAGGAATATTCCTTCTCATTTAATTCACATGGGACTATGTGAATTAAAAAGGCTTCAAAAGTTTCTATGCAATCTCATACCCTATTTCTATAACACCTAAACCTTGCATTCTTGACCTGAAAATGATTTTTCACTTTCTTTACAAAGAGCTCAGTATCACCTTGGCATTGCATATTATTAATTCCCATTTCTTCAATGTCTTTCATTCTTAAAAATTAAATTGCATACCTTTTTAGTTGTTTGTGTTTGAAAACTACAACTTAGAAGAAAGAGGAATGATATTACCTACGGGAGAAGTGACAACTATACCCACACCTCAACCAAAAGAACAAATTCCATCAAACTCTAGATCCCATAGTTCATTTTCTTATTCCTCAATATGGAAGGAATCTCTTTATCCTCTTATGTGGAGAGAAACTAATTTCACATATCACTTTCTTAGTACAAAACATCATCTTGTGGGTCATCTAAATTATGCACTATGTATTTCATCTTCATTTTGGGAAGGAAATTCTTCATCTGACCTTTGATAGGAATATTGTAATATGACCATTCCATCTATATCTTGCCACCCATCTCTCAAAATAAACTTATTATTAGCAACATTCTATGGGAAGTAGGCATGTCGGAACAATATGGTTATCTTCAATCTCTTATGCTGGGAAGATATTGAAGGCAAATTGGTTATATTTGATCTAACCAATAAGGGGAACCTCTTTTATTTACATGGAATAATAGTGACCATAAACATGACTGAGGGTAATACTAAGAGCATGTGTAGCCTTAGTGGACATAGCATTATCCAAGGCACCAAAATCAATGATATAATTATTCAAATTGTGATCATTAATGAGAAAATAAATGTAGAAGGGTTCTACCTTTCCGAGGATAATGAACTAGTAGTAAGAATGTTTTGAGGTAGAGGTGTAAGAGGAGTAGGTATTAGTCCTTTAGAGGTAGATGAGTTTGTACTAGAAGTAGATTGACCGTTCTTGATGAATCGACTATCTTGTCAAATTACTTTGGATGTTTTTAAAATATTGATTCTAAAATTTTCATCTTAAACTCCTTGACATGGTCAATGATATAAAAAATTATAGAAATGGAAGTTTTAAAAGTTGTGGTTATTTTATATGGAGTGGAATTTCTTTTCAGAAGTGAATAATGAGCTATAACTTTAGTATAAGAAAATTTAACTAATGTAGGTTTATGAGACTTACCTGGAGAAGAAGAAGCAACTTTGGTTATTGTAAAACTAGGATCCTTCCTTGAAAAATATATAGAAGTAGGTAGTGAATATCCTCACTTGATTATATAATAATGTAGATTCACCTTTTGAGAATCTATAGGTTCCTTCTTTTGTACAATGATAGTATAAGAATATTCCTTATGAGATTATATATGTATGAAAACCGCACATGAATAATTATTCATGTTAGTTCATGATTAATCATTCTCATCAACTAAATATTAATATTGTAATGAAAAATGTATAGCACATAAAATTGAAAAAAATTCCATGACAACTAAGCCCACCTTTTGAAAACTTTTTCTTGGTAATTGTGAACCCTTCCTCTATGAAACCTATCATCTCACATAACCCCTCCAGATTGTATCATCCTCATTCTATCGAAGAGAAAATATCTAAAAAATATTTTTAAGTGTGTTTCATGCACAAGAGAATGAATCTAATTTGATTTAAAAATGATATCAAGCTCGAGGAAGAATAGTTCTATCTAAAGCACTAAATTATCTATTTAAATCCATATTGCAACATGAAGATATCATCTATAACATGGAAGAGAAGAATAAACCTATATAGAATTTTTGCAAGGGATAAATGATTTTATGCAAGGTATTTTAATGAAAATTTGGGGACATAATTTATTTCAAGAACAAGTTAACAAAACCTGAGCCATTTTGGTATTATGGAATGAAGTATTTAACGAGATAAATTTAACTTGTTATGATGAATTTTGGAGTTATGGGAGGATTTAGGAGTTAATAAAAAAGGAAATTAAAATATCTTGTAATCCTTCACATTATGAATACATCAATGTTTTGTACATGACTTCAAAATCTCATGTGATGGCTCAAGTCATTGTTGTTGCTCGTTCATGCTAAAAGAGTGAATGGTGCCAAAAATAAAGTTTTATAATGAATAAAGTTTTGAAATTTGTGGTATTGAAATATTTGGATATTTTAGAGTCAAAATAACATAACATTTCACCTTTGAACTCTAACTTTTTCTCTCAATTAGAAAAGGTAGGTTGTGTGTTTTAATTTTGCGTAGAGATGATGGTGTTAGCATCATTTAAAGTCTTGGACACATTTTTCAGGGATGTGTGTCCCCTTGAAATTTTCCCTAAGGTGAAAATGGATATGGGAACAAAAAATTATCCTCCCTTATCCATGTTATGTTTTTTTCACTTAAAATTTGTAACTTGAAGTGTTAGGTGAGTACAATGCAAAAATAGATCACTTTCTTATGATGAACTCCCCCTTGGTACTTTTTGAGAATATCGTGTCTCCTTGGATTTTTACCAAGGTTAAAATGAACATGGGGGACACCAAATTAATCTCCCTTATAAGGCCTTTCTCCTGAAAACTTGCAGGTCGTCACTTTTGCACCTAGGAAGTTACAAACTGGCATGTTTTCTTAACTACTTTCTCTCCCTCATGATATGAAGACACTGATTAATTTTTCAGCTAGTGATGTCCTATCACATTACACCAACATAAAAATTGACATTAGGGATAATAAAGTTCACTCCTCTATCTCTTAGTTATCCCCCAAAGACATGGAAAACCTCTCTTAAGCCTCGTATGCTAGATTCCACCCCCTTCATCCGATTCTCATGAAACCACAAGTTGACTCTTAACATGATCTGATGTAAAGAAAATTTTACATACCCTCTTGTTCACTTTGTCTCTTTTTCCCTATTTTTTAGAGTGCATCTCCACATCAACCCTCATTCAAACAAAGTTAATCCTATTTCAATTAAACTTGAGTTAAGGTGTGAAAGTGAGAAAAAATATTTATATTAAAAAAATTAACATTTTTAGTTTTAAATCATCATTTCCCCCAAAATATCACTTCCTTTTTTTTATTATTATGAAAATATTCGAGAGACCTCATATGCTGAAAATGGAAAGTTACACATATCTCTCAAACCCTTTGTCAAATCTACATGAGATTGTAACAATAGCTCCTCAAAAAGTCCTTTCAAATGGTTTCAACCTTTCTTCCTAATTTGTTTTATACATAATTTTTAATGGGAAAAAAATTCCTAAAATAAAACCTCATTTCTTAGATATATGGAGTTTCGATTATTGAAATCCTCTAAACATTGGATAAAAATATCTCGTATGAAATAACAAAAATTTTGAGACCACTTTCATTCCATTCCAACACCGGGAAGACCCACTTCTAAAAATAGTAATCCTTCCTAATCCTCATATTCTATAAATAGTAAGTGTTATAAACAATTCATTATCATAGTTACCATTTCTCCTTACACATTAGCAAAACTCATAAGCATCAAATTGAGAAACTCATGACTAAAAATGGACTTCTCATTATAATAATTACTAAAAATTGTTAGTGTAATATTTTTTCTCAATAAATAGGGATGATAATGTACCCATGCTGACAATAGGGCATCTGGAAGTGTTTGAAATAGTGCAAAACATCATAATGACTTGACATATTCAATATTTCATAGTATACACTTTTAGTTGAATGTGGAATAAATTTCTCTATTTGGAGAAGAATACCTATTTCAATGGGTAATGGATGATCAAGAAGGTGTTTGATAATCCCAATTTTTATTCCATTCAAAAAGGAGACATATTTATCATGGAGGTGAATATTTAAGTGAAGAGAAGTATGTTGATGGCCTTCATATCCTAACTCAAACCTTACGTTCAATATTACCATGTTTGTAAGACTAAGTAGTCATCTCACTATAAATATCATAGTAGTGTTTTTAAACAATTACTCAATACCCTGGAGTGTGTCCACATTTTATGGAAGGAGGAATTTACAATTACATTTTTCCAATTCAAAATTTGGTTAAGGGAAAGGAACTCCATTCATGGATCATCATGTTGGTTCCTAATCAAACACCCCAAATAAGGCCAAAATGTAGATGGCATGCACTAGAGGCAAATGATGGAAGATAAACCTGATTGAATGATTGTTTATATAGTATTAAACTTAGGAATATTTCTACAAAATATGATCTAAATTAATACCTTAACCCTTCCAATATTACAAATATGAATCACTAATAAAATATAACAATAATAATCACTTCTCTAACCCAGCAATGAGATTGTAGATGCCACTAGACTTTACACTCTAGAAATTAGATATTGACCTTGAAATATTATTGAATACCTTTACTAAAATATTAATGACTATATTATTAAATATAATCTAATAAAACTTGATTAATAATAGTCAAAGGATCACAAATAAACCCTCTAAAAACCTATAAACTTTGAGAACTGATAACCTTTTCTTTTGCAATGGATCTCATTAATAAAAATAGCCTAACAACTTTGTGTTAATATGATTGAGAACTTATTCTAAAATTGTTGAAGAAAAGGATGATAAACCAACCTTAAATTACCTTTAAGTCCTTGGAAATGGCACCACTTGAGTGTTGTTTGTGTTGATGGGAAAATATATCATGCATGAACACCACTAACTGACAAAAATTGAGGAATATCACTCAAAACCTCAATAACAATCTCATAAATGAAATGACACAATTAGGTCCCCAAAAGTGGTGCCAAAAGAGTGTTAGTAGTGTTGACTAGTAAATAGAGCATGTAAGAACACCACTAACTTATAAAATTTTGATAATTCTTGATGAAAACCCTAGAAATGGTCTCAAAATTGAAATGCAACAACTAGATCCCTAGTATTGGTATCAAAAATGAAATGATATAAATAAGATCCCGACGACGGTACAACAAGATTGTTGGAAATGTTGACAAAATGATAAAATGAAGAATGGTTTTCTAAATTTATTCGACATAATAAACATAATGTTTTAAAGGAGAAAAAAGGTTTAATTATTTCAATTATATTAGAAAAAGAAATAATAGACATATGCATGACATTACGATCATATGTTTTCATTTACAAAAGAGTCAAAGGAAACATATAAAATGATCTCAAATCATGTTAATGGTTGTACAACTATAACCTCTTAGCATAAACCCCAAATAAAACCATAATGAACATATACAATATAGAATTGATCCCAAAATATAAAAAAACCAACAAAATAAAAAACCCCAAAACATAGCTAACCTCTAGTTAGAATAAGGTAAGTGAGGAGAAGCCCTCTCTTTTATACAATAATTTCTAAAAACTATAAGAATATTCCATGTATATGATTAATCAACGGTCAAGATGGTGATCCATGTTATTTGAGGTGAAATCAATAAAGGAACATGTATTCATGGAGATAAAAGAGGTAAACAATACCAAATGTCCACTCCATAATGCATAGATGACCCATTCTTCATTTGGTGGGATCAAGAGAGGCATATTTTGATTCTAGAAGCATATGGGTTTTAATGACAACATTTAAAGTTGTTGAATTTTCCATTACATTCATGGAAATGATGTTTCCATTATATTTATGTAATTAATATCCAAAATAATTACATTATTTCCCTCAAATTTGACCTCTATGGAAATCCCTCATCATGATGATTCCAATGCAACCATTTTTTTTAGAAACAAAAACATGTGATAAAAGTTATGAGAAAAATTTCAAAACACATTTGGGCCATTACTGAAATACTACATTTTCCTCTAAAAGATTCGAAAAGGTGTCACATTTGACCTTCTTATTGCTTGGTCGGGTAAATCATAAAATAAAGTAAATGCACGAACATTTAAATGTTCCTTATGGGCCTTCAAAATCTTATTTGACCTCTTCCTTTGCAATGTTGTATGGGTGGTGAATTAGGGAACAAATGGAATGAGGGAACAATTCCCTCTATTCCCTCTTGGGCTAACATAGCTGCCTTGTTCCACATTTTCCTTCTTTGCATAGTTTTTAGATATGTGGGTAACAATGAGAACAATAGAACAATTCAAAAATACCATGGGGAGCTGATAGTAAAACTCTAACTACTATGTTCTTAGGTGTATGTAAAGTTAGGTTTTCTAGGCATGGAAGGAATGCCATTATTGTTCCACTATTTTACATAATGCCCAACTTAACCAAATTTTCTTTGTTGATTAGTTAATGTAGGTATGCATGGAACCTACAGAATGATGAAATAATCATGTGAATTATGTGTAGATATGACATAGCTAATTCCCCCCTTTTTACCTTTTTTTTGTTGTTTGTAATCATATAGGGAACATGACGAATGCATGAAATTTACCCTAAGTGACTTCTATGCTCAATGCATCGAGGTGAAGAGGTAGGTAAGATAAGGAACAATAGAAAAGTTCCATGAGTTCCAAAATTACCAATCTAACTGACCAACTAACAATGGAGGCCAAAATAGACTAAGTACCTTAAATGAAAATCTAGAATTTTACTCCGAAAACCTTTCCTCTAATAATTGAAAAATCAGATGGATCATCACTAACCCTACAAATTATCCTCTTTAAATTTATTGAGATCATGAAAAAGGTGAGAAAATAGTAATGAGCACCATGAAAATGTAAGATCATTCTTAGAAGTCCTTCATCCTACAAATGAACTTTAGGATCCCTTAAATCCTTCTTGAAACATACTAACTAGTACCTTAGGGAAACAAAAAACAAAATGAAGTCACAATAAGGATTACATCAACATACCAAAGACCAATTTTTAAGGCATTGGTGCAATAAGGAACAATCATGGAAAAGGAGGTGCCACACAAAACAACAAATGAAGGAACTTTTAAATATAGCTCCAAATATTTACAATGTTCAAAATTGGCACCAACATTAGCTCTAGATCGGGATGGGAACCCCAAAGTGGGTGTTGAAAGAACAATATAAAAACACATCGATGAAGTAGACTAGGTTCCTATCCATTGGGTAGAGGATTCAAATGAGGAAACACTTGGTTTCTTATAATGTAAAATCACATGAGCTATACAAATTTTTCAATAATAGAAAAAAGAAACAAATGGAAATAAGAAAACAAGGAACATCAAAATCAAGAAAGGAAACTATACACTATACAATGATCTATTTTAATCCATAGGACCTAAACACTTCCATCTGATAACTCTAGGATCTAAAATAGTAGTTGATTCTTTAATTTTTGGATGGAGGAAAAGGGAAATTATGTCAATTTTATAAATAAAGAAATCCTTACCCAAAATATCTAATGTTCTAGGATCATAAAGTTGTGTTTCCATCACAAGGTCTACATTAATAAGGTCATCTTTAGAAACAAAACTCTTCAAATCAACATGTAAGTCAAAAACCAAAGGAAATACATGCATGTCAATATCTTCTTCATCAATTATTCACTCAAGGTATGACCAAGATAATAATTCTTGGTACTTCTTCGATAGTTTGGTATAAGCTTGTTTCTCATTTTTAGTCAATTTTCCATTATACCCAACTTTCTCCATCTCATTGAAAGTACCAAAAACAAAATAATTGCACTCACTTATCATTGGGTCCAACTTAACCATTTCTTCATTAGAAACACCATTGAAAGGATATTCAAAATAGATCTTCTCTATTTGAAATGAATAAAAAATTATTGAAAAATTTCTTCTTGAAACAAGGAATTGCATCAAGTCTCAACTTATTTGTTTCTTATTCAAATAAGGCATCTTTTTATTACTCAAGAAGTTCCACTAAAAGCACCAAATCAACTGGATGCATAAATAAATCATTAGATTGATCACACAATTCAAAAAACTTAGTATTAGAATTTAGGGAATCAATGAGATGATGATTATCAGTGCAACATGAATAAAGATAAACAAAATGATCATAAAGCTCTATTTAAAAGTGCAAGGATCCACTGATAAAATTATCATCACTAAATGGTGAATAATGCATTCCAATTTGATCCATATCGAAACTTTGAGTCTCACCATGATGCACCAAGAATAAGGAAGAACGAAGCAATTTGTTTAAATAAAAATCACCATTAACGTCCATAACTTATACACCCAAGTGAAAACAAAGGCTCTCAAAATAAAAATTTAGAACAAAGGATTGATTACAAAACTTACTCGAGTTTTTTCATGATGAATAATGCAAGATGGATCAAAAACTTAGTCAAATAAAGATCATCACATGGGTAATCAATGTGTGCTTCTAAATCAAGACAACAATCATGTGAATTAGAACTATGAACAACATAATGTGTATCAACAAAAGGTTTCTCAACATATGAATGATTTTTCCTAAGAGAACCCTTAAAACCATTATCCAATACAAGCTTATCATTCTTGGAAGTAAGAAAGAAGTTTATTTTATTGTTCAACTCTCATCTTGTACTCTTTTTCTTAATCAACTAATACATTTATTAACAATTTCCCATCTTCCCTTGAAGAAACTTTCACATCATACTTTCTAATCATTACATTTCTCAGGTATCTAAAGTCATGATCAAGAATATTACTAGTTTGATCCAAATTTATTACATCATCACCTTCAAGGGGAAGACAACATACCTTCTTGAAAACTATCCAAAAATCATCTATTGTCTTGGCACACAAAATATCAGTTGAGGTAGCACCATTTTCAATTTTCAATTTCCACTTTTTGATCAAGCATGAAGGTGTCATCTAAGTATGATTCATACTCATCAACTAAATTTGTTAATTCAAATTTTTCACAAGTAACATGAGGTGTGAAGCACTTATCACAAAAATCAACGACTAAAAATATACCATTTAAAGGGGCAAGATCTCTTCTATCACACTTAGGTGTATTTTGTCTCTCCATTTGACCCATAGGCCTCTTTCCTTTATCATTACCTCCATGATCCATTCTAATATGAGGAACATAAATTTTTAATTTTAATATTATTGTGGACTTGATTTTGATTTCATAGGCCCAAAAATATCCTCTTCTCATCCTTTTTAACTTGGATGATATGCCTTTGATAGCACTAGCTAGAGCGTGAACCACTTCTTGCAAATTTTATGATTTGTCAACTTAATTCTTCTCAAGATTGACTGATTTGACACCTTCTCTTTTTGGAGTTTTATTAGTTTCCTTGATGATGTTCTCAATTTGAATTGCCATAGAAAATTATTACCTCAAATTTATCTGATCTTTGTCTCTCAAAATTAGGTTTCCTTATTATCAAATGCATCACAATATTTGATTAAGCATGATTCTTCACTTGGTATCAAAATGAATAGTAGTCTCATCAAGGTTTTATTGAATATAGTGTTAAAGTCTTATACACATTCACTTTGGTTTTTCTTAATGTTTTCAAAACTTAGAAAGGAGGAACCTAGGGTCCATCCCATAACCATATTGAATTCTAAAGGCATTCATCATTTCATCCTAAGAATCAATTGAACTAAGAGGAAATGAATTAAACCACTCCCTTATAATATCTTCTAATGTGTGTACAAATAAATTTAAGAAAACATATTCATGTTATAATTCATAATCATCCATAATATTTTCAAATATTCTAATATGTGTCTTACCAACAATGGAATTATTTCCTTAAAATGTGTGAAATATAATTTTGATTCCATCTGAAACCTCTTTAGGATACACTAACATGCCTCCAAAATTTATATTCCTAAAGGCATTAACTTTGTAACATTTTATTGGAAGAGGATGATCTATGTTGCTAATAAAAAAATTAATTATAGGATCAACAATATTGTGATAAGATGTTGGTAGGATCTTACCTTATGAAATCTTATGAGAACTTGATTACCAAATTTTTCTCCTTCTCTAATGTAAATTATCCAACTGGGGAAGAGTATTATATAAAATATTATCTAAGTAAAGACATGAACCCTTCCAAGTTTTCAAATATGAATCACCAACAAAATATAGTAATAATAATCATTGATCTAACCCAACAACGAGATTGGCGTTTCCACCGAGTTTACTCTCTATAAATTGTACATTGACCTTTAAAAAGGATTGAATACCTTTACCAAAATAGCAATGAGTAGATGATTTTATATACTCTGAAAAAAATTGAATATTAATAGCCAATGGCTCACAACTAAACCCTTTTAAAACATCTTAACTTTAAGAACTAATAACCTTTTCTTTCCAATGGCTCTATTTAACAAAACATCATGATGAATATTTGTAAATATGATTGAGAACTTATAATAAACCTTGATTGAAGAAAAGGATGATAAACCAACCTTAAATGACCTTGAATTCCATTGAAACGACACAACTTTAATGTTGGAGGTGTTGGTGGGAAAATAGAGCATGCTTGAACACCACTAACTAATAAAACTTTGAGGAATATCACTAAAAATCTCGATACAGTCTCAAAAATAAAATGAGACAATTATGTCCCCGAAAGTGATGCCACAAGAGAGTTTTTGGTGTTAATAGGTAAAAAAATCATAGAATAACACCACTAACTAATAAAATTTAGATAATTCTTGATCAAAAACTTGGTAATGGTCTTATAACTTAAATGAGTCAACTAGATCCACAATAACGATATCAAAAATGAAATGATATAATTAGGATCCCCCATTTGGTAATGGTACCACAAGATTATGGTGGCATTGTTGACAGATTGATAAAATTTGGAATGATTTTCTAAAGTTATTCGACACAATAAACATAGTATTACTAAATAATAACAAATGTTTAATCATTTTAAATCTATTTTCCACAAGTAATAATAGAAATATACATGGCAGATGATCATGTGTATTAATTTACAAAAGAGAAAAAGGAAACATATAAAAATGCTCTCAAAGCCTGCTAATTATTTTATAGCTACATGCACCAAAGAATAATCCCCAAATGGAACCACAATGAACCAATACTTTGTAGAAATCAACCATAAAGAGAAAAATCCTAGCTTCCAGAGTAGAAAATCCCCAATAACTAGCCAATCTCTAGCTAGAAGAAGGTAAGTGATGACTAGCCCTTGCATTTATATAATAATGTCTAAAACCTATAAGAATATTCCCTACGGATGCTTAATCAATGGTCAAGTATGGTGATCCATGTGATTTGAGGTGAAATCAATGAAGGGTGTGTATTCAAGGAGATTAAAAAGGGAAATAATGCCAAATGTTACTCCATAATGCATATATCATCCATTCTTCTTCTTATGGGGTCGAGGAGATGCATATTCTATTTCTAGATGCTTCTAAGGTTAAAAGAGAAAATTTACATTTGTTGAATTTTTCATTACATTCATGGAAATGATGTTTTACCTAACAAAAATTCTGTAATTATAATATCCAAAATTATTACATCATTTCCCCTAAATTTGACCTTTATTTAAATCCCTCTGTAGACCCCAAATTTGGGTCACACTCCCCTTAGTCCCCTTGAATTAATTAACGTAACACATGATGACCCCTTCATCCCATATTAATATTCATTTTCAAATTATTAATTAATTAAATTATTTTAATTAAGTTAATTTCATCCTCACACCTCCACCTCATCATTACACCTCACCCTAGACCCATTCTAAGGAAATTTAACTCATAGTGACCAAGTCATCACTCTCAAAGATTGAGTCATTAATCCTAGTGTCAAATCACCACTTGACGTAACTAACTAAGACTTATTCCTAAACATAATTAGACTTATTTTATGACCTTCCTACCTTTTATAACGAGAACTCCACTTCCGTAAGTGGTGAACTTGGAAAACATGCAAAATATAGGAAGATGCCTATTTTTGTAAGACTTATCCACATTAACCAACTTCGGTTATCCCTCGACGAGCCGGTGAACTAACCTCCATCAATTACTTTATATACAACTTTGTAAACTTTTACCTAGGTTGTTCATTTAGTTATTGGAACCTGATTGCAATTAAGCATGAATCTTCAAGCTCTCCTACATCCAGACAATGAACCAACACAAAAATAGTGCAAGACAAGTAGTCGGTTCTCCTTCCAAAGTGTTGAAATACTCACGAAGCACAAAGGTTGTCTTGCCACATCATTGGACTCAAGCACTACTTCTTCGATCAACCATCAACCATCTCCACTCATAGGATCTACAAAATACCAAGTAGATCATGTGATTTTAATCATTCATGCTTATCCCATTGTAGATATCTTATTTCTTTCAAGTATTTTATTTCTTACATTACTCGTACATCATCTTCTTCCCACCAACCAACTATTCAACCACCCCAATCCTTTTCACCCTTATAAACCTCCTTCTTATTATTCCTAAGTCCTCACACCATATTATAAACCAAACCACACTACCCTCATTCTCTCGTGCAATCACAGAGAGCCTAAAAATCATTTATATTAGTTGTTTACTTTTTAGAAGTTTTCAAATAGGACTTTTTAGAAGAACAAATGGGACAAGAAGTCCCTCCTCTTTAATGGGAGAGGTTCCCTTATTCTCAAACAAACTTATTTACAAAAGTACGTAACATTATTTTATGGTTGAACTTGGATATTACGAAAGTGTTCTTTTACAAGGATTATCATTACACAAGGGTCAAGAAAGGGAATTAGAAGAGAGAGGAATAAAGCAACATTCGGAATTATAGATGGCAGTAATAATTCTTTGTGTATGCGAAGCTTCAAGGATTTAAGACAAGATCATTTGCGTTGGTTGAATGAGATTAAATTTAAGGACACAAAGTTCCATAAATAACCTTCTTCAGATTTGTTAATCAAGGACACAAAGTTCTTCTTGGTTGACAAGATCACCGTATTTGCAAAACCGAACAAGATGCAATCGAGAGACTAAACGAGTTAGGAACAAAATGATCTTCACAATATTAAAGGAGAACACAGAGACAACAAGAATCGATAGACAAAGAATGGAAAGCCCTTTTGTATTGATTTCTTTAAGATCTATTTACACTTTCAAAGAAATATCCAAGTTCTTCCTCCCTCCGTAAAATGGCGTGGAAAGGCCATTATATAGATTACAAACCGTTACTCCTCGTAACGCTTCTTTTAACTAAAGAATAGTTAAGGACCGCCAATCGCAATGCCTTAACTAATTACAAGGAATACGAAAAGAAAGGGAAGAAGAGAAAAGAAAGGAGAAGGAGACAGTGTCCAGCTTCGAGAAGGACCCACTGTCTTCGTAAACCGCCGCTTGAGTTTTCTTCCACGCCTCAGCCCACGTCTTTGCCACGAGGGACACACTGACGTTTCATCTTGAAGATGTCAATGGATATCTTTGAAAACCGATGTAACCGACGCCTTGAAAGTTTCGTCCTTCAGAATCGCTTCTTGAAATTTGATCTTCGGATTGATAAAGATCGAGCCGCAACTTAAATTTATTTTTGAAAAACAAAGCATATTCGGTCGAAAGGGAAAACTAAGTGTGAATGACACTTGGTACGCTTGGGACAGTGTGAGACGCGAATGCGCGAAACACGCGGGCTCTACGGTTCGGGTGAAACAGGAGAAGACGCACAAATGTATTTGGGACAAATGGGACGAAAATGTGCGAGGACGCGATTCGGTGTTTCGCCGAAATTGGAACAATGGGCCCATTTGGACTTGGGACATTCGGGACAAAAAGTTCCGGCACGCGACTGACCGGCTCGGCCGAAATAGGGAAAGCTCGCACTTTTTAAATGGGGCATTGGGACAAAATCATGCGCTGCGAAGGACGCGGTCCCGGCGAACCGGCCGAAAATGGAACAGAGAGCAATTTGGAACTCGGAGCTTGGGACAAAATCGGGTGAATCGGCCGAAAATGAACAACAAGTCCGTTTGGACTTGGGACATTCGGGACGAAAAGTTCCGAGTACGCGGTTCGGCCGGTTCGGGGCGAAAATGGAACGACTCGCACACTTTTACTGGGACATCTCGGGACAGAAAGTGTGAAGTACGCGGGAAGGATGATTCGACTAAATGGAACAGCTTTGCATTTTTGGCTTTGGGGCACTTGGGACAAAAACTTCCGACAGCCCGAAAATGGGACAAATTCGGAGGTTTCGGCCGATCGGAGAACAAGACACTTTCGTACTTGGGACAGATGGGACAAAAAGTTCCGACAGCCCGAAAATCACACAAAACGACCTGTAACACACGATTTTTTCGATTTCACGACTTAGGCACCTCGAGAAAAACACTTAAGACTCAAAATTTTGAAATTTTACTCTTATCGAGCGGGAATTTTGAGGGACAACAAACTGCTCCTTCGGGGATGACTTGGTATAAATTCATGGAATGAGACAAGGCAAGAACTTAGATAACTTGGTGAAGCAGACCAGTGCCTTATCCATTGGGCAAAGGAGTCAAAAACAAACCAATACAGAGGGCAACACACACAACCGAAGGGAAACACACCAAAAGCAGGAAAAGCAAAAACACTGTACATAATATACAAAGGGGCTCCCTAGTCACCAGACTTGAACGACTTCAAATACCGCCCACTATAAGGAAGTGGGAGGGGAGAACCATCCATGTAATCAAGATAGAAAGAGTCCTTACCAGCAAAGTGTCTTATCTTGAAAGGTCCAAGCCACAGAGAATCAAATTTTCCATGGCTGCCACGAGGTTCATGTCTTTTGTCCCATAACAGCACGGTATCACCAACTTGGAACTCTCTGGACCTAGCTTTCTTATCGAATGTAACCTTCACCTTCTTCGCCGGTGAGCAGATATTCTATCAAAGAACCTCCAATCTATCCTCGCTGGGCCTTGTGCAGTACATGATTCTTTTGTCCAGAGCATCACTGAAACTAGTGTCTTCAATGGCCTTCATCAGGTGCAAGGCTGGCAGTTCCACTGTCACTGGCAATTGGGCCTCTACTCCATACACTACTTGAAAGGGGGACATTCCAATGGCTCTTTTAGGTGTGATCCTGTCTGCCCAAAGAGCATCATAAAGCTTCTTATGCCAGTTTCGCTGAGACTCATTGACCAACTTCCTTATGATAGTCACCAGATTTTTGTTGGTGGATTCTGCTTGTCCATTTCCCTGGGGATAATAATCTGAAGAATGAGCCAGAGAGATGCCATACCCGTAGAAAGCAGTAAATCCATGATCTCGCTTGAGGAGAAGTTTGAAGCATTATCTCACATACAATCTTGTTAGGTACACCATACCTTACCAAGATGTTCTCCTTGATGAAGTTGCATACTACTTCAGAAGTAGTGCTCTTGACTGGGATAGCTTCCACCCATTTGGTGAAGTAGTCAGTGGCAGTTAGCACATGAGTGTGCCCAGCACTAGAAACAGGGTTGAGTGTACCAATGAAGTCTAGACCCCACTGTTGAAATGGTTCCTCGATCACAACTGGCTTGAGAGGCAAAGCGGCCAGTTTGGGTCTTCCCACAAAAGTCTGACAGGCCTCGCATTTATCCACCCACTTGGATGCATCTCTGAACAAGGAAGGCCAGTAATACCCTCCCCGAGTATCTTGTGAGCCGTGACTGTTGACGAATAGTGCCCTCCACACGCCTGATCATGGAAAGCTGAGAGCAACTTTCTCTGTTGTTCCTTATCAACACATTTCAGAATCTCCCATCTAAGCCACGCTTGAACAAAGCATTTTCCCACAAGACATATTGCGCTGATCTCAATTTAACAAATCCTCTTTTCCTCGGGCGTTAAATGAGAGGGGCATTCCCATAGGTGAGAAAATGGGCGATGTCGGCATACCATTCATCGACTGAACTAAGGAATAGAACAGTAGGAATGTCAGCTTTCTCCTCCAGCAACTCATGTTTGGCTCCTTCAGCAATGAGCTCACAAAGACCCTTGCCACGAACCAGCTTGGTCGGTTTGATATCAATGTCATACTCCTCGGACCTTAGCCACCCAGCTTGCCTCTCTGATCCAAATTCTTGTTGTGTAAGGATTGACTTAATAATGTGATCTCGGAACCAAAGCACCATGGAGTGAGAATTGAGGATATAAAAGTGAAACCGCTAATGTACTTTGACTACCGCAAAAGCATGCTTCTCCATCATGGTGTACTTTAGCTCATGATCCTTCAGATATAGCTCATGAAGGCAATTGGTAGCTCATGTCCATCAAAATCTTCAAGTTAAGACAAGAGCCTGTGGTATTGTCTCAGTAGCATAGCAATAGATGATGAAATCTTTGTTGAAGTTAAAATGTGCCAAACTCGGAGTTTTAGCAATGGCTTTCTTGATACCCTCAAAGGATTCCTTTCCTTCAGAAGACCATCCAAATGTTTTCTTCCCTTTCATCATCTGAGAAATATTCAACGTTAATTCAGCAAAATCAGGGATAAATCTTCTTAAGAAATTGATCTTACCGAAGAAGGAATGCACGCCTTTTTTACTAGTAGGGAGAGGAATTTGCTGGATGGCTCGAACTCGCTCAGATCAATCTTGATGCCGTCCTTCGAGACAATGTGCCCTAATAGCTTTCCTTCAGAATACGTAAGACATATTTTTTAGGATTTAAAGAAATCCCATGCTCTCGCATCTCGCAGTAATCAAGCTTTCTGTGTGGTCTAAGTGATCTGCTCTTGTCTTTGAAAACACTGTCAGGTCATCAAGGTATATGACTATACATTTCCCTTTCAAGCTTCCAAAAGCCAAATCCATAGCTCTCTGGAAAGTGGCACCAGCATTAATCAGCCCAAAAGGCATTCTCTTGTAGGCAAAGGTACCCCAAGGAGTGGTGAAGGTTGTCTTGTGTTGATCTGCAGTGTCAACCTCTACCTGATTGTATCCCGAGAATCCATCAAGCATAGATAACATCTCGGATCCTGTTACTGCTTGCAAAATCTGATCCATCATAGGCAGAGGGTAGTTATCTTTCAGAGAGGCCTGATTCAGGTTTCTGAAATCAACACAGATGCGGATCTCTCCATTCTTTTTTCTAACAGGCACAATGTTTGCAATCCATGTTGAATGGTGAATGGGAAAAATAATCTTAGCCTTCAACAACTTTCGGATCTCCCGAAAGATGGTGTCGCCTATTTTTGGATTGTATCGCTTTGCTTTCGCTTCAAAGGTTTGATTCCCGGTTTGAGAGGAATAGAGTGCTGCATTTCCTTTGGCTTGAAGGCTTTTAGATCTTCATAAGAATATGCAAGAACATCCTTATACTTCCTTAGAAGATCAATTGCTCTTCTCCCTCTCTTCGTTGTGCAACATTTCCCAATATTTACCAAACCTCGGGTCATCAGAACTCCCAATATCAATTTTATCATACTCAGCTGATTGCAGAGGTCCAGTAGAAGCTTTAGATCTCACGTATCTGTCGTGTTTATCAAACAACTCCTCCAAACTCACCAAACCTTTGGGAATCTTGTTTCCTTTGAGCTTAATGCACCCTTCCCGATCGATTCTTCTCCTGGGTGACAAACTTGGTCGAGGACACACTCTCACGAGGCAAAGTTGTCACTTCCTCAAAATATAGTTGTTCGAAGTTCCCCTTGAGTTCCAGGAAGGAAAGCAGATGCTGGTCATCGTTGAAAACTTGCCAGTTATTGGTATTGTCAGGGACACTAGGCCGGTGGACCATTTCAATAGTGAACTTATCCCGAGAGAATTCAGATGGGGAATCAATAATGACCCCGAGACAACAAAGTGAATCAGCCCCGCTGTTCTTTTCTCCGGGTATTGCTTCAATAGAGAAGGCATCAAGGAATTCAATCAATCCCAAACCTGATTCCGATAATGCTTCACCTTCCATTCTTTACCCGAAAAGGCTTCGACTTGCTTCACAATCAGCTCCGCATCACCACGAGCCGTAAGATTTTTACACCTTGTTCTTTGGCTACTGCAGTCCAAGAAGGAGAGCCTCATACTCGCCGTGTTGTTGGTGTTCTCGAACCGCAACTTAAATGAAAAAGGGTGCAGCAGCCTTCAGTGATACTAGCAAGACGCCAGCTCCGTAACCACCGAGGAACAACTTCCATCAAATTCTAAAGTCCAGATGCCGTTAGGATCTTTTGGTGATACTTTGAGGGTTGGATTTCATCAGGATAAAATCATGTAATTACCATGGCCCCCGTCCTCATAGAGTATTTGTGCCTTAGGATCACTGGGCCTTCGCACAATATACTCTGATCGCTTCTCGTAGTAACTTCTTCATTTGTCCATGGACAGTATGAGTGCGTGTGACCAATCCATTTGAATCTCTCCACCCACATCTTTTACGTAAGTTCCTACTTAGCAACATTCCATAGAAGGAGGAGTCTCACTATTAGGATGGTAGCCAAGACCTTCTTCTCGTGTAAAGCAAAGAAAAGCCACTTGTGCATCTTTAATCCTTCCAACTAAAGGTACTTCCTTACTTTCCATGGAGTAGCAAGATCCATAAGTGCGAGTAAGGGTCAAGCCTAAAGCATGAGCTACCTTAGCAGGCATCACATTATCTAGAGGCTCCGGAATCTATGACACAGTTATTGAGCCTATGGCCAGCCTATAAGGAGTGTTACATAAAAAGGCTTGATTTTGTCTCCTGTGTGAGGTGACAAAGCAGCCTACTGTGCTAGGTTGTGGTGCAGAAGGAGGTGTGGGCAAAAGGCCTTTAGAGGTGGTCTTGGAATGGGAATTTACAAATTGGATCATCTTGGCAAAAGCTTTAGGGTGGGTTTGGTAGTATTCACTTTCAAATTTGAACTTTAGTCCTTTTAAGATGATCAACAATATCAAAGGATCCAGAGGTGGATGGGCCATCATCATTTGAAATTCTAGGCTTATCAATTCTGGGAGAAAAAGAAGAAGAAGAAGCAACTTTGGGAGCAGGATCGACAAGATTTACCTTTGGTGCAGATGAGGTAGGGATAGGAGATCCTCTTCTCGGCAATTACAGGATAGTTGTCGGCTGCTCCTTAGATTTCTTTAGGGCCGTGGTCACCTTCTCCTTCGCCTTGTCTCTGCTCTCGAGTCATGACAAAGCAAATGATTCACTGCTCATGTCTCGCTACCACTTCATCATAGTCATCTCCATCATCAATGCCTTCAAGTGGTAAAGAAATTGACTCGAGATCCTTCGAGTTCTTCTCGCCTCATCATCGAATTCCTCCAGAACTCCTCACAAGCTTCATTATCATCTTCGGCTCTTCAACCTCACAAGTTGCATTCACCGGAACTTTGACAGAGGTCCTTCAAGTGCCGCCTTGTGTGGGGAGCCGGCAAACGGTTTTCGGGTTGAAAATTTCTTCTTGGAACGCTCGCATATGGTGCATGCCGGGCTAATTGTTTCTTTATAGCCACTAGATCATTTGCAAGTTTCGGACTAATGGATCAAGATTGGGTCCAGAGGTGGAAGAGGAAGAAGCAAGAGATTTAGATTTAGAGGATCTCTTCTCAACTTCCCGACATGATCAGGTCATCCTCGACACTAACGCAGCTTCTTGATCTAGAATTAACGCTCCGAGATTAGCCCTTCTTAGAGCATAACCGACTTTAGGCGTTTGGGCATTCAAAAAGAAACATTTCTGAATTTGATCAACCGGTCGAGTATTTACAGGAATTTTGTTGATCAACTGCTGAACCGAGCCACAAATTCTCTCATAGGTTCTCGATGGATCTTTCTTTATCTCGAGAAAATGGGCAAGCAGGCATGCACATCTTCCGCCGGCTTGAAACGGCTTTCAAATTGAGTTCTCATTGTATTCCAATCGGTGATGGCACCACTGGAAGGTGATAGAACCTGGGCCAACAAAGATTATCCCGTAACGCCTCAACGAACAGCCTTACCGAGACGTCTTCATGTTCAACCCCAAGACTCCACAGCAACTATGAATGCTGCAATATGTTCATGTGGTGAATTTTGCCATCTCCTTTAAATTTTGGGAAGTTCTTTCGGTTACCTCTAGGTAACTCATGCAAAGGTCACAAGCACAAGAGCCAGGGGGCCGACACACGTCGACCCCATGGTAATTGTGCCATTCTTGGAAATACGGCTTTGAGGGGAACCGTAACACCGGCAAGGATCAAAGCTCGTAGATTAGGACTAGCAAGCTCAAGGAATACCACCCGCAGGACTTCTATCTTGGACAGTGGAGTGCTCGCCGAACGAGTTCTTCTATTGGAAGGGAAAGGAAAACCCCGTTGCTCCAAAAGCTGAAACCGAGAATCTTCGATACCAAGGGCCCTTCTCCTCTAGTGAAACGTGGAGTCGCCGATCAAAGGATGATCGAAAAATTGCAGATCGAATGTGATTTTCCTCAGAGCTGGAATGCAAATTTCTCCCCAAATGAGTCGCCAAAATCGTTGGTTTTCAAATAGGACTTTTTAGAAGAACAACAAATGGGGACAAGAAGTCCCTCCTCTTTAATGGGAGAGGTTCCTTATTCTCAAACAAACTTATTTACAAAAGTACGTAACATTATTTTATGGTCGAACTTGGATATTACGAAAGTGTTTTTTTACAAGGATTATCAGTTACACAAGGGTCAAGAAAGGGAATTAGAAGAAGATGAGCAGTAATAAAGAACATTCGGAATTATAGATGGCGTAATAATTCTTCGTGTATGCGAAGCTTCAAAGGATTTAAGACAAGATCATTTGCGTTGGTTGAATGAGATTAAATTTAAGGACACAAAGTTCCATAAATAACCTTCTTCGATTTGTTAATCAAGGACACAAAGTTCCTTCGTGGTTGTACAAGATCACCGTATTTGCAAAACTAAAGATGCAATCGAGAGACTAAACGAGTTAGGAACAAAATGATCTTCACAATATTAAAGGAGAACACAGAGACAACAAGAATCGAGATAGACAAAGAATGGAAAGCCCTTTTGTATTGATTTCTTTAAGATCTATTTACACTTTCAAAGAAATATCCAAGTTCTTCCTCCTCCGTAAAATGGCGTGGAAAGGCCATTATATAGATTACAAATCCGTTACTCCTCGTAACGCTTTCTTTTAACAAAGAATAGTTAAGGACCGCCAATTCGCAATGCCTTAACTAATTACAAGGAATACGAAAAGAAAGGGAAGAAGAGAAAAGAAAGGAGAAGGAGACAGTGTCCAGCTTCGAGAAGGACCCACTGTCTTCGTAAACCGCCGCTTGAGTTTTCTTCCACGCCTCAGCCCACGTCTTTGCTACACGAGGGACACACCTGACGTTTCATCTTGAAGATGTCAATGGATATCTTTGAAAACCGATGTAACCGACGTCTTGAAAGTTTCGTCCCTTCAGAATCGCTTCTTGAAATTTGATCTTCGGATTGATAAAGATCGAGCCGCAACTTAAATTTATTTTTTTGAAAAAAAGATATTCGGTCGAAGGGAAAACTAAGTGTGAATGACACTTGGTACGCTGGGACAGTGAGACGCGAATGCGCGAAACACGCGGCTCGGCCGTTCGGGTAAACAGGAGAAGACGCACAAATGTATTTGGGACAAATGGGACGAAAATGCGCGAAGGACGCGGTTCGGGTGTTTCGGCCGAAATTGGAACAGCGGGCCCATTTGGACTTGGGACATTCGGGACAAAAAGTTCCGAAGTACGCGACTCGACCGGCTCGGCCGAAATAGGGAAAGCTCGCACTTTTTTAAATGGGGCAGTTGGGACAAAATTGCGCGAAGGACGCGGTCCGGGCGAACCGGCCGGAAATGGAACAGAGCAAGGAACTGGGAACTGGGACAAAATCGGGTGAATCGGCCGAAAATGGAACAGCGGGCCCGTTTGGACTTGGGACATTCGGGACGAAAAGTTCCGGAGTACGCGGTTCGGCCGGTTCGGGCGAAAATGGAACGACTCGCACTTTTTACTTGGGACATTCGGGACAGGAAAGTGCGAAGTACGCGGGAAGGATGATTCTACTGAAATGGAACAGCTTTGCATTTTTGGCTTTGGGGCACTTGGGACAAAACTTCCGACAGCCCGAAAATGGGACAAATTCAGAGGTTTTGGCCGATCGGAGAACAAGACACTTTCGTACTTGGGATGATGGGACAAAAGTTCCGACAGCCCGAAAATCACACAAACGACTGCGAACACAGATTTTTTCGATTTCACGACTTAGGCACCTCGAGAAAAACACTTTTTTTGAAATTTTTCACGAGCGGGAATTTTGAGGGGACAACACATACTCTCTAGAGAAAAACACTTAAGACTCATATGTTATTTAAACTTTTATTCATCTTTGCTCTCATCAAAGTTTATTGTGGATTTTGGTCTAAAATCTTTGCATATCATTTCTTTGTGTTGCATCTGTAGCTCATTTAAAAATTGTGGGAAACCTATATATCTGGAAGTCATGACCAACTAATGGTTGAAGAATTGAATTGTAGCTCACACTTTGCACCCTTCTTTCTCTATACCAAACCATTGAAAATAAATTACTCATTTTCTTGAACAACATAATTCTTGGAAGAAGTTGTCAATGATCACATGATCAGAGGATTGACAGTGGGCTCCAAACTAGTTTCTCTATCCAGTTATCATCTCAGAGAAGGATCCCCATGCCAAAACATACTTGAAACTATCCATAGTTGTTGGATTTTGTAGGGAACCTTTATCAAACAAAAAAATCTACTATATTCACAAGTCAGTCCAAAATGGCATAAGCCAGAACATAAAATCTACCACATAGGATTTCATGTTTGCTAGCTTTCTGCTTGATCTGTGTTTTGAGGTGTGAGTTTGTTTTCTCCATTATTATTTCCCTTCACACTCCATAATCATAGTTGGTGTATTTTGACTCTTTCTAAGTGTGTTAGGGTCAATCATTTCCATACTCAATTTCTAGGTTGGTCTTTTACTTGATCTAAATCACCAAATTCATTTTTTTCCATATTTTCACAAATTTCACAATAACCTATGTTGGTCTAGTGAATGTCATCGGTTCCCTCATATCACTTTAATTGTTTAATTGTCTTCTTTAAGTTTCCTGTTGTTTTGGTTATTTTAAGTAAAGTACAATTCACCACATTGTTGTTCTTTCTAGGATTTCCTCAATTACCTCACCATATCTTTGTGTCTCTGAAATCATTGTCAAAGTCCAGATCTGCTCCATTTTCATCATTTGTTGCCAAATTTGCAAGTCCTTTTATTTTCCACAGTGACCAGTAGTGGTCCTCTTCTTCTGAAACGATTATCCTATGTCACCGACACCTTTGGTTACTCAACAAGTATCAGTCTTTATCTTTTAATTTTTCAATTAAAACAATGATAATTTGTCACCTTCTGGAACCATTTTCTCCATTCCTTTTGTACTCCTATGTCATCTATGGAGCTCAAATTACTGTATACTATTAGTCACATGGTTTTGACTCGTAACCAAGCCAACACTCTCGTGTTTCATGCTATCCGTCAACCACTCCCACCTAAGCTATCGCCCCTTCAATCTCATTGCATGTGGACCCCAATCGATTTTTTCATACCCATTGGTGATGAGGAGTTCATGAGGCTCCTTGATCACAACCTTATATCTCTACAAGACTATCTTACTCATTCATCTATTTTTGATTCATTAGTGCAACTTGTATATGGCATGCCTGTGTCCATTCCTTCTACCCTCGCACCTACTTTTGCATTAGCTACTACTAGTTCGGCCTTACCCTCTTCCACCTTACCACATGTGGTGTCCCAACTTGACCCTACATCATTGATATTTTCGTACCTATGACATCTATAACACCTTTGATGTCACCAATCATATTATGTCAACCATGCCTTTATCAATCACCTTAATGTAGGTCTATTTGCACCCACCACCTCTCATATACCTATTACATTTCAGCCATCCATAGTGTCGGAAACCCATACTCCCTTCTAAAAACATTTCCTCTCCATCTCACAGTCTCTTCCTCCGATTTCTATGAGATTTTTACGTCTACTCCACCTACATACACTTATCACCAATAAGCCCCTATTTCATTTACTACTTATTCAGGATACTTGAAATCTACATCTCTTCCGGCCTATATTCCTTCCTCAAAAATTTTGTACTCGACACCACCACATCTTGGGATGTCTCCCATGTCATACCAACCTCATTTACCCCCTTAGACTACACGAGGTTCCTAGTCATCACAACCTACCAATGATCTTAGAGAAATGATGATGGATAATATGTAGACATTGGAAGCATCTATCTTTGGCTCATGTAACTCTCTGACATATGACAATATTTACAATGAGCCCATTCACCCATCCATTCTGATTTTTCCATACCCTATGCATTGGGAAATGCCTAAATTCAACTGATTTAACAACAAAGAAAACCACAACAACACTTACAACTGTTAAACATGGGTGTTATCTAAGCACTCATGATGACGCTTTTATCTTGCAAACATTCCCAATGTCCTTGACAAGACCTACTTTGGATTGGTATAGTGTTCTACCTAGGAACTCCATTTTCTCATTCAACCAAGTAGCTCAAGCTTTCCTAAACCACTTTTCTATCAATGTCATCAAGAAGGTCACCATGATTGACTTGTACACAACATGCCAATACGAAGATTAATCTATCATAGAATTTTTTGCTCGTTAGCAGAGCCTGATCAACGATCTTACATTCCAACTACCTCAAACTGAGTTAATAGATTTGTTCACTAGGGATTGTGTTATACACATCTCACCAAATATTGAAGTTCAAACCTTCCGTACATTTAACGAGGCATTCACCATGGCCCAAAAACTTGAAATTTGTGCCATTAGAGAGAAGAAGATACAATTGGGTAACAAGAATATTGCGTTCAAATCAAACGACACTTCTTATTCTTCTAAACCACAAAATAATTATTCTAAAGCAAAAGGATCTGCCAATGCAGTAGTTTTAAAAGGCACCCATCTCACCCATCCAACCAATCGAATCCTTTTTCCAATATTTCTCATGTTTAGGGTTTTTAGTTCAAGCGGGAACAACAAAAATATACTCCCATATGAGAACTCTACTCTTCGGTTTTAGAAAAACTTTTAAAATCTAGAGCAAGTCACTCTTCCACTGTGAAAACACATATTGGTTTTAACCCCTCCCATCCTATGTCCGTATGGTACAAAGAAAATTATTACTGCAACTATCATCACATTAAAGATCATAATGACAGTAATTTTATAACTTTCAAAAATATCATCTAAGAAATGTTAGATAATGGAGATCTCATCAAGGATAATCCTAATACACCGGCTAATAATAACCTTAACATATTCAAGAAGTCATTCCCAAATCACACCCCATCATCTAACCAAACCAACGAAACCTCAACCAATGACAAGTAATGTTCGTGAGGTTCATGCTATTTTGACATCATACCAACTCTTCCTTAATTTCCTCCTACTCCATCTATCGAGGAGATTCTTGCACAAGCCCCTTCATCCACGGAGGGACTTGTTTCATCTGCTCCTTTACCCACAGAGGAGTCTCCCTTATCTTTTCCTTCACCCATGGAGGATTCCACCATATCCACCGATGTAGTTTCCCCACTCACCTCTCAACCTGATGAATAACCCACAGACTTTTACTCTTCTACCCACACGATAATCATGCTTACCTTATTCTTCTCCAAAAGATGTGCTTACCTCATTCAACTTGTCATATCCCATACCCATAGGGGATAAATTAGCAACATCCCTTCTTATTGGTGACAATTCTCCATTGTATTTCAAGGATCCTGTTGATTTTCTCTCGGCTTGATGTAGCCTAGAATCCACTATGAAAACCCAAGCGCACTAGCACATCACCAAGCCTGAGATGAGCACTCACCTAAAGAACATAAAGGTACCAGGCCCCTCTTTAGAGTTTCTTATGCCGGATGTTAGTTTGATGAAGATAGAGCGTATAAATATCCATAGATAAAAATAAACATTCCATAGTGTATAATCCAAATCTAGCTCTTAGAGAATCATGAATTAAAAAATAATTATGATAATATTAACCATACAAGAATGATTTATATTCATGTTTAACACCATTATCCATCCAATATAACCCATTACATTAAACACAATAAAACATAGAATCTTCTTACATTATAAAGTGACACCATAAGTTATGCTTCCATTAGATCTAACAACATAACTCTACAATAACTTAGTCTCAACATCTCTCTAACCTACATAGTTAAATACATATTTATAGAGGTGGGAACTTTCCCTTCACCACTGTGCACTTCCCAAAATAGGTTGCATGTTGAAAATAGCCCTGCACCTTTACAATAACATGCACACATGTAAGTGCACTAATAATAGACATCCTATAGTTAACTAGAAGAAGTAATCCTATTATTATCTTGAACTCATGCATGGCACTTATCAAAAAATCATTCCTAAAATAACATTTATGTGTCACAAAATACTACATCTCGATGTTTTCTCCACATGTTATCTTCCAAAAATAGCCTATATCCAACAAAAACAGCTAAGTCCGATCAAAACCATTCGCATGCATTTCCTTCACTATCTTTTCTGTGCCTTCAAATGCACCTTGTTCCTACACACACATTATTTGTGTGTCTTCTCCTTAGAACAATATGTCTACTCAACATTACCCCACACTAAAGTACATTGTCATCCCAAAAATGGGGTTTCTTTCTGATGTTTCCCAAATAATAAATAATAAGCACTGAAAGAATTAAAAGAATCACTATAAAAAAGAATGAATCTTTACTCGTAACTCCCTCCTCTTCAACTGGGAGGATCAACTCTAGATATTCAGTTTTAATCTTAGCCTCTAATGTTTGTCAATCATCCAGCGTGGTCCTTGTATTCTCTAGAATGTCTATGGTGATGGTATATAACTCATCTTGAGTAATCTTTTCCTTATCATTCTACAGTACTTGGACAACATTTTCCATAATGAGACATCATTCCCACCAGAAGATCCATCTTCTACACTATGAGCTTCCCAATCTCATTTATTCTATCCTTATGAGGGTCTTGGGTTATTACAAAGGCTTTTCCCTTTTGCTTTACTAGTGCCAATCTTTAGTGCACCCTAATGATTCATCCTTCATTCTTCGCTAAGACTCCATTATCTTTAACTAGAGTTCTAGACCTTATCATTACCTCTGGTGCCACACATATGTTCGGATCTTGGTCTTCTTTCTTTAACTCATCCCTTAAAGTCTAGAGAAATGACTCATAAGTTGAAATCTTTCGATAATAGAGGCCTTTTCTATTTCTACCTCTTGTTTCAACATCTTTTAGTGCGGGAATTCTAATTTTTCCATCTTCTATCACCAAATCAACTAATGTGCATACATAATGCATTGCAGAAGGGAAATTTTTAGGTACCTTTGGTTCTAGATGAGGCCTTTCCTTCATAATGTAATCACCAATCTCCTCAGCCATAGCAACAAATGCCTCATTCTTTGTTTTTTCTCATTCCTTCTCTTCCTTTAATCACTTTGTCTCTGTAGTTTTTTCCTTGTTTTCTTCAATTGACGTTCTAATGGTAGTGGCCTTATCAATATTTCTCCATGCCACCTCAGTAGATACCTTGACTAAGTCATTTTTGACATGTTAATCTAACACGACAAAGCAGGATTTATGGTCATGTTCTTACTTTGAGGTTCCTTCTTCACTCTTTTTGAGACACAAGACTCCTCGCACATGTCAAAATCTAGTTCATCCATGTGAGTCTGCATGGACAAGGATAATTATTTTCTTACACATGTAGTGGCCATATCTAGGTCCATTAACTTCCATCCATATAATTCCTTAAGGTCCAATGTGCTCTAAAACTAGGAGCAGATGCTTTTGATTTCACCCTTAGCATATACCATACTTGGCACAACATATTACTTACTTCTCCTTGTCCTTTGTCCCTTCGGGACTTGAGCGCTAAGGTTTGGAGTTTGACCTTCTCATTTCGAGTTGTAAGCTGGTACGCTACTTTGGTCACACATAATTTATTATACTTCTTTCACCCCTTCTTCTTCATCTCTGGGATCCTCCACATCGTTTGGTTGTCTTTGGGATTCAAGGAGCGCTCTCTTCATACTCTTCTATCTCCTAATTCAGCTTCAGCTTTCTCCTTCTCTTCTTCTCAAGTGTATTTTTCTAAAGGGAGAGTCTATGTGATCTTCTTATGGGATGTGATGTTCCTACACCTTGTGCCTTGGTTCTTCTGAATACCCTTTTAAACTGGTATTCTTGAGGACCGCATCCACGTCTAAGTCCTCTTCTTATTCTTACACCTATGGTGAAGTATCTGTATGCTTGCTCTCCACTTTGTCGTGGGCTGCCTCTGGCCCCTATGGTCCAAGCCTTCACTATCCTCATGTTCCTCTCCCTCATCTATCTCTATAGTTGTTACATGCTTTAGAGCTAGCACATTCTCCATTATATGTTTTCCCTTAGGTGGCCCTAGGATCATGAATTCATTCTCCACGTACTTGTTATTCTCTAGCCTAGGCTTAAGTTGAAGATATATGAGCATGGTTCCATTGTCCCTAATAGCCAAAATTACTATATTTATGTTTATGACATCTGAAACTAGCCTCTCAATGTAGGCAGACCATCTTGGATATACATATGTTTTCTTGAGATTGTGGAGTCACAATCTATTGTTTCTATGTTGAATTTCATCCGGTGGGCATCAATGAATCTATGAATTAAGGCCTATAAGTAGATCACTGTGAAGGCATAGGTAAGTTTACACCATGGAATCCATATCCCATCCTTCATGGTAAAATGTGTGATGTAGAAATGTTGATACAATGCGGATGTATTGATTTTCCCACTACCGATGGTATCTCTTTTGGAATGCACCACTCCTCCTAAAACACCACATGAATTCAGTCATACTCATTGATACTTCACATAAATATTTCTCAAACCTCTCCACAAGGGACTTCTTCTCTGTGGGGTATTCCCATATTTTGTTCTTTGGCCCATTAAGCAATCCAATTTCTACAAATACCAGAGATGTTATGATAGTGTAAAAACTTATCTTCTCACCTATGCGTGATTCCTCAATAATAGTCTCTATAATGTAGCCAACTAAGTTGTAGATTTATCCCTTTGTCATCTTCTTTGCAATGTGTATCCACATTGTATTTACCTATGACCATCTCTCTTGATCATTTAACTTTGTGAGTAGATGCACAACTGCCTGCACTATAGGAAACTTCTTTAGTTTGTCTATGTCCATTCTACATGGACCTTTGGAGTATCCTAACTCCTTTCTGGTGGCTATAATAGTTGCCTTATCAGTTAGATCACTTATGATATCTATCCATGTGCCCTTCAATCCTGTCAATGTGGTAATCAGAGTTGCTATGATCCTTACCCTCCATCTAGAAAAATAGAAAAAGTCCTCATGGACTCTTCTCATCAACCATTGGTATAAATCCTCGGTTTTCCAAAGTATGGGAGTTCATATAACTGATAAACCCCTACCTTCTTTAGAAACTTCTCCCAAACATCATCATATATTGGCATATCATCCACCATGAGCTTTTGGTTTTCTTATTCAACAACACATCTAATTCTCCCCTTTTGTCAAAGGTGAGATGATTGTAATCACTTATCTTGCATTAGACAATGTGGGAATACCAATCTCAGCCCACTATCACTCCTTCTAGGTATTGCATCTCTGAAATTTTTCTATTGGGATCAATTTCATTCTCAACCTTCACTTTTTCTTTCCCTTCATGCCTACTGCAGATGTTTTCTTTGGTGCCATCATAAAAATCCTTCCTTTTGTCTTACGTGTATACAGTAAGTTCAAACCCTAGCTCAAAATCATGTGCCCTATCTCGAAACCGCATTCCCTAGCTCCTTCTCAATCCTTCTTCTTCACTTAAACCCTTCACCAATGGGAATGCAATCTTTTCGCACACAAATCTTCTCTCCACATCTAGTTTCACAACTCTCCACACCTCAATATGATTTTCTTGGCTCAGTCACACTTAGCTTTCTCGAATACTTATGATTGCAAAGGTAAAAATGAACTGAATCATTTACTTATATAGATTTTCAAAAAATTAGTGCATTTATTACTCCTTCACCTACCAATAATCCTCTCATTAATTGACCATTTTCCCAATTTCGTGTGGTACACCTTCACACCCCAGCTATAACCTTCTAGTGCACCTTCCTACCTTCTGGCTATAGAGTTCTCTTCTATGTGCTTCCATGTGCTGAAGTACCTCACCATTGTTCCTTCCCTTGGTAGTTTTTATGGTCACTACTTACCTCTCATTATACTATTCCTTCATTTATCTCCATCTATGATCTTCTTTAGAAGCAATCTCCTTTCTAACAGCTCCTTTCATACTTAAATAACACTTGTAACAGTTTTCTTCTCATGTGTACCCGGTTGTGAATAAAAATAATAACCACCCCACACCAATGGTATGTGCGAGTCCTCTGTGCATAATAATATCGAATGTAATTAGCTCCTAGTGCATAAATGTGCTTATTATAAAAACACCAAACTAAATTGACAAATCATAGTGATGTAGAAGGAAATACATTAAAGGAAATAAAGAAAGGGAAACCTATCCTAAATGGAAATGTTGTCTTATTACGAGCACCGAGAAGACTTATTTATAGTAGGGCTTCATCCTACTCTGTTGAAGTAACCTGGGTAATGCTTGCATTCCATCAAGCACATCTAACCGACAAGTTCTGATATAAGTATATGATTGATAGCATATAGTTCCAACCAAAACATCTTAAGCTTGTTTAGATGACGTAAAAACTTGGAATCATAAAGAAGAACCATTTTTCCAACTTTAGGATTCTTTTCCCTGATGTGTCTATCATGCCATACCATTTTCATAGATTTTTCCTACGTTTAACTCCAACGTCCTATGGTGTGCCTCTCATCCAATTGTATTGACTTATTAATTCTTTCTTCTAATGCTTTTTCATCAGCTAGACCTCCAGCGCATGCAATACGTAAAGAAGGTAACATGAATTCCATAGGAAGAACTACTTCTGTACCAAACACCAACTGAAAGGGTGTGGCCTTATTCAACCTCTTGTATGTTGTTGTATATTCCCAAAGTACAACATAAACTTTATCATCCTAATCTTTCCTTCCAACATCACAATTTTTTTCCAAGGTCTGGCTCGATATCTTGTTGAAGGCCTCAGCAGTCCCATTTGCTTAAGGGTGATAAGGAGTAGTCTTGTGGTGTGCAACAATAAATTCATCTAATAATATCTTGATTGTCTCATTCCATAAGTGTGTACCCCTATCACTTGTCAAACTCAGTGGACATCTATACCCAAGTAAGAATATTTTACCATAAAAAACTAGTTGTTATAGTTGTTGTAAAATCCTTTGTAGGTGCTTCTTCTACCCACCTTGTAAGATAATATGTGTAAGTGATGATATAATGTAATCCAGTTCTATGCGTGGCTGGAGAAATAAGACCCACAAATTCTATATCCCATTTCTCAAATGGCTTTGCACTAGGAATAAGTCACAAATGCATTTCATCTCTTTGCCTAGGTTTTCCAAAGCACTAATAAAGTGATCAAATGCCTTACAATATGCTTTACAATCCTTATACAAGGTCTCCCACCATAATATAATGAGTAGAATCTTGTGCATGGTGGCATCACCTACATAGTGCCCATCTCGTAATACATCCATGAGCATCCTCCATGATATTTGGTTTCTCATGTTCTAGCACACACCAGAAAAATACTTCATCTCGGCCTAGTTTGTATAAGTCACTACTAATCAACATAAAGGGTGCCGAGTGAATTGCAAGTTATTTCCTCTCTAAGGATTTCATTCCTTCTAGTGCCATACCTATGCGTAAAAATACAATAATATCCTCTAGCTCGAAGGCATATGATGCAATTTATACAACTATGCATCCAATGTTGTATCTTTAATTGTCTGTGTATCCTCCCTAAGCTGAATTCTTGATTAGTGGTCTAGGACATAATTACTTTTACTGGTTTTACCACTGTTGTAAAGTCAAATTCTTGAAGTAAGAGCACCCATTGACATATGTGCCCTTATAATACGGGCTTATTGACCAAGTATTTTAATTCCATGTGATCGTATAAAATACAAATGGTAGTGCTAACAAATACTACCTAAATTTATGTAGTATGTAGATCATCGACAAGGCCCCGCACTCTATAGTTGTATAATTATGTACCACGGGAGTCAAAGTTATACTAGAAAAATATATAGGATGATCTATAATACCATCTCTAGGCTGACCTAACACCGCACCAATGGTTGTGCGGAGGCATCCACATGTATGTAAAATAGTTGGTTCCATGAGGGAAAATACATAATACGTTTTGTAGCAAGTCTCTCCTTTAATTCCTCAAATACGCACTACTTCAGTTCTCCCCAATTAAATGTCCCTTTTCCTTTTATTAAATCTTCCAAGTGCACAAAAATATTTGCATACCCCTTGATACATTTTTATAATACCTTTTGTGATTCAGAATTGTGCACCGCACTTTGAGTGGTTAGTTATTTTAGGCCTATAATAACTACAACTTTATTTGGATCCACTAACAAAACTTCCTTGTAGATGATATGCCCTAATAGAGTGCCAAAATTTGTAGCAAATACACACTTCATGATTTTTAAAGAGATTCTCAACTATCTCGTATCTTTCAAACATTAAGTGCAAATTGTCACAATAATCCTTAACAAGTCCATACACCGACCAATTATCCAAGTAAACATGTAGGAAGTTGTGAATAAAATCTTGGAATTCTTGAAAAACTATGTAGAAAAATATAACAGAGTGTTCTTCAAACCAAAGGGCATCACTTTATATGCAAATATTCCCCATTCGAGTGGTGAACATCATTTTCTATTGATCCTCTGTGCAATTCTAACTTTGATGATACCCAAAGAATCCATTTGTAAAAAAAGATTAAATTTTATGCCCCGCAACGCCTTCTAACATTTCCTCTATGAAAAGTGTAAGAAAAGGATCAATCATGCATGCAGCATTTAGTTCCCTTTAATCCACACAAATCCTAATCTGACCATATTTCTTTATACTAATTACCATGGGGCTAACCCACTATGATTCATCTAAGGGATTAATGATACTAGATTTCAACATTTTTTCAATTTCTTCATTCAATTTTATGCGAAGGTTAGGGTTCATCCTGTAAGGTCTCTTCCCCACTGGGCCCATGCCCTCCTTTAGCTTAATCTTCATCTCTCCTAATGACTCATGCACTCCTTTTAATTTATGGTAGCCCCTAAGAAATAAGTCCTAGAAATATTGTAGTAACTCATTTATATTTGCCACTATAGAATCAGACCAATAATCCCCAATGATTACCTCATTAGGTTAGAAATTCATGCCAATGTTCACTTTCTTTGTCTTTAGAGGCTCATGATAGGCACGAGAATTTTTTTCCCGCACTTTCGAACCTCGCGCATACCTACTTGAATGATCTATATAAAAATTATACTTCTTCATCATCTACTATGTAGACCATCTTACCTTTTTCCTTCTCAAAGAAAATGCACTTAAGTAGCGTGGCATCTATCTCTTCTATTTCATCAAAATATTATCCTAAGTCTACCTTACCAAATAAATCCTGAATGATTTCTTCAGCCTTTGCACTTTCTCCCGTAGTTAAGCACTTAATAACACTTAATGCCTCTTCTACCAGAGGTTGAGTAGATAAGTAATCAAAATTATGGATCATTCCTGTAATCAAATCTTGCCAATTTCCGGTCCCCTATGCGAGTTCCGCATAAATATACCAAGTGAATACGTAGCCTTGTAAAGTGGAATAAAGTTTGTACACCCAAAGTGAAGGTGGTAAAGCTTCCTTCCCTCTCGTCCGCAGTCTCACACTAGTGAACATGGTGTTGAACATGTCGATTACCATAATATATGTATATTTGAGTAGGCACATTATTCCTAAAAATCGAGTTGTTAGAGAAATTATGACATAATTCCATTTTATAATATTATCCCTATGAGCCATCCACTAACATGTTGTTGTCCTACGCAAGGTATATACTAACATATTTCTTATTTCCACTGGATTTGTCCACTACTCCTCCATGGCGCGCAGGAATACTATAAGGTCTCCTTCTCTAGTGTACCAAGGTTCAAATTTACCTACCCTCCTAACACAATGAGGTTTGATTCTCCACATAAATGCGCATTTAAGTTCGCTACCAACCATATCATAGGTGCCATGTGCCCAATTTTCATAAGAAATAATTGTAGTATCACTAATAGATTATGCATCTTCCCCTTTGGAGGATTCCTTCCTTAGTTGGCTCAAGAACTTTTGTATCTTGAATAGCATGTACATAAATTATGTTTAGGTCTTCCTTACTCAAAGGTTCAACATAAGGTTCAAATTTACCATCGGTTAATAGGATAATAACTCTTTCTTCCTTGTTCTCAAAACTTATATACCCTTTTTTGAACTGTAGATCAACATTATTTACATAACCCCAAGGGCGCCCAAGTATATCCGGGAAGTTGTCTACTTACGCAAGTGCTAAAACCTAAAATTCCCTAGTGAGCTTTTCCCTTTGTATAGTAATGGACGCATATTTTAAAACTACAATGGGAGTGGCCTTAGTTTGATTATCCATAAACAACACATTAGAGGATGGCTGCAATGGAGGTCTTCCCATCTGTACCCATGCATCCAAAGTAAGCACATTCACTTCCATGCATGTGTCAATCAATATATTACTCAAGAGCCATCCATCTACAACAACATTGAGAGTGATCTCCTTGTCATAATCCAAGCTATGAGGGGGAAGATTAGCATGCAGGATTTTTCATCTATTATCAATACTTGTATGCGAGTGTTTCCTTTTCACCAATTCCCTAGTAATTAAATGATATTATCCTATGGAATAATTCTACATACCTCTTTCAATCCATCAATATCTGATTGGACCGTCTATGTTGTCTTCTCTGTTTCATCTTCTCGTGATTTCTCCTTTAAACATTGTATTTCACCCTAAATATTTATGAGTACCTCCATGGTTTCCTGATAAACCTCCTTTTGGTGTGTTAGAGTTGGGTACCTTGTATGTAAAAATTATTCCTTAGTGATGGTAGGCTTCACGTTGTAATGCCTCTCTAGCACGCACATCTTCAGCGTGTGTAGTAATCTTCACAGATTAATACCTCGATTCGGTTTCTAAATTTGGCATCCACTAATTTTCCACAACATGATGTATTATAGCCATCCTGTGCCCTTGTTCTCCTATTTATGTTGTTTGTTAAGATTATCATATAAGTCTAGGCATTCCTCATAGCTGTGATTCTTCCCACAAAAAGAAAACAAGTATTATTCTTAGTACATTTGTGCTTGTAGTGGTGGGATATCCGCATGTAAAACATGTTCGCAAGGAAACTCACCTCATCCACCGCCACATCCTCGGCACCCAAATCCACCACAATATCCTCAAACTCTTCCATGAATTCCTTTAAATTTCCCTTCATTCCAATCATAGCACACTTCAATGTGGTCATGATTATGGTGCTCACTTTTACCCTTAGAGTTAACTCATACTCTTGTCTTTCGTACACTAATGTTTATGGCATCATGAATCTAACCAATTAACTTGCAGTCTTTTGTATTGTGAACCGTGGACGAGAAAATCTTACAATAGTAAAATACATTCTTTCTTATTGCGTTGTAATAGTGGGTAGTGGTTGAAATCATATTCCAAATGACATATCTCACGGTTTTTAGCAATAATGAGTGCATTGACCTACGGGAAAACTATCATTAGTGTGCCCTTCCTCCTCACAATTTGTACACTAACTCCCAATGCACGTCTCATGTGCCAAATTGCCCGATAGTTTCTCTAACTATTTGGCCATAGCTGTAATCTGTACTTATAGGAATGGACTTACTCTAGTGTCTATACTTCCAACTAAATCCACATGAAAAGTTTCTTCAAGTGCTTCACGCAGTACGTATATGTCTTATGTGAAAACAACCTCCTAACAGGTGTGATAAAACCCCAAAAAACCATTGTACATGCTAGGTGGCATGAATATCATAGGAAAGTTTAGACAATAGCATTTTGAAATAGGCATCATACTTTAGAACACTCTCGGTAGTGCCCTACTTAATATCCTTGAGTGTGATTATAATCTTCTGCTTGAACTCGGGGATATGAAGCTCCTTAAGAAAATAATCCTTTAATGTTGTATAATCTACACAAGTCGATCGTGGTCAACCTTCCTATACCAATTGTTTGCACGTCCCTCTAATTTAGTTACAAAATTACTTTCCTTGCACTCGAAGTCATGATTCCTTTTATGCACCACAGTATCTCACACATGTGCACATGCTCAATAGCATCCTCTATGCCTCTATACTCTGGAAGACAAAGTGAAATTTCCATGTCAATATTCTGGGGTTGGTGTGGACCTTGCCCTCCTGATCCAAAAGCTCTTGTGTTACCTCTTCCTCTAGATCCACCACATCCACAAGAACTAGAGCAACCTATAGCCCCCGATCCTCCACTTTGATATCTAGAAGTGGACCAGTGGATGTACTTCCATGTGTCCTAACAATATTAATAAACCGAACTCCTATAATCTACAAAGTGGTACTACTCAAAAAAGTGAGTCCAAAATTTTGCGTGCTTTATTTCGGGATGACGATATGCTTGAAAAGGCACCCCCAAAAATAAAGAAGTCATTTTCCCAACCATATATGTACTTGCTATCTGACTTACTCCTACTCTTTTACTACCCAAACTAGCTTATTGACTACTGGTTGTACTAGATACTAGAAAACCAAGATCATGGACTAGGTTACCAAGTAGATTCAGATGCACACTCATAACCCATGTCATCTCTACTAGCGCACTCCCATGTCAACTCTACTTTCCCAAATGGGGAGTTCCAGATGTTCTAGCTCCACACCTTCCACGTGAGCTCCAAATCCTTCACGAGCCATCTCTCTCCTCAACACCATCCACTCTGCAATATCACGTTGCTTCTCTATCTCCCTCTCATGTGCCTCATTGTACTTAAGCCACCTTTCTTCTCTCTACCTTTCTACCACTAGGTCCACCATCTATCACCAAACTTTTTCTTGCCCCTACATGTAGTGGGGTTTAGCTAGCCATCATTTTTTCTTCCAAGTTTAGGGTTACCATCAAGATTTTAATCGCGGTGGAATGCCTTGAAAATAAGTTCCCCTAGGATAACATAAAAATTTGAATTCAGCTACCTCAGGAAAGAATAAAAAGAAATCGAAAACTCTAAAATATATCTATTCAAAACACCACAAAACCAAGTATCCATAGTGCATGTCGAAATCAGATCAACATTATAAAGGGCATGAAATTATCCCTATGTCAAGACAAGTGTGTGATACCTCCAATTCCATTTAGATGCATAAGCAACCAGCCACTCATACAGCTCTAAAGGAAAGATAGAAAAGAATCTCTCATATAAAAAATCATATAAATTCTGCTCCACCCACGCACGTGCATCAAAATCAGATCCAATGTTGAACCTTTGAGTGTACTCTTCTTCCAGATATTTTATCCACTCCTCAACACTTGCTAACATCAAAAAATACGTCTTCATCACGAACCATCCTTAAAAAGAGGTCCCGGAAATGGAACCAAATGATGAAGCCTAGAATCCACTATGAAAACCCAAGTGCATTGGCACACCACCCATCTGAGTGAGTGCTCATCCAAACCACACAAAAGTACAGAGCCCTCTTTAGAGTTTCTTGTGTAGGATTTTAGTGTGATGAAGATAGAGCATATACATATCCATAGATAAACATAAAAATTCCACAGTGCATAATCCAGATCTATTTATTAGAGCATCATGAATTAAACAATAACTATGATAAGATTAACCATATAAGAACCAATTACTGCCATGTTTAAAACCATTATCCATCAATATACTTAATTAAATTAAACACAAGTAAAACATAAAATATTCTTACATTATAAAGTGACACCATAAGTTATGCGTGCATTAGATCCAACATCATAACTCGTAATAACTCAATCTCAACATCTCTCCAACCTACACCGTTCAATACATATTTATAGAGGTGGGAAATTTCCCTTCACCACCTATGCACTTCCCTAAATAGGTTGCATGCTGAAAATATACATGTGCATTTACAGTAACATGCACACATGTAAGTGTGCTAATAATAGACATCCTATAGTTAACTTGAAGAAGTAATCCTATTACTATCTTAAACTCATGTATGGATATTATCAGATGATCAATCCCAAAATAGCATTTGTGTGTCATGTAAGTATCCATCCCGATGTGTGCTCCACATGATTTCTTCCGAAATAGCCCATATCCATGAAAAATGGCTAAGTAATGATCAAAACCATTCGCTTTGTTTCCGTCACTATATTTCTATGCCTTAAAATGCACCTTGTTCCCTTGTGTGCATTCTTTTTGTGTGTCTTCTCCTTATAAAAATATGTCTACTTAACATGGTTCTTTTACCCATAGAGTCTTAAGCCAACCAATTCCCTATCTCACAAACATTCATTATAAGGATTACTACCAAATCAACATATTCCCCTACATAAGTTTTTTTCACATGTTTGGTGACCGCTTGGATTATGTTGACAATTTCATTCTTTAGGGATGCCTTTGGCTACCTTTCTCAACTTAGATAAAAATATTGTGTACTCATACTTCCACGATCTATCCAAAGGTTTTCAGATAACCAAACTCACCATGCCCATGCTAGTTGTAGTGATATATTCTTCATCACCCTCACCCACACCTAGAATGTTACCATTAAATGAATTTTTTTCTATGCATAAAACCTTACCTGCACCTATATCTTCTTCTATGTCCAAACCCATTACCACATTAGGAGTCATGCTAACATCAAGCCTAGTCCATCCTCATATCAAACAAGATTTATACGCACCATCACAAGATATAACAAAGGATATTATCTCACCTAAGAGGAAGAACCAACCTCTTAGACTACATACATCAGCTTCTCCCACTACCTCTTTATCACATTCACCACTTCCATCTATCCTAGGTCCCCACACCTTGGCCAAATAGCCTCCTACCTAGAATAATCCAAAAGCACAAAGACAACTTACCTCATCACAATCCTTTGTTGTACCCAAATTACCTACACATCTTATGCCTTCTTTGTCACCTACATCCTTTCTACCTCCTATACCTACACCACTTCTAATATCCTCATCATTTCCTATGCCATTCCTTCTTTTCAACTAGAACCTTCTATATTACCTCTTACCAGAACCTTCACCACACCTTCATTATCACCTTAGCTAACCTAGCCCCTTCATTCATCTGCCTTCCTTTCTACATCACACACTTATTTTTCACTTTTACCCAAGATGGTACAATCAAATTCCAAGAACTCACTACCCTCCAAAGAGGTAGTTACACCTACACTTTGCATTTAACAACTAGTTCACCTACTACATCTTTACCCAAGAAGGTACAATCAAAACCTTAAACCGTATTATCTACCAAATACGTGGTAAAACTTACTCAACCTTTGATTCCACCTCCAGTGGAACCTCTCTCACTAAATTCACCCATACTTCCATCCAAACCCATACTTACTTCACATTTTGATCCTTCGGTAGGGTCATATGCCAACATATTAGGTAACCTTTTGGAAACCTTTTTCATCAAATTGGCACCACTTATACCTTACTACCCACTCAAACCTTAACTGAGAAGGGTTTAAAAATACCAAAATATTTTCTTACCATCATGTGTCAGGGAATGATGTGGAAAACTATAAGGATTTTAAGACTATTCTTCTCCAATTATGTCCTCTCGAAGAAAAATTTGTTGATGATGACCTTTTGGATGAAGATCCCATTCATCCTTTACCTCCAACTCCACAACACTCTTTTCCTCCTCTAATTTTTGAAATAAACATCGCTCATATAGCCACTCAGTCACAATATCCAAAAGACAAAGGAAAAGATAAAATCGGTAGCCCATCCGATTCACCTTTACCCACTATCCAACCTCCACTTGTCCCCAAGGTAACATTTTTTGGGTCAGCCTATCCTATTTCTTATGGAGTCACACATTGCTCCATGTTTCAATAGTTCCATAAATCTCCCCAATGATGTCATTATCAAGACCAAGGATTCTACTCCATATGCCTAAACCTTTCCTAAACTTTTCTCAATCTTGCACAATGATATGTATCATCACCTTATTCTTCTTTATCCTAAGGGGGACTCGACACTCCCTTTTCTTCCAATAGATCTCCCTTCATAACTTGAAACCTTCATTTACCTTACTCTACCTTGCTGAAATTTACCCCATCTTTCCCCATCTACCTTACCTAACTTTATGCACCCGTGACAAATCTTACCCAACCTAACCTATCACCATCTCATTCTTTCCTATACCCATGGAGGACTTGTCACTTCCCCTTCTTTTATTGAATGTTTCACTAAAGCCAAACCTTTTGCATCCTACGTTTCTTTCTAAGAAAAATTCCATATCAACGACATTGTCTTGAAGGAAAATAAACATGTAACAAAAGTGGAGAAAACTAAATGAGGAAATTTTTCTCCTAATTAGCTTGGACCCTATATCGTTACTCATGCCTATGGATCAGGTGCTTATCATTTATCTTCACTCGAAGGTAAACTCAAACCTGAGACCCTCAATGCCTTACATCATTGAACATTCTATTGTTGAAACAAGTCCTATATCATATTCTATCTATTAAATTATTTTCCTTTGAACAACATCCACCTTCCACTTACCTATTTTAAGGATCAATGACTAAATAAGAATCATGTGATTACCCATCACCTTTCAGCCTTATCTTCAATATGAGTACCACGACTCTACTCATGGTATGATTCTCATGGATACTTTTGTCCTTCTCAAGATAGAATCCCATAGTCATTCATCTCTTAAAACATATCTTTCATAGCTAACCCCCTGTGTGTTATGGTTTTGTCTTCATAAAAGAAGCCTACACTTCTCTATAGTATTTTATATGACTTAAAAGTATGAAAAAAATTCAAAAGTAATGCACGAGATTTTTCAAATTCAAACTCCTTGAGTTAAACTTCTAGAAAATAAATAACACCCTCAAAAACAACATTTATCTTTCTATCTTGGTACAATAAATAGATTGCTCCCTCGAAGGACATCTATACAAATCTAGCCATATTGTACATAGTCTATCAAAAAAGAAGACTATTTTTGCAAAAATAAAATAAAAATATTCTAAAGCTTCCCACATTGATCAACTTTGTGAAGACCTCAAGGAGATATTCTACTCATCCCACCTATACTTCCTACATTGACCAATCTATAAAAAAGCAAAAAGAAAAAGATAATTATTTTGTCATGGACTTACCTATTTTGATCTTGAGTATCTTGTAGAAGAGGCATGTTGTCTCACAACCAAGTTACACTACACAACCTCTTTCACCTCACCAGATTTCCTTTCTAATCTTCTACCTACTTACGGGATGTGCCACAAATGTGAAATTTCATGATCGTGTGAACTTCTTAACCCTTACAACAATGAATCATGTAATTCCTTTAGGGTCTTCTATTTATTAGCCAATATTTGGTATGATATACTCATAATGGTTCTTACCAATTAGGCAGATTTTTTTCCTTTTACGATTCACCTATTTTCATACTTATTGATCCTCCTACATAAGACCCAATCTTCGACACCTACATTTTAGGAATTCATCTTGCACCAAAATCAACCATTCCTATTTGACCTATACTCAACCATGCCTACTTTAGCTATACTCAACCATTCCTACACGACCTATACTCAACCATGCCTACAATGACCTATACTTAATCATGCCTAAAAAATTACCAACCCATTCATCTATCCTCATTATATTCTACCCTATCTTATTGGAGAACTACATTGGCCTGAGGCCCCTTTTCATCGGGCCTATGTAGGAAACACTCTAAGGGCATGGGGTCCTTGGAGGTTAGTTCCACCACTTTTTCCGCTAACCAATTGTAGTCATATTTCATTCCTTTAGTCTAATAGTCTAATCCCTTACGTGCCTTTCTGTCACCCAACGGGCACTAGGTGCTTACCTGAGGCACGCGTAGGTGTCGAGTCTCTCCTTTATGTGATTTTTGTGAGAATGCATCATCTTAGGACAAATAATCAAATGTAGGACAAAAAATAACTATACAACATTCTTAAGAACTTAGAATGAGTTATCATCTCATTGTATGCAAAAAAGAGAAATAATAAACAACATATGGAGATGGTTCATACAAAAGGGAAATGCATAAGTATTATACCCCTAAACACATAGATGATTTATAATAGAGAAATTTATTCATACTAACAAAGTCAATAACCCACATTACATCCCTTGAGGTCATAACATATCCTCATATAACTATGTAGAGCCAAGTCATGCATCAGAGCTATATTATGCTCATCATATTATAAAGAAGAATGAAAACCCATCCCCTTAAATGTGTTATCGCTCACAAAGCTCTCCTAATCCCTAACACATAGCATTCTTCATCTGTTTCTGTAGGGATTTACCTCCCTTTTCTCCTCTCTTACCTTCTATATCTTTCTTCTACCGAGCACTTGTATTTATAACCTTAGCACCCACCGTCGTGCCTTTCAGAAGTTACAGATTAGTCACCAAGTGTTGAAGTGGTCCTCCATGGAAGCATGCTTATCAGATCAAGCTATCCACTCCATGCAATGATGCCTTCTAAAATCTACCATCACATGCCTACAATATTATCTTTTTGATCCCACATTCACCAGGATGGCACCTTATCCATAAGGGTCATGATTTTTTCATGTGCTTCCTGGGATACCAAATGCGACTAATTACCAAATCTATTTTTCCTTGCACACATGCGCCATGTGTTCTCTAAAACCCCCAGAACCATTCCATGTGCACCTTTAACTCACACGCCATTTTTAAACTAGGTCCATGCTCCCTCTTGTACTTAGTTGATATTTTTGGGCCCAACATCACCCCACACTATGCCTATTCTTCATCCTCGAAACACTCTTCCAATAAAGAAATAAAGAGTGGCGGATCCTTTATAAATGGTTGGAATGGAAGAATAAAGGAATTAAGAAATGGGGAAAAGAATGAAAGAATGAAAGAATGGGGAAATTTTCTACTGGAGGAGGAGAGGGAAATCCTTCCTAAATCGCTTCTAATCTTCCCCAAGTGTCGACCTCGCTTTGTAGCTGGCGATAGAGGTTCCTCACCAGGGGTGTTCACTTCTTCAAAACTCAACTCCTTTCCCTTAGTGCTCATCATCTCCATAATATCCTCTAATTTATTTCCCCAATCCTTGAGCGCATCCATCCTCTGAGTGATTTAGGGGTATAATTCCTTCAACTGGTTCTATATTGAGCCCTGCAAGGTTTCAATGGCCTCTAATTTCTTCTCTACTTCGGCTAGGATTTTTTCTCGCTCAGCCCTATTCCCCTTTTTATTTTCATGAAACTCCTTGAGTTCAATTTCATGGGTGGCAACTAAGATACTTTTCACTCTATCTCTATCCATGTATTTATCACGGGTGGCCTCGGGAACTTGGGTGATAAATTTTACATCGGTGAGGATCTTGTTGTACTAAGCAACAATTTCCACAACCTTCATCTTATTTTATTTTTCTTGGCATGCCAACGCCTCTTCTATGGATTCTAAGGCTAGTGGAAACCTCTCCATAGTGATTATGTGGGTCAAGTCCTCTAAGCATTATAAGGATGATACATACTTTTGCGTGAGTGGTGTTAACTCTAGATGTTTTAAGACAATGGAATTTTTGATCATCTTTATCTTCTTGTATGCCTCGTGCACTCTTGCCTTTTGTCCTTTAGCTCACACCTTAACTGAGTGCTAATTAGTTCCTCTGCTTTAGGTCCTTACTTTTCTCAAGGATCTCTTCTTCCCTTTTCTCCAATTTTACCTCTAGGAACTTTACCCTATCATTTCTTCCGAAGATCCTGGCTTCAACCTCAACTGAAAATTTGTTAAGCGTGCTACATGTTTTCTTATCGATAATCATTAAGCGTTCAAAAAGGGTTTATCCCTTTTTTGGAACTTTCATTAATGCCCCTTAGCTTACCTCAAACTTAGGCTCATCAATGTGGGACTCAAATGCCCATGATAGCATTTTCCTTGTCTCGAGGGTATGCACCTTCCTCATCAAATGAAGCCATGGCTAAAATTTGTTCCATTAGCACGGTGATCTGGAAATGCACATAAAAACCTTGTTAATATCATTGATGTAGCCCATTACTTAAACTTGTGATGTTTCGTGTTAATTCTCCCCATGCATGTGGATTTTGGAAAGCTTACAACCAAATTGGGATCTCCTCCCATGCTGCCATATTCTTTTCCTATGCTTTCCTCCTCAACTTCCTTCATCACCACATCCACACTGTGTTCTACTTCTTGTTCCACCAGGTCCTTGATGATTTTTTCCACTTATTTCTCTGCATCCTTGTCTATATGTTCCTTCGTGAGGCTTGGGGTCCTTTGATCCTTTGTATCTTCTTCCCCGCTTACCCCCTTTCCTTGAGTCTTAGCTTCTTCTTCATCCTCCTTCTCCTCATCTCCTTCGTTATATTTATCATCTTCAAAATCATATATCTCATAGACAATATGGTCTCCTCCTCCTTCTATCTCATCATCACCATCCCTATCATTGACATATGCATCTAGGTTCTCCATCTCTTCTTAATCAGCCTCATCTATCACCTTCTGCTTCTTCCTTACTGGGGATTCCGGTAAAGGGATTCTTCTCTTTATTTTTATTTGACAGGTGATGTCTTCATTGGTGATTCCTCCTAGTTGAGGGCTCTTCATTTTCCACCACCTCTTCTTTTGGGATCTTCGCATTGACAAGAGATTTCTTTCTCTGCATGTAAGTAATAGGCTTAGCATTTTCTCCACGTATGCTCACCTTTGCTTGTGTGGTTTGAAAAATTTGTGCCTTCGTATCTCTTCTCTTTCTCTCTTTCTAGGTGTGGCCTTCTTCCTTCCGATAGTGTCTTCTGGGGATGGCTACATAATTATCCAAGTAAGTACCTTTTTTAAATTTTGGCTTTACACAGATACACCCTTCTTTGCGGTCTTTCTAGAAATCGGCGCATTAAAGGCTTCAATATCTTTATCTTTTGGGAGACATATCTCTCCACATACGCGTGCTCCTTTAGGTAGGCCAACTTCTAGCATAGATCGTGTTGGTGGTCTATATCTACCTCAATAATGTTGAACCTTATCCTCTTGGCCTCCTTGGCCCGATTAACTCCACTTGGAAGTACTGTGCGGTGAAGGAGAAGGGTAGCTTGCACCATGGGATCATGTTCTCATCTTCTAGTATGAATATACCAATGAAAAAGTGTTGGTATATTGAAAATTCTTCCTCCCCATTCATGATCATGGGAAACTACTATGGTATTCTCCACTTAGCCCTGAATGCATCACACATTTGCTTATACCACTTCTCCAGGTGTGTCTTGTGAGTGGCCATCATGGTTTTACAAGTGTATTTCACAAACCTCTTGGGAACTCCAATCTCTAAAAATACAATGGTAAGATGGAAATTACTTGAAGAGTATCTTATCTCCTCCTACACACTTTGCTTAAAATTTCACTTGCGATGAAAGAAGAAAATTTATAGATGGTTCCTTAAAATATCTTCCAGCATATATTTAGCCATGCATTATTCACTTGTTCCATCATTCCCGATCATTAAGCTTGGTCACCAAGTGCGCGGCCATTATCATAAGCTCGGGTCTTGAATCTCGGAGATGTCAAAGTATCGCGACCCCTTCTTGTAGTCATACATAGCTACAATCTCCTTGATAGCCTCCTTTTCACTCATATCATCATCTATGTTATCTCGTTCATAAATGAGGCCTATGAACTTGGATATTAGTTGTGGTATGATGCACATTTTTGCACCGTGAAATAAAAATGATCCTCAAACATGTGACATCAGCCATTGATAAAGGCACTCAGGCTTTCCAAAGTATGGCAACTCATATAGTTGTAATAACCCAACCTTCTCTAATTTTACCTTCACCTCATCATTGTAAATGGGCATTCTATCGGGTGTCCGACGGTTAGTTGTTCAGACCAACTTCAATTCCATTTCTTTATTTGTTGTTCTTGTGTGATGGTTATAATCTCTCACCGCCATCTTTCGCAAGTGTGACTCCCATTCTTTTCCTAGAAATACCCAATTTGGGTATTTCATTTCCATGTACCATTCTTCATTTGTGTTCATTACGGAAGTGATTTTATTTTCTATTCCCTTTCCCTTTGTTTTCTTTAGTGAAACAATTTCTTTCCTTGGTGTCATTCGCTTTGGTGGGCTGAACTTAAATAATCTATCCTCTTACTCTACCTTGCTACTATATTCAATCCCAAAGCTCACTCTGAAGCTTTAAATACTGAAATGAATCCTTTTTTCTCCGAGTCCTAGCTGTCAAACCCTAACCAGGAAATCCTTCCACAAGATGAAATTCTTCACACAACCTTCCTCATGCCCGTGTACTCGTTCCCTCTAGTTTTAGATCTACTCTAGATGCTCTCTCAAATTCCTCAGATTCTCCTTTCTTCACACAAATTTCTCTCTGGATGCTCTAGTTTGCAAGATCTTATTTTACTTCATAATCGTAAGGTAACAAATGACTTTCTTGACCTTGTATTTATAGTTTTTACTTCTTTCCAACATTAAGTGTTGTACCACCTACCAATGTACTTTAACATTAAATGTAAATTTTCCACTAAGCTAAATTAGGTGCCTTTACCCATGCACCACATCCTACATGAAAAATTGTTTACAACCTTACGGTGTGAAAAATTCCAACCTAACCAAGGACTCTTACACGTGCATCCACTTTGCCGAAGGTAATTCTTCTGTCATTTATCTAATTTTCTCCCTTTCCTACCTCATGTTGTTTTTACTATCTTCATTATTTCCATACATTGCTTTTCTGCAAAGCCTTTTTGACACCAAAATCCAATACCCACCATTTCCTCACATGTTTCTTAACCTTACACACTTTTTATCCTTCAACTGGGACATTCATTACAACTTCTACTATCATCTCAAACTTGTATTACGAGGCCTATACTTTGTATCACTCCACCCCACACTAAAAATGATGTGCGAGTCCTCTGCGCAGATACAAAACTTTAGAAAAATAATGTGGTTACCAAAGGCACCAGTGCAAAAATGAAGCAAAAAGAAATGAACAAGCAATGAGAAAGGGAATACACAAGAAATAAAAAATAGCATAAAGGGAAATTCTAAGTTAGCTGCAAATCTTTGCCTTATTACAAACACCAAGAAGACTTATTAATAGTAGGGCTTCAACCTAATCCCATTGAAAGGACTTCTTAACCTTGTCCCATTCAGCGCTTGTAACTAGAAAGCACCTGAATCAAGAATGCATGAGATGGTGTAAGGTCCCAACCAATGGACTTTCAACTTTCTAGGATGGCATAGATACTTGGAATCATACAACAATACCCACTGCCCAACCTCAAACTTCTTATTCTTCATAAGATGATCATGCCATGATTTTTTTCTTTCTCTTTCTATCTTCGACTCCATCTAGTAAGTGATCACATTTAGTATAATTACATCAACTTATCAATTCTTTCTTCCAAAGCACTTTATCGTCAGCCTAAACCTCTTGCGCACGCTATACATAGTGATGATAACATGAATTCCACTAGTAAAATAGCCTCTGCGCCAAATACCAATTAAAACGGTGTGGCCTTGTTCAACCTTTTATAGGTTGTCTTGTATGCCCATAGAATGACTGATACTTTTTCATCCCAATCCTATCTTGCAATGCCATAGATCTTAGTTAACATGTGACTTAGGATCTTGTTAAATGCCTCAATAGTTTCATTTTCTTGAGGGTGATATGGGGTAGTCTTATGATAGGCCACCATAAATTCTACTAACAGAATCCTGAGTATTTCATTGAGAAAGTGTGTACCTCTATCACTTTTTAAACTTAAAGGATAACCATACCTGTTGATTATGTTCTCACATAAAACTCTAGCAGTTGTTGCTGCATTGCAATCCTTCATAGGTACTTCCTCTTCCCAACATGTCAAGTAATTAGTGCAAGTGATGATATACCACGAACCAATCCTTCGTGTGGCTGGTGCAATTAACCCTAAAAATTTGATTTCCCATTTTTCAAATGGTTTATCATTTGATATTTGGTCACAGAGGCATCTCATGTCTCTTTTTAGGTCTTCAAGGCAATCGATAATGGTGACATGCGGAAAACTCAATGCAATCTTGTAGATGGTTTCCCACCAAAGTCCTACTAATAAGATCTTCTGCGTTGTAGCATTTCCTACACAATATCCTCCTCCTACAATCCCACCATGCACTTCCTACATAATTGCCACATGCTCATGCTTCAATATGCATTGGCGCAAAACCTCATCATGACCTAACTTATACAGGTCTCTACTAATCAACATGTAGGGTTTGGCGCATATCACTAACTACTTTTTCTCCAGATCCTTCATCCCTTTTGGTGCCACACATGTTATAAAGAACACTATGATATCTTCGAAGTCTCGAGGGCATGTGCCATAACCTATAAATTTATGCATCGACATGGTATCCTCAATGATTTATACATCCTCCCTGTAATTAATCCTTGATAAGTGGTGAGTCCTCAATTATTTTTCTGGCTTCACCACCACCATGGTCAACTCAAAATCTTAAAATAGAAGGAGCCAATGACATATGTGCAAATATAGTATGGGTTTGTGGACCAAGTATTTCAATGCCATATGGTCCATGTAGATTATAAATGGTGTTGCCAATAGATACTTCCTAAAATTATGTAGTGCGTAGATCATAGATAATGCTTTATGCTCAGTAGTTGTGTAATTCTGCTATGTTGTTGTCAACTTTCTACTTGCAAAGCATAATGGATGATCAAAAATTCCCTCATCAAGTTGTGATATAACTACTCCCATAGCTATTCCTAAGGAATCAACATGGACATGGAAATGATTATCCCAAGAAGGAAAATGTAACATGGGCACTGTGACAAGCCGGTCCTTTAAATTGTCAAATGCCTTCTGCTATGCCTCTCCCCAATGAAAGGCACTTTTTTGTTTTTAGAATTCTTCCAAGGGAATGGAGATCTTGGCATATCCCTTGATGAACTTTCTATAATATCCCATATGCCCAAGGAATCCACGCACTACACTTTGACTAGTAGGATCCCCTAATCCTACAATAACTTTAGTTTTGGTGGGATCCACTAGTAAGCCTTCTTTGCATATAATGTGTCCTAATAGGGTTCCAAATGGAGTAGTAAAGACACATTTCTTAATTTTGAGGGATATCCTCAATTTCTGACATCTCTCAAACATCATCCTTAAGTTATCACAGTCATCTTTCACCAATCCATACACACTTGAGAATTCCACGTAAACTTGGAGAAACTTATGGATGAAGTCCTGAAATGCTTGTACCATAATGCGCGAGCACACAATAGGCGCATTATTCAATCCAAAAGGCATAACATGTAGTTAACAATTCCCCATTTAATGGCAAAATTTTTCTTTCTCTAGTCTTCCTTTGCAATACTGACATGGTGGTACCTTGAGAATCCATCTATGAAAGAGTAGACTTCGCACCTAGCTACTCCTCTAGAATTTCTTCATTAAAGGGTTTGGAAAGGGATCGATGAAAAAAACTATATTCGATCCCTATAGTCAATACAAATTATTATCCTACCATCCTTCTTGATACTGATAACCATTGGGTTTATCCATTATGTTTCTTCCAATACCTCAATGATACCAAATGCTATCATCTTGTCTATTTCTTCCTTGACCCATACGCACAAATTTGGATTCATCCGATAAGGCCTCTTCTGAATCGGGTGCACACCTTCCTTCAACTTGATCTTCATCTCTCCCAAGGAATGGTGAACACCTTTGAGTTCATGGTACCTGCGAGGAAAAAAATCTTGGAACTCACGCAATAGATCAATGACCTTTGAAACTTCTTTTTCTAACCAATAGTCTCTGATGATAGCTTCCTTAGGTTTGTCTCCATTCCAATGTTCACCTTCTTTTTCTTTAAGGGGTCATGGCGGGACTTTTCTCACTCATCATGCTATCTATGACTTCGTGTGTACCTTCCAAATGGTTAACATCCAATTATCCATCTATTACATAGACCATTTTTCCTTTTTCTTTTTCCATGCATGTGAACTCAAGCTATATCTCCTCTTATTCCTCTTCATTGAGGCACATATCTAAGTAAGACTCAACTAGTATCTCCAATAACCTATCTTATGCCATAGCACTATCTCCCATTGTAAAATGTTTGATTACTTACATTGCCTTATCCACTAATGGATTGGTATTCCTATATTATAAAGCTTGAATGAGATCAATGTAAACTCCTTCCAATTACCTATTTAACAATGCATCTCCAAATGAATATATACCATGTGCGCACATGACCTTGTAAGATGGAATATAACTTATGCACCCATAAAGAAGGAAATAATGATTCTGCACTTCCCATCTAGGCCTTCTCACATTCTTGGATATGAAATGAAGTGGCCTCTTTACCATGGTAGTCTTGTATGACTGTGGGTACGTTGCTCCTGAAGAACCTTATATAAAATGTGATCCTCACCTCGGGCCACTCTAGGAGGTTCTCCCAATGTGTAGCCCACTAGCATGTTGCAGGTCTGAGTAGGTTGTAACCAAGCATTCCTCTTCTCTCTTCCTTGTTTCTCCACTGAGATTCCATTTCTTGCAATAAATTTTTTTGGATATGTTCCTCCGAGTTACTTGGCAACATTCTTCCCCCGGGCACCTAACTAAATGCATCTTTATAACCTTTATTACATATCATCTCAGCTGTTACCCAATTACCTCATAAGTCCCATACACCCAATCATCGTATGCCACACTAGTGGTATCACTCAAGGACTGAGCATCTTCAAACTGGATAACTCCCTCCATGGGGTGAATTATCTCAAGATCTCTGATGGAGTGCACATATATTCTATCAGTGGATTTCTTCTCCTAAGGTCTCATTACGAGGTTCTAACTTCCCATATGTCAAAAAAGGATTATCACCCTTTCTTCTTTGTTCTCAAAACTGATATACCCTTTGTTAAATCGTAGGTTGGCATTGTTCTTGTAACACCATGGGCACCCAAGAAATGCTCAAAAGTTGTCTTCCTCGGTGAGCACTAAGAATTCAAAGTCTCTAGTGAAATTGGCCCCTTAAATGGTGATAAGTGCATCCTTTAAGACTCTAATGGGCATTACCTTATTCTTGTTTGTCATATACAAAACATTCAAATATGGCTACAACGCGGGCCTCCCCATATGACGCTAGGAATATAAGGTAATAACATTGACCTTTGTTCCCATGTCGATGAGAATACTATTCAAAATTCATCCATTAACAACCGCATTCAAAGTAATTTTCATATCATAGTCGAATTTATGAGGGGAAGGTTTACATACAAAACCTTCCATTCACGCTCTACTCGGTGCATGGTACCTTCTCTGTTAGTCATTCTCCTAGAAATGGAATAATATTCTCTTGTCTTAACATCCTTTATACTTCCTTGACCTCATCCAGATCATCCTTTGAAACCTTGGCATCCTTTCTTTGCTCTAATTGCCTTGATTTCTCCTTCAGACATTGGATCTCCCCTTGTAAACTCTAAATCATGTCCATAGTCTCTTGATATACCTCTTTCTGATGAGTAGGGTCTTCATACTTTCCATGTACCACTTACTCTCTTGAACCTAGAGTCCTTTGTCTAGGTATCTCCCTGGTGCACGTAGCCTCTGCTCACGTCGTCACTAGCACAAGTTCTAGCCCTAAATCACGCACCACTCTTGGCATCCATTATAAATCATCCTTCTTGATGCTCACCATCCCAACACCTTTGTCCTTTTGGTGCTACTAGTTCATATGCTCATAAATTTCTGGACACTCTTCATACTTATGTTTCTTTTCACACCATAAGCATTGTAACATATTAGGAAACTCACGTTTGTAATGCTTTGTAGATCAATAATTATAACAGGTTCCTCGTGGGAGCTCACTTTTTCCTCCACCACAATTACTGCAACCAAAAAATCCTCCATGAAAATATATTCCACGCGTTCCTCCATCTACACGCCCTTCGCAACTCATGGTCATCATCCTTCGAATTTCTTGCAAGGCTAGTCGGCACACACCTAGATTAATAGCATCATGGATTTTATGAATCAATATGTAATCCTTTGTATCATTGGTCATAGAGGTATAGATATTGAAATAGAAACAAATATTCTTACGGATTACATACTAGAGTAGAGCATCTACTTGCATCATGATCCCCATGGTAAACCTCACAATCTATTGATATAGCATGCACTAACTTCTTAGGGAAAATATCCTTTGCATGACCCTCCACTTCACAGTTGATACACCAAAGCCTAACACAAACCTCATGCGCTAATTTTGTAGATAACTTCTCCAACTATTTTTCCATTACAAGTAATTTGAGCCTCTAGAAAAGGTTTAACACTAGTGTTAATGCTCCTAACAGCTTCAACATGCATGAAAGCTTCCAATGCCTCGTGTGGGTCTTTGAAAGTCTTGTGCGAAAACACCCTTATAAATGGTGTTATCAATCCTCTAAAAAACCATTAAGCATGTTAAGAAGGATGAATGTCATAAGATAGTTTTGACAAGAGAGTCTTGAAATGTGCATCATACTCTTGCACACTCTCTACCATTCCCTGTTAGATCTCCTTCAGAGCGCTAATGATTTTCTACTCAAACTCATGGATATGAAACTTTGTTAGGAAGGATTTCTTCAATGTGGTGTAGTCTACCACCGTCTGATGGGGGTCATACTTCCTATACCAACTATGCACACGTCCTTGCAATGTTGTTGCAAACTGACTTTCCTTCCACTCTAGGGTAGTGATTCCTTTTGCACGCCATAGTAATTCACACTTGTGCACATGCTCTGTAGCATCTTCAATACCCCTATAGTCTGGTAAGTGTAAATACATCTCAAAAAACACTTGGGGAGGTGGTTGGGGTCCTTGTCCTCCCGATCCAGAGCCTTGGTTCCCTCTGGTGTTTCCTCCCTCTACCAGATCCATTGGATCCACCAGGTCCTATTCCTCTTGACCCACCAGATCTACCTCCTATAGTCAAAAAGTACCAGAAGTGGTCACGCCTAGTGTTCCTAGTGTCCCACTTAACTCGTGAGTCTGATGGTTTGTGATATTGTCCCACTATTAGTTTTATTTCCGCACCACTCCTAGATGCGATACCCAATCCTTGTGTAATTGAACCTTATCCAAAGAGTCCTCCAAATACCATAATGGCTTACGTAGCCATGAATGTTCTGAATGAGAAATTATTATCTCTTGGGAATAGATCAGTCACTCCCACTGATACCAATTGGGTTAACAATACTTCTCCCTTGATCTAGAAATCCAAGTGCAAGGGGTTGGTCACTAAGTGGGTTTAGATGTACATCAACGTCTCTTCTCTCTCCATGCAATGAACTCTCATTAGAAGTTGAAGGGGCCTCTCTCCTGTGCTTGCCAAGATGTGGTAGCACATACTGCTCGAGCTCCATGTCCTCTATATGAACCTCAAATCCTTCCCACAACATCTGCCTCCATAGATCTATCACACGTGTAAACTAATGTTATCTAGTCATCTCCCTTTCATGAGCTTCACTAGACTTGAGTCATCTCTCCTCCCTTTCCTTTTTAGTCATAATGTATGACATCTTCCTCTACCCAAGCTTCCTCTCCCATCACTCAGAGAAGCTTTTCTAGTAATGAGAAATGCTTCTAAACTTAAGGTAATGACCAAGAGCTTCATAGCCAAAGGAATAACACACAAAAATTATCCTCTATACTCCCTCAAAAACTTGAACTTAACAACTTATAGGAAGGAATATGTAGAAATGGCGTATTCAAGAGTATAACTGGTCATCATTCTCTTCCACTAGTGATCAATAGCACACGTCCAAGTTAGATCTACATCCTGCATCCTCTTATAGTCATCTTGGGTCCATACGCGCAATATGTAGTACTAGCTTGATCTAGATGCATATGTTGAAAGCCATTCATATAGTTATACTAGGAAGCAGAAAAATAATGTCTCATACAACTCATGGTATAGGTTCTCTTCTACCCATCTATGCACATCGAACTCAAGTCTAGTCTTTGAATCTCTAAGAAAAGTCATCTTTCATGCTCTTGAACCCTATTTCCACACTTTCCAAGGTCAGGTGCTCTATCATCACACATCACGGGGACAAATATGAATGTCATTTCTCACAACAACTTCGCAAAGAGGTCCAGAAATGGAACCAATATGTATTCATATTTCATGCCTTTATGCTAATAATCTACTCCCATGCATCTTTGGCCTATCACTCAATAAGTGTTGGGCACTCTCCCAAGGCACTCATGGTGCCGAGTCTCTCCTTTATGTGAGTTTCATGAGAATGCATCATCTTTGGATAGATAATAAAATGCAAGATAGAAAAGAAGTATACAACACTTTTAAGAACTTAGAACAAGTTATCATCTCACCTTGTATGCGAAAAGAGAAATAATAAATATCATATGGAGATGGTTCATACAAAAGGAAATGCATAGGTATTATACCCCTAAACACATAGATGATTTATAATAATAGAGAATTTTATTCATACTAATAGAGTTAATAACCCACATTACATCCCTTGAGGTCATAACAGATCCTCATATAACTATGCAGAGCCAAGTCATACATCAAAGCTATATTATGCTGATCATATTACAAAGAAGAATGAAAACCCATCCCCTTAGATGTGTTATCACTCACAGAGCTCTCCTAATTCCTAACCTATAGCATCCTTCATTTGTTTCGTAGGGCTTTGCCTCACTTTTCTCCTCTATTACCTTTTATATCTTTCTTCTACTTGGCGCTTGTATTTATAACCTTAGCACCCACCACCATGCCTTTCAGAAGTTACAGATCAGTCACCAAGTGTCAAATTGGTCCTCCATGGAAGCGTGCTTTCTCAAATCCAAGTTCTCCACTCCTTGTAATGATGCCTTTTAGAATCTTTCATCACATGCCTAGAATATTCCCTTTTTGATCCCACTATCATCAGGCTGGCACCTTATCCACAAGGGTCATGCTTTTCTTGTGTGCTTCATAGGATACTTAATGTGGATAAGTACCAAATCTATTTTTCCTTGTGTGTATAAGACATGTGTTCGCAAGACATTTCTAGAACCCTTCTCTACACGCCTTAACCCACACACCCTTTTTCAACTAGGTCTTGTGCACCCACATGCCCTCTTGTACTTAGCTGATATTTTAGGGCCCAACACCAATTTTCCCCATTTTTTATTCACATTTTACCCAAGTTAGTTTCCATTTTACACAAAACAGGAAATTAATTTATCATAACAACATACATACCTACATTTTTATAACATGAACCATATCATACATGAATCATTTAACATTCCCATGATGTCAAATACTTCGAAATTTAACAACCACATATATACCCTCCATTTTTTCCATAATAACAATAACCTAGAAATTAAATCAAATACAAAAACATGACCAAACCATACCTATACCTAAACTCCATCATGCCTAAATCACCTAAACTCCACCACGCCTATACTTGACTCCATCATTCCTATACCCGACTCCATCATGCCTAAATCACCTAAACTCCACCATGCCTATACTTGAATCCATCATGCCTACATGACCTTGACTCAATCATGCCTAATTCAACTAATTTCCATAATACACAACAACAAGGGAAATCAAAACAAGTAAATCATCCATCCAGTAAACATCATCAAATATATAAGGGGAGTTTCGTGTATTAATACATATGTACAAAGATATAAATAAATATCAATATCTCAAAACTCTCATGAACAAACTCATGTCTTTGACACATGCAGCTGGTATATATATCAAAAATAAAAATAATGGTACAATATCATTTAAAGTGACCAATCTCCCCCACCTCATACCCTCCTCTCCAGTCTCACATTTCTCCTCCTCCCTACTAGTCATGCACCCTGCCAACATCTCACCACCCTCTATTGATACCTACCTAGCCTCCATCTCCTCCTCCTTTCCCACTTGGGCCCGAGTCCCCTAAGACCTAGTAACCTCACCATAGGCCCTGTCTCTAGGGTCGATGACCCCCTGTGCTACCAAAACTTTGAGTCCTGGATCTAGCCTACTCACCGATTGTCTATTAGGGTCGGTACTCAAGCATATGAAGAAACATTAATCCATGCGGTTGCTAGATGTTCCTAAAAATAGTGAACCTCAATCAGGGCATCCCTAAACCTCACCATAGATATGGTCTGGGGTGGTGCCATAGACTTAACTTCCCCCTGTGAACTTTTCTTGACCAAAAGTGTACCCTATCCTGGTATAGGTGTTTATACTATAGGACCCTATCCCTGTTCTTGTGGTGGTACTGGGCCTTCAGGACCACAACTTGTGCATGTGTTATGGCCAACTCGGCCTGTAATCCAACCACTTATTCTGTAAGGTGGATACATGTCTTCCATCCCATTATCCACCATGTATGGGAGCTTATGCTTGTGTTACCTAGGCCTATAGGGTCATCACCTATGCCAAAGAAGGTGATCACACGGGCTTGTGACCCTATTAGACGTCCCTACAACCCTATAGTCTGTGTGTATAGGGTGACCACCTAACCCTGTAATGTATCCCTATGCGCTAGTACTATTGCTAAATCAAACTACCCTAGCCTCAACGAAGTGCCACCCGTAGATGTGCTACCCACCACTTCATGTATCCATCTGTGATGCCTGCATCATCAATCCATTTATCAAGCACTGTTCCTCCTTCCGGTGGTAACACTCGGACATGGTGGAGACATGAGTCTCTCCACATCATCTATACAATATTATGGGAAAGGTGGGGGCACATATTGTCACATCCTAAACTACCATCGACCCTATCCATAAGTATCATCTTATGCTCCATGACACTTTTCCGTTGTATCCATCTCAATAACTAAAGCTCCTCTAACTCCTCAGTCATGCCTCTATATGTCAAAAAATCAACATATGGATGCCACATGATATTCACTACCTATAGGCCCTCCAACAACCAAATGTAGTATATAAAATCATATGTGGCCCTGGCCACTCTTGGCTATGCCCCGACTGGTACCCATATCCCAAATTTTACTTTGTACAAACTACCCCCAAACCAATCCTGTCATGGTAACCCAAATAGAAGCACACACATAATGTGCTAAATTTCCCAGTAGTGTAACAAGTATGTGCAACACATACCAAACCTCCTCAACCTACCATAGGATCATATCTTCCTATATAATTGGATTAGAAAAGTTGGTGCCCAAGCAAAGAAAACCCAATCCTTGATCATGTCCTGTAACACCCCCATTAGTGCTCATGGAAATCTCCCACCCTTGGAATCTAGGAGAGAAAAACAACCTACTGCCACCATCATCAAAACAAATAGCCTGGTCTCCTATGGATATGTTGCATTCATATCCCCATAGCTCGGTCTTACATTGCGATAACTCAAAGCATGTCCATCACCTCACCAAATACCACCACTATTGGCTCCACTTGATTCCTTAGTCAAAATCAAATACACCTGGATCCCCAACAATAAGAAGCTGCAAGATCCTATAAATTTTCTCCAATATGGCAATCATCTCACCGGTCGGTAAATGTAAGGTATTAGTCGTGGAGTCCTATCTATCGATGAGAATGGAAATAAATTTAGGATCTCAACCTATATGCCTATAACACCTAATTGAACTAAGTCCCACATATGTTATGTGCTCCCACTCCTCATCTATCACTCTAGGCCACATCTATACAAATAAAGGTGATACTCGGTCTCTCATAGTTAGTTGATCTCTAGCCTACATCATCCAAAATAATAATGTCAAGTAGTAATCCTCTCAAATTAACTATTCCCAAAAACCTCAACCTGACCTCATACTTACCCATTTTTTACCAAATCATACTTAAAACCATCCATCATACCTACCCTTCACGCTATTTACATGCCTACCCTTTACCTATTTTGGCTAACACCCTATTGTCTCCATTCGATACTTACCCAATATCCTAATCATTTCCCCTACATACCTATCACACATCGATAACCTAGGGCCTTATCCCCTTTCCCACCTCCATTATTCTTCACCTACCCCGCCTCCTGTTTAACTTTCCCATCTAACCATTCTTTCACTAGGTCACTTTTTATAGTGATCGGTATCGGTCCGCTCGACCGATCTTTAGTCACCTTGACCATTTCAATGACCTTTTAGTCAGCCTGACACTAGCTAATCTAATATACATCATCCACCTCTTAAGCGATGGGGGTATCTATATCCTTTGAAAAAACCAAAACCCGTGCCCCATTTCACAAAAAATCACCTAAAACCTATACCACCACACCCAAATTCAACCTACATTTATTTACCACCCTATTTAACCTAAATTTGTCTTTCCCCACCTCAATTTCACCCATACTTTAAAAAAAACCTCCCCCAAATGCATTCATTCCAAACACAATTTTAAAATTAAACAAGAGGTTTAGGAATGTGTCTTACCTCTACCGAGCACCGCCTACATGGTGGCACCTCTAGTCTATGTGTCGGTGGTCCTCCCACTCCTTCTCCCGACTCTGCCATGAAAAAATCAACCTTGAATCTCCCAACCAATGACCTCTCTCCGATTGATCTCGTGGACCCACCTATTGATGCGCCGATAACCTACTAGTAGCTCACCAACTCATCTAACCTTCACTTTCTAACTTTCCACTTCTTCTCTGTCATTTTCCACAAATGGTAAAGAAACAAATGAATTTGTAAAACACATATTTTACCTTATTGGCGGAAATTGACATGGTGACATTGGTCGAGGTTGTGCCCTAGCTAACCAGCGTCGAGTTAATCTTTAAGCGGCATCATTCACCACACATACCCATTTGAGCCCCACTATGCCCACTTTGCCTAAAAACAATGTTTTCAAACAACTTTTACCCTTCCCAACACCTATTAAAAACTCACCCACAAGCCTACATTACCTGTACATTTCCTTAATTGTGCTTAGGGACATGTTATTTACCTATACCTCGGCCTTACCTATGCCCTGACCTACATACCCTAACTTGAACCTCCTTTTGTGACATTTAAATTCGTGTATTCGCTATAACTTGCGATGATGCTACTCGTGTGGTTTAGCCTAATGACCTTACCTTGCCTAATGTCATGATGTTTATCCCGACCAAACCTTTGGTGCCCTGGAACAAAACCTATTACCCATTCCTACACCTTGCCTAGTTATGATTCAGGACCATATCATATACCTTGGATACCTGAACCACTTCAACCTCAATTGGATAAACCTATCAACCCTTGACAAAGTAGAGTTTGTAAGCTCTTCAACTTGTTAACTTATCACAATTTAAATGTGTGAGTGTGTTTTATTTCCATTACCTATTACCCTACTCCGACCATTACCCTTACCTATAACCCATCCACCTTTTTTAACACCCTATTTATCAAACTATTCATTGACTCTGTTTCCTACCTCATCGGTTCTGGTTGTTGCGGATCACTTTCATCCATACTTGGGGATACCTAATCTTTGTTCATGCCTAGGAAACCGAATTCCTATTTTTTTAGCGTCGCTTATCAATACAAGCTATGTGGCAAAAAGGGGAAAATGTAGACACCAAATTTGGGTCACACTCCCCTTGGTCCCCTTCAATTAATTAACATAGCACATCATGACCCCTTAATCCCATATTAATATTCATCTTCACATTATTAATTAATTTTTTAACTAAATTAATTTCATCCTCACACCTCCACCTCATCATTACACCTCACCATGAACCTATTCCAGGAGAATTTAACTCAAAGTGACGAATTCATCACTCTCGGCACTAAGTCATTATTCCCGGGGTTGAGTCACCACTTGACCTAACTAACTAAGACTTCTTCCTAAACCTAATTGGACTTATTCTATGTCTTTCCTACCTTTTATAATGATAACTCAACCTCCCTAAGTGTACTCAAGCTAGAAGATATTCCAAATCTGGGAATATCTACCTATTTTAGTGAACCTAGGCTTATCTACCTTAATTGACGCGTCGTTATCCCTTGGACCGACGCATGTCACCTAACTACCATATGTTACTTTATATCAAACTTCGCAACCTTTTACCTAGGTTTTTCATTCGGTTATTGGATCTTGATTGCATTAAATCATGAATATTCAAGCTCTCCATCATTCATAGGACAAACACACACAACCACGGTGTAAGAAAAGAAGTCGGTTCTCCTTCCGAGTGTTGGAATAGTCACGAAGCACATAGGTTATCTTTGTCGAGGTAGTGGACTCAAGCACCACTTCTCTCATCAACCATCAACCATCTCAACTAACGTAATCTACAAAATATCAATTAAGTACTATTATTTTAATCATTCGTGTTTATCCCATTGTAGATCTCTTGCTTCTTTCAGTATTTTATTTCTTTTGTTACCCGTACATCATATTCTTCCCACCAACCCACTATTCAACCACCCCAAGCATTTTCACCCTTCTAAACCTCCTTCTTAGTGTTCTTGAGTCCTCTCAACCATATTACGACCCAAACCACACTACCCTCACTCTCTATGCAATCACAGAGAGCCTAAAAACCCATTTTTAATAGTTCATTACCTATTTCCCCTAACGACATTGGTTCCTTGACCACCGTCGGTTTAGTCCCCATATCGGCATCGGTCACTGAATGATATCTATGTCTCTGTGTCATTTCATATTCTCAGACCAACAAGCTTCCCACTCACCCAAAACCAACCCATACCTCAACCAATCAGCCCTATACCCTTACCAGACCTTTGAAAGACTGTCGACTTTAACAAACCATGATTCTAATTAGATTGGGTGTTATTTTGATATCTAGCATAAAATATAGTTTATTATGTGTCTAAGAAAGCTAAATCATTACATTACAATAGGATTTATTTATTTTAGTTGTTTATTCACATTGAATTTGTTATCAAACAATGGATTGACACCTCTCTAGGAAGCTCCATGCTTCCTAGGTCTAGCATACACTAGGTATTCCACTTTCATATGTTATTTAATACTCTTTTCTGGACTTGATTTGTATCTACAGGTAGTCCTTCCCAGACAAAAAGGAGTTCTCTGTGATCATCTTGGATAAATTCCATAACGAATGCATTCAACCTTGAAATACATATCACAGGTATTCCTCCTAACCTATTTCTTATTATGTTTTAACCAAATCAAAAATTAGGTGAAACATCCTCATCATAATTATTCCAACCCAAAAACTTGGGAAAAAGGATGCCCAAGAATAACGTTATGAGAAAAATTGTCAAAACAAATTTGGGCTCGACTAAAAACTACATTTTCATCTAGAATATTCAAAAAAGTAAATCAGAAAATCATGGAAATGAAGGAATAATAAAACATTCCTTGAATACATTCAAAATCTGATTTTACCTCTTCCTTTATATTTTTGTTTAGGAGGTGAATCATAGATCGGAGGAATGAGATAATAGTTCCCTTGTTCCCTCTTGGGCTGATATAACTGAATTATGCACAATTTTACTCCTTGTGTTGCTTGTAGATATGTAGGGAACAATGAGAACAAAGGAATGGTTCGAAGTGTCATGAGAAGTTGACATTACTTATTTAACCACTATGTTCTTAGGGGTTGGCAATGGTGAGGTTACGAGGCATGGAAGGAATGATATAACTATTCCATAAGTTCACAATATGCCCAACTTAACCAACTATTTATTTTTTTATCAATGAATGCGGGTATGTGGGAAACCTATAGAAAAATGGAACAATTTCATGAGTTCTCTATGGAGCTAACATAACCAAAATTTCCCCCTTTTGTACTTTATTTGGTGTTTCTGGTGATTCAGGGAACATGGGGAATGTAATAAATTTTCCCTAAGTGAATTTTTTTCTTAATGCAGCTAAGGAAAAGATGCGGGGAAGAGAAGGAATAATAAAAAAGTTACATGAGTTCCAAAGCAAACTTATCCAATCAACCAAAGAAGAATAGAGGCCAAAATTGGCCAATTCCCTTAGATAAAAACACGTTAAAAAAAAACCGCAACTTCACCCCTAATAACCTTTCCTCCTTTAATAATGTTAAATCAATTAGGAAATCACCAACCATACAAATTATCCTCCTTAAAATTATTTAAATCATGAAAAAGGAAAGAAAAAAATAATGAACACCATGAAAATGCAAGATCATTCTTGGAATTACTTTAACTTACAAATTAACTTTAGGATCCATTCAAGCCTTCTTGAAACAGAGTAACTAGTACCTTAGGAACACATGGAATAGAATGAAGTTATAATAAGGTTTACATCAGCATACCAATGAAAAATTTGCAAGGCATAAGAACAATGAGGAGCATGTTATCCAAAATTCACCCCCAGGGTAAATTTTGATAACATGCATCAGAATATTCAAGTCCCAGGCACATTGATTGATTCAGAGCAAACATCATGTTTCTGGGGTTCCCTCAGAATTTTTCTAACTCCCCTGGCCAAAGAAGGAAAGAGCAAGCTCTGAGAAAATGCGAAAAAGTTGCAGAAAGGCAAGTAGATTGATCCAGGAAAAATTGTGAAAATCGGCTAAGTCCTAGTCCTAGGACAGTCGGGACATTTGGGACGTCAAGGCGCGGTTCGGCCGAAAAGCCTCTAGGCAGTCCGGAAGCAACAGGGACATCTGGGACAGAAGTACGTGGCAGGCACGAGAAGCCGATCCGGCCGAAAGAAGAAGAAAAACGACTAACTGTTGAGTAGGACAGTTCGGGAAAAAGACGCGAAGGACCCGAACCGGCCGGTTCGGCCGAAATGGGAACAAATGGTCCGAAAGCAAATAGGACATTTGGGCCGCGAGTATGCGAACCGGCCGAATCGGGTGAAAAAGGTCAAGGCAGTCCGAAACAAAGTGGGACAAATGGGACAAAAAGACTGAAATCGGCCGGTTCGGCCGAAATCAGCATAAGGAGCACAAGGAAAAATGGGACGAAGAGACGCGCGGGACGCGGATCGCCGAAGGAGCCAAAAGCCAATGAAGCAACGCCACGTGTCATCGGCCGAATGAGGGACAAGGAAACCCATTTCGGGTGGATCGGAGGTTTATGTCCCAAACGGTTTGGGACATCTGGGACAAAAAGACGCGAAGGGCGTGAAAGAGCCGGCAGGGCCGAGGACCAATCAACGCATGACACGTGTCACAAGGGGAAAGGTCCAGAAAAGTCAAAGGGGTGAGTTTTCGAGCACTCATCCGAACCAATGAAATAGTGCCACGTGTCCGAAAGCGAGGGGCCTGAGGAAATTTCAAAAGAAATCCCACCGAAAGACAGAGGAGAGAGAATCACGTGACCAATCAATGCGTGCCACATGTCATCCGGTGGCGAAGCGCGGAAATATTTCAAAATCTGTTTTGAGTGCACGCTCCGTGCCCTAAATCTTCAGATTGCCATATCTTTTGATCCAGAGCTCGGATTTGCACGTTCTTTATATCAACGAAAATCTGTTGAAATTCTCTACATGATTCTAGGATAAATCTCGAGTTTTGGTGTAGTTTGGAGAGAGAAAATTGAGAAACAGCTCTGACGCGTGATAATGGCCAGAGGCGACGTTTCAACAACCTGTTTTAATGCTAATGGGTCGCATTCTTCTTCAGCACGGCCAGAAGTGACATTTCAGTGGCCAAATTAATACAAATGGGTTGCATTCTTCTTTAGACGGCCAGAAGTGACATTTCAGCGGCCAAATTAATACAAATGGGTCGCATTCTCCTCCAAACCGGTAAAAGATGGCAGGGTATGGGTTGGTAAGGTATCCCATGCCATTTTAATGCATCTGCAATCAATGAGGAATGGGCTGGCACGTTTTCCCACATTTCTGTCCCCTGGGCTCGACCCATGCAATGTAAAAAGCCAGATTTGGCTCAAAAAGAAAGAGTGGTTCATCTTTTCTGCTCTGCCCTCCCTTCTTTTCTTCTCTAGGGTTGAAAATGGAGTTCGAGCCTCCTCCCTTGCTCTGTAATGGTGTTTTTGCCTCTTACTAATGGAATGATGTTCTGTGCAAACTTCTGGAGCAACAAAACGTGTTTTGTGATGCATCTGTCCATCCTTCCTCATTTTTGCTTGTTCTCTTCTTGCCTCTCTTCATTGCAGGTATTTGTGCATGTTTGAATGTTCATTGCAGTGCGGAGTGTGTTCATGGAGTTTTGCGACATTTTACGTGTGAAATCTATCCTTGGGCTGTGATGCATCTTTCCATCCTTCCCATTCTTTGACCTCTCTTTGTCCCATGCGCAGTTTTGATAGATGTCCAACATTCTCCTTCTCTCGGTGTATCACCGTTTTAGTGTAGGCTTTTGCTGTTTTCCCTTCTCTCTCTCTCTTTGTCTCCTTGGCATGGTTAGATTAGGATTAGATTAGCTTTCCTGCATTGGAATAGCTTGTGGCAGGTAGTTTAGGAGTAGGAACCAGCCTTCTCTGGAGATTCCTCTCTCGGTTTCACAAGTCCCACGCTTGGAGAGAGGTTTCCATGTTGTGCAATCACATTAGATGCCTGAGTGATCAACCTAGAAGCCTGATTTGCATCTAGGGGTGCTGTGATTTTGCACTAACGAGAACAATCATGGAAAAGGAAGGGTCACACCAAAAAATAAATGAAGGAAATTACAAAGATGCTGCCAAAGATATACAAGGTTTAAATTGGAGCCAACACATTAGAATTGGATTCTTCATCAACAAGAGGATTTCCCATCTATATATTTTAAATTCTCACTCTTCTTCACTATCCTCGCATCTCTCTCTAACATTCTATTTCTTCATTTGGAATGTAAAGTCACATGAGGGAGGGAAGGAAGAAACATTTTGTAAGTTATAAATTGGAATGGTTTCTCCATTCCAAGGGGGTTAGTATTTGTTAATTTTTACTAGATATTTTCTTTCACTTATATAATAAGAAGTAAGCTACATTCTTATATTTCCTTTCCTTTCGTATGTTCTTCCATGCTCTCTAATTTCCAACTTTTCAAGTAATTTTGACCTTGCATAACCAAGAAAGAACTTTATGTCTTTGATTAATGAATTCATATAACTTTGTGTCTCAAATTTATTAGTCGTGTTATTGCTTACATTGTTATTTTATTATATTGAATGTAGACCTAATCTAACTACTACTGATTAGAATTTGTAAGTTCCTACTAAAAAAAAACCCTTTCTCTCTCACACACACAAATAAACACACACAAACACACAAACACACACACGCACACACGCGCACGCACACACATTCACATTTATTGTACTCCTTGTTTACCTCTCTAAAAATAATTCCTTCCTTGTACACCGTAAAATAACATTGTCACATGTTTATTGGAGTGTTCTTGTGTAATCAAAACATAAGGTCCACCCTATAATTCTATTTAGTTCAAATTCAATGCATGGGATCCTCCCATACCCAAGGAGGGGCTTAGCCCCTGTGACCGATGGTGAAAATCAATAATCTAAATACAATAAATTATTTCATCAATAGTTTTTGGATACTCTAATTGGAAGATTTATCCTTTGTTCACCCTTAAAATATATCTGAAAAATTCAAAATAATACATATTCTAAAAAATCCATATAAAATATAAAACTAAAAATAAAATAGTTACATATTTGAATTTTCAGGATCCTTATTATGATCCTATGAAAATTATGCATTTTTCTAGTTTCATTCCTTTCTAATTCTCGATTAGAAATGGTAAAAAGAATATTTAGTAAATAAAATAAAGTAGGTGGAATTGTAGTCTTTCATAATCTTATATTTTTGTCACTATATGAATAATATTACATACTTTCTCCCATAAAAATCCCAAGAAAAGTTCCTAAAAATCCACTTGAAAATCACATTAGAGAATAAGTTGTAAAACCATTAGATATCATCTCACTTGAAGAAGAAGAAATGGTTACACATCTGCCATGGGGATGGAACACCAGTCTATTAGCTTTAGGTCCTCCACTACATGAATTACCAAAAGGTTCAAGGAATAACATTTCCAAATTCTATGGAGATGAAAATAAACATCCATATGGTTATATCACATATTTCGTCGAGCATGTTAACTTTTTGGAGTAGAACATGAAGATGTTCGGTGTTACGATTCATGGAATTATTGTAAGATGTCATAGTGGAATGGTTTTACTACTTGGCACCTCACTCAATCACTAATTGGGATGACATGAAAACCACGTTTGAAGTAATGTTCAATACTGTAGAAGATGCTCATTCCCTCCTTTCTAAATTAGCTTAGATGAAGAAAGAATAGCAAGATCCCATGAGAGAATATGTGGAAAAAGTTAGCAAGTTGGTTGAAAAAATTCTTACTAGTGCTTGTCTTCTTGTAGATAATCAGAAGAGATTCTTCATAAATTATTTGTTTCCTAAATTTGGGTTCATGTTACTGAGAGCCTAACCAAAAACTTTTGAGAAATATTAAGAACTTTCCATTGAATTTGAATATGACCTTATCATGTCGGGGATGATAAAGAAATGTCCATTAAATAATAAGGTCCATAGTTTCAAATATGAAAGTGTTGATCCATTGCTACAAAAATTAGTCAATGATTTGACTACATTGAAGAAGGAAATTTCTCAACACACATCATACCAAAACTATAACAAGATTCAAATTACGAGATTACACCAAATGATTTTCTTACAAGCCTCTATTAATTAAATGTGTGAAGATGAATGAGCTGAAATTGTTGAATTAAATTTTGAAATAGAAGAAGAAGATGACTATGAAAGAATTTCGTATTTTGAATACTCGAGATAATGAATGTATTGAATAATTTATGGATGACACAAATAGTTACTCTTATGTGCTCTTTACCCATTCAAAATAAGTGAAAACATCTTATTCTTATAATTTCCAAGAAAACCAATCAAATCCTAAAATAGAGACTCTACAAAATAAACCTAAAAAGGAAGATCATCTCATCTTACTTCCATGGGGTCAACAAAGAATAATCTTGAGCCTATGTAAGTCAATACTCCATTTAACTCTATGAGTAAGTTACTTTTATCTCCTCTTATCAAATCAATTTCTTCTTCCATTGTACCTAACAATGCAAATCCTAATCATGTCAAGGATTACATATTTCATGATGTGCCTATAACTTCTTCACTTTTTTACATCATTTACCATGTCAAGAAAGATAAAATTTAAATATATGAGTCGGATTACTAAAAACCCACCCAAATAAATTTAATAGGATTGTCTATTTCTTCAAAGGAAGTAGTTAAAATCCATGTCCCAAAACTTTCAACATCAAAGAATCATTTCCCACTCCCACCACGATTCCTTCCCAAAATAATCTTTCCTTAACACATTCCCCTTTGGGAAAGTATAACCTTTCTATATTTCCATGTTTTTCAATGGTATAAATTTAATAATTGCATTATTGAATTCAGTTCCTTTGACAATGTCATGCCCACAAAAGTTTCTAAAGATCTTGGTCTTACTCCTACTCTTACTTCGTAAGGTATGTTGTTGATACATATTTTATGTCAAGATGTTGGTGGAGATATACATATGGATTGGTCATAAACCACCATTCTAGAAAATGGGAAAATTAAGAAGCTCCTTCCAATAAGAAAAATGAAATATATGGTTCAAAAACTAGATGAACTAAGGGAAAATATATTATTCCAAAATTCAAGGTATTGAAACTTATTCATAACTTCATATTTTTAACTACCTGTATTGAAGGAAGAACACCTAGGTATCGTAGATCAAGTTGATAATTATTATGATGATTTGATGGAGTAATAATTTGATAGTTTTTACTTCCCACTAAGTATGGATATATATTATCTACTTGGTTACGATGAAGGAAATGGAAATCTTGTCTTACAACATAGCAATCCTGAGGTGTTGATTGTTTCTAACCATGATGAGAGAGTGATATCAATTGAATTCTTGACATGTGAGCCCTATGTTGCTAATCATGTTCTCAAAGCCAAACATGAATATTTGTTAATGTATATTATTTTGAATATGAACCCTTATCTTTCTCATTGGGAGATGAAGATCCTATTAATGAGGAATGCATGAATAAGAAAATGCTTGGTATTCCAAATATGGATCTACTCAAGAGATAGATGCTCCATCATGAAGAGGAATTTCCAAGATCAAAATGGAAAAGAAGGAGAAGATAAATTTTTTGTTTCATATCCAACCTTGTGTTCATTCTCTTTCTAAGAGGATGAATCGCTATGCACATCACATCATAGTGAGAAGAAAATCAATGGTGATACATTTTTTTGTGAAGGATAAGTACTTGGAGAAGTTGAGAAACATGGATCATCAAGAGGATTGTTACAAAATTAAAAACCTAAAAATATCTTCCTAGAAAAGATCATAGAGACCATGGTCATGAAGAATATAACAAACAAATGTAAAATTACTATCATAGACCATAAGCCTCGGTGTGAAAATGGCAAGATTGGTACAATCAAAACTCATTTGTAGTAGCAATAGAAGATCAAAAATTGGGATGAATTTGTAAATGGATAAGCAGATGGAAACAAGATATAAAAGTAATAAAGGAAATGAGATGTCTAAGTGGACCCTCACTTACAAGAACAATCATGCAAACTTTCTCAAGAAATTGAGAAAGGGGTCATATTTTAGTGAGCTAGTCAATGGATTTGTAAAAAAAGGCATTTGGTGATGCCCAATACTATAGTGAAAGTACTTTGTTCCCCACATGTACCATATGTGATGTAGATATGTTGTATCATTTTTCCATTTCTATTGTGTGATTTCCATTTTCTTTCTTTCCCTTTTTGTTGTGTGTTCATTTCATTTTTCTATTGGTTATGTCAGTAGCTTTTCTAGTTATTTAGTATGATGACTCTATGACCCAACAAATAAAGAACTAGTCTGCTACTCCACATGATACCCAAGGCTCTTCATTACCCCTTATGGTCTAATGTCCCCAAGATAGAGCCATTTGTTGTCATGAAAAATGTCTAGCATAAGGCCATGACAAGTAAGCCCACTCTTTGAAAACCTTTTCCTGGTCATTGTGAACCCTTCCTCTAGCCAACCTATCAGCACATGAAACCCCCAAGATTGTGTGACCCTCATTTTGGTGAGAGGAAAGTGTTAACATGGTTTTCAAGTTTGTTTCTTGTGCAAGTGTTTATGGTGAATTTCAATTAGTTACTAAAGTGATGAAATACCAAAAAATCAAATAAGGAAGGGTATATTGATGCCTACACCAAGAATTGAAATGTCGAGATGATTTGGTACATGATAAATGAAATAGGATCCTCATGGCATCAAGTGATAAGAATTTTGTATAAAGACAAATAAATAGATAAATATTATATAAATATGTAATGAGTTGTTCGGTGAATGTTGATCCCATGAATATGAAGGACTTCCTTGAAGGGTGTCAACTCACATTATACAATCAAGTGATATAACGATAAGGTAAGATGAGTAAAAATTATTTGTAACTCAAGAGAGATGCAAGGATCTTGTTCAGTGTTGTAATTGGCCTAGGATAGCACTGTGGCGAGCTTGAAGTCTAGGAAATAGTCGAACCAAGATTGTTCCACTACATTTTGTATCTGTCATATCACTTTAAGTTGATATTTGATGTCTTTAATTTATAGTGTGAATGTGATGGTGCACAGGATAAGATTGTGTGATATGTCAAATTTTTGCCACAAAAACAGTTTTTGGATGATTGGGAGATCGTATATGTTGATGGGGTATTAAGTACCTCAAATTGTCATATACATAACATACATCTTTCAAACAAGTAATTATACCTAAAATATATTAACATAAGTTGTATAAATCTATGATATGAAGTAAAATTAATAAGTTAACAAGGATCGTTGGAGATCCACGGGGATCATGGGTGATTCGAGAATAATAGTTGTTGATTACGTAAATCATCGGTGATCTCTGTAAAAGTTGATATATTGATAAGAGGATATTTTTTAAAAAAATAGACCTAGGATAATTAATTTGGATTGTATCTAATACACAAACAAAATGAAAATAAATAGAAATTAGGAATTAATTACCTTAAGAGGTGGGTATGGGATAAAAATCGGTTAATAATGGTTGGTGGATGGTTAGGAATTTTTAGGGAGGTTAAGGTAGGTAAGTAAGGTTTATGGGGGTAAAAATGAATTGTTACTAAATTGTTATTCTTAGAATGATAGGTTTAATGATTTATGCGGAGTGTAGGCGGGTTGGATCAAAAACCAAGTATCTCAATTAACATCCCCTTTTAAAACTAATTTATAAAACGCTCTGAATTATATCACATATTTTTAATATGTCCAATTAACACACATTCTTTTAAAACTAATGTTCTCATTCACATATATAATATGGAACACACAGATTCAATCAATCATATAACGAGATACCATATGCTGCACTGTAAATGACTCGAAGAACTACCGACCTCCCACTTTATGGCTCGGAGTTTCAGCGATCTCTCATTTCATGACTCGATGACTTACCGATCCTTCATGTTAATTCATGCATAGTATAATGAATATACAAGGTTCTTTTACTATTTCCAGTTATCGAAGTGATCCATTTAAGAAGCCTATCTGAATATCTATTATTGATATTCATCGACATCCCCGCATCTTAACTAGGTGATTAGACAACGCAACCAAAGCACTTGCGATACTTTGGCCAAAGATTTTCACATGCTTTGCATGATCATATTCCTAGATGTGATACACACCAATGGAATACGTCCTTCACCTCACTTCATCTTTTTATCTAGAATGGTCTTTCTGGTCTCTACCAGTCCTTCCATTTAAGGTCAAACTCTAACCTCAACTAGCAATATGAACGAGTATAGGAAGTTACTCATGGTAACTAAAGATACGCAGACATACGGTGTCATTCCTAGATGACTCGTGTGTCTAGTTACCTTTAGTCCTCTGAGTCACTCCGTATACGTGATCACATTTCTATCCCCAGCCAAGAACTTATTATCCAGCTTATGTAAACTTGATGATTTAATTCGGAAGGGCATTGTAATATGTCAGCTATAACATTGTGTCGTCATGAAGGCCCCACCTTCACGAAGACACCATATTGTAGCTGGCGTATGTCAATGTCCTATGGAATCCTCTCATCGAGGGTACACATCCAGCTCAATTGTGATTTGGTTATAATCTTAGTATTTAAGATCAACTTTCAGCAGCCATGTTGATCCTTTATCCTTGTTCTTGTTACAGTTGTATGTAGCTAAGAGAGACTTAATCCATCTTCTAGCTTAATACGCATCTCCTCCTTCATACCGAAGGATTGCATATTCACTTCTTGGTTCCTTTCTTATTCTTTGGACTAATCAGTCCATTATCGATAAACCTAATAAGTTTAACCTATTAAACTTAACCAAGTTTTTCCACAACTGTAAACAAATTCAGAATTCCATCTTATTAGACGTCATTTAAACGAGGTCTAATTCTAAATGAATTTATTCATTTATCCTCCTTAACCTTACTTAGTTAAGGTTTGTTAACAATAGATATGATTTCCCATATCTTTATTTTCTGAATTTAAATATTCGAGGCTATTAACGGAGTCCGAATACAAGGTTCGGCTACCCCTAAGTTATTTGATATCCCTTAGCTTTCAAACTAATCCCGAATACCTTCCAATTAGGATTTTGTGTTTATCTAAATCTTTTTAATGTCAATTCAAAATTCATCTTAACCCAAGTATGAACTAATTGCACATTTCAACGTAAAAGTTGCATTCAGGTAAAGAATAGATGTTATTTCTTTTTAAATTCATCCATTAACATTTGAATAATTCCAAGTCAAGGAATAATGTTATATTCTCAAACTTATTCAACCATATCAAACTGATATAGTTATTGAAAATATCACACTTTTACTTGTATTCATCCATCAAATTTACAATCTATACATTTTCCAGTCCAAACGACTGGACTTTGTTTATATCAAACAACATTACAACTCATAAAGATAGAAGAATGTAACTTCTTCCTTTCTCATTTCCTCATGGAGGAGTAATAGCTATCAATACAATCCATCTTCAGTTAATCAAAGAAGTATCAGAAAACAACCATGTCTTCATTTATACTCAAGTTTCATTTACAAAATTACTTGCACGGGTCAGTTCATTGAACTGAGCATATTAAGCACTTGTCTTTAAAATGAGGTGCTTTTAATTAACTGTCTCAATAAAAGAACCCTGCTTTTATGAAACGTTAATATGAACATCATTCAAGAATTAAGTACCGAAAAGGATGAACAGCATAACAACTCAATCATCTAATTACCATCCCAATCAGACAAAGGATTACTGCCCTCTTTCCCAAATAATTATTACAAGGAGTAATTTCCATCAAACAGTTCCAGATTACAACATCTGTAAGAACTACAAACACAATTTTGCAAACTGTTGTTCTAGCATAAATGCTATAATTTCCATTCCTTACAATAGTTATAATTTCAAAAGATAGAGTATAATCAAGATTCAACCGAACTACTTTCCTTTGCTTTTTCATACAACTCATGAGAATTCAAACAATCAAACGCGAAGAGAAAAGTAAACAACAATTAATGCAGATGCTTAAACCAAAGCAAGACAAAATTTAATCCATAATAATTATAGATTTCTAGTTGTAAGAGAGAAGAAATGAACATTAAATTCAAATTATCCATCCACACTCTCTTTCCTTTCCTCATAGCTGTACTGAGAATTTTAATCCAAACGTGATATCAATCAATGATAACAATCCAAAGAGAAATGAACGAAAATCAATAATCGAATAAAAGGGAGAAAGATCATATCACCTCTTCTCACTGTCTATCCAAATACCCATTATTTAGAACAGACATATTCCAATAGTATAATTCATTCAGAATAGTATATTTCAGTATTCAAAATCTACTATTACCTTTCCAAAATGTTGACTAGAGTTCATTGCAACTGGTCGTAAACATTAGTACCAAAAGAACCTATAAACGCAATCATTTCCTTTTAAACATTTCACTCTACAGACATTCACGTCTAGATATAGACAAGCAAGAATGCACATCTAGTTTTATCAACTATCATTTCATCAAAACCAGCATTTCAGCTAGACCTGAACAACATGAATGTATAGCCAGCTACAAAATTATGAGCTTCCTCATAATAAAAAAAAGAATCATTTTCCAAACATTCAAAGTAAGAATTCCACTTCAGTTTAGCCTTGATGAAACAACAAGAAATCTAAAGGGCAGTTCGTATAGGTATACAATCACATATTTATGCAAATAATTCATCATCCAATCCAAAGAAGACTGAAATAGTGAACTCTAATCTATCTGGTAAATATCCAGATACTCAGTTCCAGAATCAAGAATTAATTCTTTTAAACAAAGTCTTTCATGGAATTCAACCAAACACGGATGCTTTTTAATCATTTTAAAAAGGAAGTGAGAGTAAAACGATGAAACAAGCCCACTATTCCAAGTATTTATATTCTATGCACTGTATACCCTCAAGAAAATAACTCACCCAATAGTTCCATCTATTATTCTCACGGTTCTTCAAAAACCATTCACGTACAACATTCAAAAAAACAATCTCCTTATCAGTATTGTTTACATAAGACCGAATCCATAATACACAATAAAATCCACTTACCATTAGCTTCAGATTTCCAATAGCAAAAGAGAAAACTAGTTCATTAATAGTTTTAGTAAGAAAAACACTCATTTTCTTCAAAACGCACAAGAATACTCAAGTCGTATTCATCCATATAATGACTGTTCAACCAGACATACAAAAAAAATCATCTCATCCTCCTATTTTCACAAGGATGCACAGAACTCAGAATTGCTACACGCACAGCTAAAGTATTCATAAGCACAAACTCATAAAATAAAGAACGAATCCCCAATACTATCGAAACGAATCCACTCAGCATGGGCAGTGTATTCCACTCAATAATTATGCAAAGAATGCTTAAGTCGCATACAACAAAAGAAAACGACTCAACCCAAAATCATCTCAACAAAACAGCCAAATCAAATAACCAAAACCCCCATCATAAGAGCAGGGTTGTTTTAATGAGACGATTAAACAAAAGCAAGCGGTTTAAGGAGAAGGGCTTAACATGCCTGTTAATTTTTCTTGTGGCTCGAAGAAAACCGCGCCCACTGGAGTTGTTTCTCTCCACGACATCCTCGGCCAGGCTTTCCAACCAGTCACTAACTTCCACAGGCTCAAGAATAGCCTTTGTTTTTCCAAAGAACAGAGATAATAATCAAAACACAGCTGGTTCGACAGAACCAGGGAGAAACAAAATGCAGAGCAACTAAAATCCAAATGCACACAACAACAAACAATTTTCCTTTTTCCTCTATCCTCTTTCCAAGGCGAGCTGGTCGCTAAGACCAAGGTAATTGAATGCATTGAATGCATTGCTTTTTCCTAATTTTTCACGCCACCGCCGACTCAGGGTTGGCGAGTTCCCAATTTCAAATTTTTGCATGAAATCATAGTTTAGCTTCATAGCTAGTTGGACGCCTCCAACTTTTCCATGTTCCCACCAAACTTGGCGCTGCACATGTAAGGACTCCATTTACTGTCCCATTAAATTTCCTACCTTCCCCCCTTATCCTTTCCATCCACATGGGTCTATGCGTCCCCTTCCTTAGGTTAGGGTTAGTTTAGGATTTTAATAGTCCATATCTAGGTCATTCACCTAGTTCCTAGGTTAATAGAATTCACATCTATTTTCATCCTTATAAAATTTAAAATCCATATAGGATAGTAGTTTAGGGTATAGGATAAAACTTAGGGGTAGGTTAGGGTTTAATCCCCTAATATTTAATTAACTAGTTTCCATATCAAGTCTTTCCACTGACAGTCATATTCAACATTAAGCAGGACATTTCGTCCTAAGTTCCACATACCTGTGCCACTTGCATCCAGGCCCTTATCATCTTACGCTGTCTAGCGTTACAATGGTGTGTGGTTTGAGAATCGAACCTTTTTCATTGGCATCTACGTACCAGATATTCATACCTGAAATCAGGTGCTGCAACATTTATATCAACCTTCAGTCTGGTTTAAAAGTAAATCGACAAAGTGATCATAAGAAGGCCACAACATACCTTGGATCAATGGAATTGATTCAAGGTGTGTTGTCAATCAATGAATAGAGTTCATCAAGCATACGACAAGTCTGTTGTCTCATTAGCAATCACACAAGCAATAATAACTTCTGTCTCAAGTATCAAGTTACAACAAACAAGGGTCCAGATCAGCAACACATTCCTCTAAGATCAAAAAAATGTGTCTTAACATATTTATCTTCATTTCTGCAGTTACAACCTCATGAAAGGTAATTACCATGATAACTTACAAAAATCAAGGTGTTACATTCCTCCCTTCTTAAAGAATCATCATCCCGATGATCAAATTAACCAATTCAAGGAGTTTCTAGGAAAAAATTCAGTTATTGTCCTTCCATTCATAAGTTCATACCAAAAACAGATTCACTCTTTAAAACAGTGTTTTAAGATAACTGTAAAATAGACCAATAATTGTCTAAATTTGGTAGAATTATCAGTTTTTTGAATTTCAATTTCGATCAAACAAGTATGGAAAAGCAGATCTCATTTCTTTGAGATTTTCCCAAGTTGCACTTTCTTCACTAAACTGGTCCCACTGGACCCTACATTGATTCACTTCGTGATTTCTTAAGTACAACTGGTGAGTTCCCAGCACTCGAATGGGCTTAACCACGATTATTCCTGGGTCTTGGACCTGCAAGGAATTCCAATTCAGCACATGTGATAAATCTGTTACGTATTTCTTAAGCAAAGAAATATGAAAAACATCATGCATTTGTGATAAAGCAGGAGGTAATGCTAGACGATAAGCTACAGGGTTGATTATTTCAACAATTTCAAAAGGTCCCACGTAACGTGGTGACAACTTGGCAGCCTTGCCAAAAGTTATTGAGCTCTTTTTCAGCTTAACCCGAAGAAAGACCTTCTCACCAAGTTTATAATTCCTATCAACCCACTTTAAGTCTGCATAACTCTTTTGCCTATTGGCAGCCTCCTTTAGATGTTCCCGAATCATTTTGATTTGTTGTTCCATTTCCTTGAGGATTTCTGGCCCAATTACCTCTCTGTCCTCTACGTTGTCCCAGCTAACAGGGGTTCTACATTTTCTTCCATACAATGCTTCAAAGGGCACCATTTTTAAAGAGGCGTGGTATGTATTATTGTAGGCAAATTCAACCAGCGGAAGGTATTCCTCCCATTTATACTGCTGGTCCATGCAATACATCCTTAACATGTCCTCTAAAACTTGATTGACTCTCTCGGTCTGTCCATCCATCTCCGGATGATATGCAGAGCTGAAGTTTAATTTAGTTCCCAAGGCCGCATTAAGCGTTTGCCAAAACCTTGATGTCATCCTCGGATCTCTGTCCGATATGATCAATTCGGGTATTCCATGCAATCTGAAAATTTCATGTACAAATCTTCTTGCTAACACTGGTGCATCGTCTTTCAAATTACCAGCAATGAAGTGTGCCACTTTGGTTAATTTTTCGACGACAACCAGGATGATATCATGCTTATTCCTTGACATAGGCAATCCTTGAACGAAATCCATCGTTATCACTTGCCATTTGTACTGTGGAACGCTGTGGGGATACAATAATCCAGCGGGATGCATATGTTCCACCTTAACACGCTGACATTCCAAGCAGTGTGTTACAAATTCCACCACATCCTTTTTCATTCCCTTCCAGAAGTATTGCTTCTTAAGATCAGCAAGCATTTTCGTAATGCCAGGTGTCCAGAAAAAGGTGAATTATGGAATTCAGTTAACAATTTCCTTCTTAAATCATTTGCCAAGGGTATATAGACCCTGTTTTCGAACCTCAGAATTCCTTCGCTATCAAAGTGAAATCCTTTATACCTCACATCCTTTGGATCTGCAGCAAGTGTTGTTTTAACTTGCTGGAAATAAGGATCTGATTCCAAGGCATCTTTCACCTCATCCTTAAACTGAGTTCTTAACGTTATAAGAGCAGAGATGTGCTTCCTTCGACTCAGAGCATCTGCCACTCTATTTTCCTTGCCTTTGATGTAGCTTATATCAAAATCATACTGAGACAGAAATTCTAACCATCTTCGTTGTCTTGCATTCAAATTTGGCTGAGTAAAAATATACTTCAACCCCAGATGGTCAGTTTTTAACTCAAAAGGTTTGCCTAAAAGGTAATGCCTCCACATTTGAAGTGCATGTACAATGGCAGTGAGCTCTAGGTCATGTGGAGCATAATTCTATTCATGTAACTTAAGCTTTTTGCTTTCATAAGCTATGACATGGTCATTCTGTAATAGAATACCTCCAAGGCCTTCTCCCGATGCATCCGTTACAACCATAAAATTTCCATTTGGATCTAGTACAGTTAAAATAGGTGTTGTAGTTAACTGTTCCTTTAAATTTTTAAAGGTAGATTCACATTTGTCAGTCCAGACAAATTTCTTATCCTTCTTTTGTAGTGAAGTGATTGGGGCAGCAATTTTTGAAAAATCCTTAATGAACTTTCTATAATATCCTGCCAAGCCCATGAAGCTTCTTACTTCATGCACGTTCTTAGGCAGCAAGCCACTCGGTTATAGCTGCGATCTTTGAAGGGTCTACAACTATTCCATTCTTGCTTATAACGTGTCCCAAATAATGCACCTCTGCATCATAAAAGGAACATTTAGATAGTTTACCATACAACTTCCTCTTTCTTAAAACTTCCAGCACTACCCTTAAATGTTCTTGGTGCTCTTCGACATTTTTAGAGTATATAAGAATGTCATCTAAGAATACAAGCACAAACTTGTCTAGGTATTCTTGAAAAATATTGTTCATCAGATTCATGAAAGGCGGTGCATTTGTCAACCCAAAAGGTAACACCGTGAATTCATAATGCCCGTACCTTGTTCTAAAAGCTGTTTTATGAATATCTTCTTCCTTTATTCTCAGCTGATGATACCCAGATCGAAGATCTATTTTTGAATAGACTGATGCTCCACGCATCTGGTCAAACAGATCATCAATCCTAGGAAGTGGGTATCGATTCTTAATAGTTGCCTTGTTCAACATTCTATAATCAATGCACAGTCTCAATGTGCCATCCTTTTTCTTTACAAAAATTACCGGCGCTCCCCATGGTGAGACGCTCGGTCTTATCAGCCCCTTAGTCAAAAGTTCCTGTAATTGAGCCTTTAGCTCTACCAACTCGAGGGTGGTCATTCTATAAGGTGCCTTAGATATGGGTTCAGTTCCTGGCTTGATTTCTATTGCAAAGTCAAACTCTCGTTTGGGTGGAAGACCTGGTAATTCCTCCGGAAATACATCACTGAAATCCCTTAATAATGGATATCTTTCCATGAAATCATTATCCTCCTCAGCATTTTCTATCATTTTTACTACATACAAGGTGCAGCCTCTATTTTTAGCCCTTTTTAGTTGCATAGCTGTTAGTTTCCTAACTGCAACTTCACGCTTTACACCTTGAATGACTGCTGCTTTCATGCAGTCGTCAAAACAACAAATTTGTTTTTCATAACAGTCAACCTTTGCCTTATGTTTTGCCAACTAGTTAACTCCAATAATGATATCATATGATCCTAAAGGAGTGACATATAGGTCAACTTCGGTGGAGAAACTGGGCAAGTCAAGAATTGCCCCAAAAAGGCACATTTCGACTGTATGGACAACATTATTCCCATAATGCACTGTCCATGTCTTATCCATCTGTTCAGCCTTTCTTTTTAATTTCATTGCAAGTTTAGTAGAAATAAAGCATTCAGTGGCTCCAGTATCAAAAAGTATGACTACAGGTGTACCGAATAACTTACCCGGAACTTCTATAGGCGTAACTTGCTTTTCAGCTTGTCTGTTAGCCACCGCAGCGTGTATCCTATGCTGTTGATCACGATCATCCTTTTTAGAGGATAGTGACTCGCGTAATGGTCCTTTCCACAGTTGAAGCATCCTCCAATTGGCCCTTTCCTAGGCTCAAATTTGTTACTAGCTTTGAAGTTATCATTAAGCTCCCATAGGACTTTTGTCCATTGCCACTAACTTTTGTGAAGCTATTCACACACTATTTATAGGTTTGTTCATTACAGATTTCTTGTTGTTATCTACAACAATTTTTTTTTCACACCAAACCTTTTCCAAGGCCCCCTTTTGGGTGCGAGAGATGAAGAAGAATTGGGAATCTTCTTCCTTATCTCTTCCCTATGAGCAGAAATTGCTCTCAATTTTTGTTCCTGTCTTATTGCCTTTTCGACAACTCCTTCCATGGTGGTTGGACCGTGGACATCCACTTCACCACCAATGATGGGATTTAGTCCCATTATGAACTTTCGTATTCTAAACTTCTCATCAGCTTGGTATCTGGCACATACTTAAGGAGTTTAGTAAACCCTTCCCAGTATTCTGTCACCGTCAGCCTTCCTTGCGACCAGTTCTGAAATTCAGTCATTTTCCTATCAAAATAGAGTTGAGGCAGCCACCGTTGCCTAAAGTAACCCTTAAATTGATCCCAAGTTATGTCTGATTCAACAATATTCAACTCAACCTTACGGTTGTCCCACCATGATGATGCTTCATGAGAAAGCTGATATGCTCCCCATATCGCTTTGGTCTCCTCGGAGAAGTTTCTTATTGCAAAGTACTTCTCCATTTCACTGAGCCAATTCTCAGCTCCGTCCCCAAGGGTTGTTCCATCAAACTTTGGAGGACTTATTCTCTTTATGTCATTTGTAAGTTCAGCTACTAATCTTGCCCTTTTATTTTCAGGATGATTAGGAGCATTCACATTACTATTATCAACACCCGGATTCCCTCCATTGGTGTTGTCCACAGGAGGTGGCTGATCATTTATATCAGCTTCTTCTTCCTCCTCTTCATTGCCCATTGACTGTTGTTCCAAAATAGTCAAACGATCTCTCGTGTCTAGTAGGGCAGCAAGGATTTCATCCAGCTTTTGAGCAGTAGCTGCTTCTCCACCCGGTAACGGGTTGTTCGCAGCATTTCTTCTTGTTCTGACCATTTTCTGTTCAATAAGAAAATGTAAACCTTATTAAATTGTGGACTCATTAGGTCCAAGAGCTGCAACCTTCAGCTCTGATACCAAGATGTAACATCCCCATTTTAAGATACTAGAACAAGGGAATTTTTTTTTTTTTATAAAACGTTCCCTGTTATGAATTATATAATTCAAACACACGTTCAAGTTTTAATAATTGTTCTCTGTCCAATTAATGCAGTTTGGATCACACAATTTCCTTTTAAAACTAATGTTCTCTGTTCACATATTTGTAATATGGAACACACATTCAGTGCCAATCAATCATATAACAGATACCATATGCTATCTGTAAATGACTCGAAGAACTACCGACCTCCCACTTTATGGCTCGGAGTTTCAGCGATCTCTCATTTCATGACTCGGTGACTTACCGATCCTTCATGTTAATTCATGCATAGTATAATGAATATACAGGGTTCTTTTACCATTTCGGTTATCGAAGTGATCCATTTAAGAAGCCTATCTAAATATCTGATTCGATATTCATCTGACATCCTGCATCTTAACTAGGTGATTAGGACAACGCAACCAGCACTTGCGATACTTTGGCCAAAGATTTTCACATGCTTTGCATGATCATATTCCTAGATGTGATACACACCAATGGAATACGTCCTTCACCTCACTTCATCTATTATCTAGAATGGTCTTTCCTGGTCTCTACCAGTCCTTCCATTTAAGGTCAAACTCTAACCTCAACTAGCAATATGAACGAGTATAGGAAGTTACTCATGGTAACTAAAGATACGCAGACATACGGTGTCATTCCTAGACGACTCCGTGTGTCTAGTTACCTTTAGTCCTCCGGAGTCACTCCGTATACGTGATCACATTTCTATCCCCAGCCAAGAACTTATTATCCAGCTTATGTAAACTTGATGATTTAATTCGGAAGGGCATTGTAATATGTCAGCTATAACATTGTGTCATCATGAAGGCCCCACCTTCACGAAGACACCATATTGTAGCTGGCGTATGTCAATGTCCTACGGAATCCTCTCATCGAGGGTACACATCCAACTCAATTGTGATTTGGTTATTATCTTAGTATTTAAGATCAACTTTCAGCAGCCATGCTGATCCTTTATCCTTGTTCTTGTTACAGTTGTATGTAGCTAAGAGAGACTTAATCCATCTTCTAGCTTAATACGCATCTCCTCCTTCATACCGAAGGGTTGCATATTCACTTCTTGGTTCCTTTCTTATTCTTTGGACTAATCAGTCCATTATCGATAAACCTAATAAGTTTAACCTATTAAACTTAACCAAGTTTTTCCACAACTGTAAACAAATTCAGAATTCCATCTTATTAGACGTCATTTAAACGAGGTCTAATTCTAAATGAATTTATTCATTTATCCTCCTTAACCTTACTTAGTTAAGGTCTGTTAACAATAGATATGATTTCCCATATCTTTATTTTTTGAATTTAAATATTCGAGGCTATTAACGGAGTCCGAATACAAGGTTCGGCTGCCCCTAAGTTATTTGATATCCCTTAGCTTTCAAACTAATCCCGAATACCTTCCAATTAGGATTTTGTGTTTATCTAAATCTTTTTAATGTCAATTCAAAATTCATCTTAACCCAAGTATGAACTAATTGCACATTTCAACGTAAAAGTTGCATTGAGTAAAGAATAGATGTTATTTCTTTTAAATTCATCCATTAACATTTGAATAATTCCAAGTCAAGGAATAATGTTATATTCTCAAACTTATTCAACCATATCAAACTGATACAGTTATTGAAAATATCACACTTTTACTTGTATTCATCCATCAAATTTACAATCTATACATTTTCCAGTCCAAACGACTGGACTTTGTTTATATCAAACAACATTACAACTCATAAAGATAGAAGAATGTAACTTCTTCCTTTCTCATTTCCTCGTGGAGGAGTAATAGCTATCAATACAATCCATCTTCAGTTAATCAAAGAAGTATCGGAAAACAACCATGTCTTCATTTATACTCAAGTTTCATCTGCAAAATTACTTGCACGGGTCAGTTCATTGAACTGAGCATATTAAGCACTTGTCTTTAAAATGAGGTGCTTTTAATTAACTGTCTCAATAAAAGAACCCTGCTTTTATGAAACGTTAATATGAACATCATTCAAGAATTAAGTACCGAAAAGGATGAACAACATAACAACTCAATCATCTAATTACCATCCCAATCAGACAAAGGATTACTGCCCTCTTTCCCAAATAATTATTACAAGGAGTAATTTCCATCAAACAGTTCCAGATTACAACATCTGTAAGAACTACAAACACAATTTTGCAAACTGTTGTTCTAGCATAAATGCTATAATTTCCATTCCTTACAATAGTTATAATTTCAAAAGATAGAGTATAACTGAAGATTCAACCGAACTACTTTCCTTTGCTTTCATACAACTCATCGGAATTCAAACAATCAAACGCAGAAGAGAAAAGTAAACAACAATTAATGCAGATGCTTAAACCAAAGCAGTACAAAATTTAATCCATAATAATTATAGATTTCCAGCTGTAAGAGAGAAGAAACGAACATTAATTCAAATTATCCATCCACACTCTCTTTCCTTTCCTCATAGTTGTACTGAGAATTTTAATCCAAACGTGATATCAATCAATGATAACAGTCCAAAGAGAAATGAATGAAAATCAATAATCGAATAAAAGGGAGAAAGATCATATCACCTCTTCTCACTGTCTATCCAAATACCCATTATTTAGAACAGACATATTCCAATAGTATAATTCATTCAGAATAGTATATTTCAGTATTCAAAATCTACTATTACCTTTCCAAAATGTTGACCAGAGTTCATTGCAACTGGTCCGTAAACATTAGTACCAAAAGAACCTATAAACGCAATCATTTCCTTTTAAACATTTCACTCTACAGACATTCACGTCTAGATATAGACAAGCAAGAATGCACATCTAGTTTTATCAGCTATCGTTTCATCAAAACCAGCATTTCAGCTAGACCTGAACAACATGAATGTATAGCCAGCTACAAAATTATGAGCTTCCTCATAATAAAAAAAAAAAGAATCGTTTTCCAAACATTCAAAGTAAGAATTCCACTTCAGTTTAGCCTTGATGAAACAACAAGAAATCTAAAGGGCAGTTCGTATAGGTATACAATCACATATTTATGCAAATAATTCATCATCCAATCCAAAGAAGACTGAAATAGTGAACTCTAATCTATCTGGTAAATATCCAGATACTCAGTTCCAGAATCAAGAATTAATTCTTTTAAACAAAGTCTTTCATGGAATTCAACCAAACACGGATGCTTTTTAATCGTTTTAAAAAGGAAGTGAGAGTAAAACGATGAAACAAGCCCACTGTTCCAAGTATTTATATTCTATGCGTTGTATACCCTCAAGAAAATAACTCACCCAATAGTTCCATCTATTATTCTCACGGTTCTTCAAAAACCGTTCACGTACAACATTCAGAAAAACAATCTCCTTATCAGTATTGTTTACATAAGACCGAATCCATAATACACAATAAAATCCACTTACCATTAGCTTCAGATTTCCAACAGCAAAAGAGAAAACTAGTTCATTAATAGTTTTAGTAAGAAAAACACTCATTTTCTTCAAAACGCACAAGAATACTCAAGTCGTATTCATCCATATAATGACTGTTCAACTAGACATACAAAAAAATCATCTCATCCTCCTATTTTCACAAGGATGCGCAGAACTCAGAATTGCTACACGCACAACTAAAGTATTCATAAGCACAAACTCATAAAATAAAGAATGAATCCCCAATACTATCGAAACGAATCCACTCAGCATGGGTAGTGTATTCCACTCAATAATTATGCAAAGAATGCTTAAGTCGCATACAACAAAAGAAAACGACTCAACCCAAAATCATCTCAACAAAACAGCCAAATCAAATAACCAAAACCCCCATCATAAGAGCAGGGTTGTTTTAATGAGATGATTAAACAAAAGCAAGTGGTTTAAGGAGAAGGGCTTAACATGCCTGTTAATTTTTCTTGTGGCTCGAAGAAAACCATGCCCACTGGAGTTGTTTCTCTCCACGACGTCCTCGGCCAGGCTTTCCAACCAGTCACTAACTTCCACAGGCTCAAGAATAGCCTTTGTTTTTCCAAAGAATAGAGATAATAATCAAAACACAGCTGGTTCGACAGAACCATGGAGAAACAAAATGCAGAGCAACTAAAATCCAAATGCACACAACAACAAACAATTTTCCTTTTTCCTCTATCCTCTTTCCAAGGTGATTTGGTCGCTAAGACCAAGGTAATTGAATGCATTGAATGCATTTCTTTTTCCTAATTTTTCACGCCACCACCGACTCAGGGTTGGCGAGTTCCCAATTTCAAATTTTTGCATGAAATCATAGTTTAGCTTCATAGCTAGTTAGACGCCTCCAACTTTTCCATGTTCCCGCCAAACTTGGCGCTGCACATGTAAGGACTCCATTTACTGTCCCATTAAATTTCCTACCTTCCCCCCTTATCCTTTCCATCCACATGGGTCTATGCGTCCCCTTCCTTAGGTTAGGGTTAGTTTAGGATTTTAATAGTCCATATCTAGGTCATTCGCCTAGTTCCTAGGTTAATAGAATTCACATCTATTTTCATCCTTATAAAATTTAAAATCCATATAGGATAGTAGTTTAGGGTATAGGATAAAACTTAGGGGTAGGTTAGGTTTAATCCCTAATATTTAATTAACTAGTTTCCATATCAAGTCTTTTCCCCGATAGTCATATTCAACATTAAGCAGACATTTCGTCCTAAGTTCCACATACCCGTGCCACTTGCATCCAGCCCTTATCATCTTACGCTATCTAGCGTTACAAACGGTGTGGTTTGAGAATCAAACCTTTTTCATTGGCATCTACGTACGAGATATTCATACCGAAATCGGTGCTGCAACATTTATATCAACCTTTGATCTGGTTTAAAAGTAAATCGACAAAGTGATCATAAGAAGGCCACAACATACCTTGGATCAATGGAATTGATTCAAGGTGTGCTGTCAATCAGCGAATAGAGTTCATCAAGCATACGAAAAGTCTCATTTGTCTCATTTAGCAATCACACAAGCAATAATAATTTTGTCTCAAGTATCAAGTTACAAACAAACAAGGGTCCGGATCAGCAACACATTCCTCTAAGATAAAAAAATGTGTCTTAACATATTTATCTTCATTTCTATGAATTACAACCTCATGAAAGGTAATTACCATGATAACTTACAAAAAATCTACAATTTCCCCTTTTCATCTAGTGGTTTATAATAGAAAAAATATTGGACAAAATGAGTGATATGATCGGTTTGTGTTTAGATCGGTACCCCCTCGAACCGAGGTTATTATGATGAAGTGTAATGGTCACCAATTTGAATAGTTTGTTGGATGAGATAAGCTTGTATGATAGTGTGTTTTTATTTAGGATGCCCCAAGAGTAGGCATGAAAAAATTGTCACCAAGGTGGACTTGGTGTAATCGGAGAGTCAAGTTATATGGGAGCCAACATGTTCTTGAACTTTAGGCGAGATGACTCATATGAAGAATCCACAGGAAATGATCCTAGCTGGGTATGTTATCCATGATGTGTCACGAGACACATGTTTATATAAATGATATTTCCACAAAGGTTTTAATACATTTCTAGTACATTAATTAATAAAGGAACCAATGGGCTCATTTCCTATAGACATATGACTTAATCAAGACAAGGAAATGTTTTCCTAAAATGGATTTGAGATCCGAGGTAGGATTCACATAGATTAATTGGTTTTTATTTTGCGAGAGGGTCTTGGGGTCTTAAAAAGAATAACATTATAGGTAAATGTGTTATTTTGGCAAGGAATGATGAAAAAATGATGGTTTAATGAGGTCAAGGGACCAAAATTTGATTTTAAAGATTATTTAATAGAGTCACTAGTGAATCATATAGAATTGTTAGTGACTACATGGATCACTTTGGTGATTGGGTGCACTGTAAAGAAAAATGCTATATAAATATATTTCAAAAACTCGTTTAGTAAAATTACTATTTTAAGATTACGAAATTTGCATAGTGCTAGTCCGAGATTTTTATTGTATTTGATCATTATGGAGGTGGCTAGAGATGTACAGAGGTGACATCAACCCACACGTGTTGAGATAGGTGGTGTACTTTAAATTACTTCATTTTTGTATATATTATTTATATTTTATATTTTAGATCTTGGTTATGGGATCGTCAATGATTTTGTATGAAATCACTAGCGATCTATAGCATCGATGGTGATTGGGATGGATCACTAGTGACTTGGTAAAATCATTGGCAATTGGGTTGGTTTTGATATATAGCTACTAGATGTTTAATTTTGATTAAACTGTTTGATGATATTTGATATTTGTTTGTTATTTTTGGGTGAGACTTAAGATCCATTAAATACATGGGACAAGGTGACAAATGTTATTGATGAGTTTCATGAGAAATTATTGAATGAGGATTAGTTTCACATAGAGGAGGTGAGACTAGGTGGGATGTGTCATTACGGATGTATCTATAGAGATGATATATTTATGTCAACTTTATTTAATAAGTGGGACCCTGTTACATGCACTTTTGATTACCCATGGGAGAGGTGATGGTGACCTTGGAGGATGTGTACTGGATTATATGCTTACTAGTATAGGGTGAATTGATTTATACTATTGATGAGGTAGGGAAAGATGCTCAGATGCAATGTTTGTATAGATATTACAGCTTGGACGTTGTGTTTTATGCTAGAGGGTTCTCATCTACATCCTTATATCATGATGACGAGGATGACTGTGATTTAGTTACCATGATGATTTTGGCTATCTATTTCTATACCTTACCGGATTCAATTAGTGGTAATTTTTCATTGATGTCCATGGGTGTGGTAGGATATATGTTAGATCATAGGATAGTTTTTTCTTGGGATCCTACTTTGTTGGAGCATATTTACAGAGAGTTGTGGTCCTCGAGGACCAAACACAAATTTTATGTTGATGTGTCATTTTCGTTAGAGTGTTGGGCTTACGATCATATTCTAGTATCTTAGCTAAGAGGATTTTAATGGATGAGGTTGGTGGATTTAGAATATCTAATTGCTTTCATGAGGTGGATGTCGATCATTAGGTTACATAGCTTTGTCATGGATGAGGATCACCATGTGTAGCTCATGTATGGTCTATAGATAGGTAGTGTGATTTGGAGATTGTATACAAAGCTTACCATTATGGCCTAATATAGTGAGGGAGATGGTGGATATTCATCAAGAGATGTGGGTGGGGGATGGAGGGAGGGAGAGTGGGAGGTGGTGAGATTTGGCTACAAAAGATGGCTAATCGGTTTTGTAGAGGATGTGTCATAGGAAGCATTTTTCTATTGGAGCGATGATGCTAAGATATATGTTCCACTTCTAGTTGATTTTGAGGCAATGGATATGGCCGATGAGGATGGATTTCATCTCGGTAGTGTACACCCAAGGAGTGGTGATAGGGAATGAAGATGTGGGGGTGATAAAGGCGTACACTACATGGTGGCATGGGAAGCTAGGTGGTTTTGATAGATGGGTACGGGATCATGTAAATGAAATACCTCGGGAAGGTGGTGGTGATGAGGGTGGAGATGAAGAGGATAAGGTAGCGGTTTTGAGGCTACTTTAGATTTTTTTGGGGCCAAGAAAGTTGCATTGGTAGCAAGAGAGATGGACAGATTCGTAGCTCATTACAGGTGTAGGAATATTTTTCTTAGGCTATAGTTGATCATGATCAATATCAGAAATAGAGAGAGGCCTTACGAAAGGACTTTAAAGTGACAAGTACTTATGTTTCATGGGCTGAGATACATGTGGCAATATCACATACTAGTGGTTAGATGGGCCACCTGGTAGTACGAGTTTAGCCGACTACTATTCATTATGTGATGAGCTTAGGTCTAATGAGGATATAGTATAATGGAGGTTGTTATATTAGCCTCGCTATGTAGTATATCTCGACACGAGAGAGAGGAAAACCGTCGGGTAGTGTAACAAGTGTTGACTAGGTGCAAAAAGGACCACAAAGTGACAACATGGGGGTCATGGTAGTAACACCGAGGGAGTATCTAGATATTCAGTTCACTCAAGATGTGTATATATATATATATATAGATATAGATATATGATGATTATTTTGGGTTTATGTAGTATTGATTTATTTTTCTACGATGACATTTTGAGATGTTGGGTAGATTATATGTATTCATGTGATGTTTATTCATGTGATGTTAGATGTGTTGTAATATTTTTATTAACCAATTTTTTTTTCAAAGGCTTTGAAACTTCATCCAAACAAGGTCTGAATGCTCACCCTCAAAGTGCACATAACCACTAGATCCCTCTTTATTTACTCAAAATATATTTTTAGAGCATACATAATCATCATATCCATTAGAACAAAATATGAAAGAAGATACAACATCATAGATTGGCAACACATATAATAAGGAAGTCATTCAACATAGATAATTAGTAAGAGTATTTGAATTCCCATAATACCATTCTCAGATACACTAACCTTTGAAATCCACACATAATTACCCATCATAGACACATTACATTACATAAAAAATATGTTGATTAGATCTAATGTCATTACATCCATGCGTTAAACTATGAGTGCATACAAAATATATCTCATGCACTTATGTAATCCTATACCTTTTAAGATATAACTATTACATGAGTGATACTCCTATTTATACATGGTGGGGAATTTCAATTTACCTCTTACATGTGTTTTTTCCTACTAATAGATGTTTTAAACATAGACTGCATTCTTTTACAACTCTATTTTAACTATAGTTCGAGCTATAAATATCTTGGATTTAACATTATCTAATTCCTATGATTAGTTATCCTTCTTACGTGTTATTTTACCTCTTTATTCACCTATTTCTTTACTTTTCCTATGTATCACACCATCTTTCTTTCTTTCCTATTTTTTAGCCTTAGCTAGAAAATGGTTGAGTCTTATATCTATGTGTATGCATCTCGAACTCATGTGTGTTGTCTCTTAGATGTCACGTGCACCTCCACGCATTGACATTTATTTACTTCCCACTCTCACAAACATTTTTCTATGCAACCTTTTGTTCCTTACTCACTTTTATGTTATCTCTTACATGCACTCATACAAAGCGGCCTCGAGAATTTCATGTATGGATAATAATTATCCATTTCTTCTAACCAACATTACCCTAAACTAGGAGTATTATTTTTCCTTAACAATATGAATTAAGGAATTCTCCCCCAAAGAATGGTTGAAGGAATGATGAGTAAAATCCAAATAATAAATAATAATTTCTTTACCCAATGAATCAAAGAATATGTGTGTGCACTCAAAACATATACCTTTGGTGGTGGAAGGAGTTCTAGAAATTCCCGTTTATTATGTGTTATTATTATTACCAACCTATGAGTTCCTTGTCAACCTCATTCGGTGTTTCTCCTTCAATACTGGCCACGTGTTCGAATCCAATTCTTCTACTTTATCCTTTAGATCCTTGACTACCACATCTAGGTATGAGGTCACTCCCTCTAGTATATCCATTTTTCATGTAACCAAAGGGAAGATATCTTTGATCTATTCCTCAAGTACATACTTTAGATATTTTATGAGTTCTCTTTCTCTACGACTTCTTATATAACCATCTCACACTCAACCTTATTATTCTTTATTGTGGTCTATATTTTCTTCATTTTTCCTCTTCTCTCGGAAGTGTGCATGTTAATAATGGGTGACAAGTATTGGTAATCATAAACAACATATTCAACCTTCCACGTAGCCTCTTTCACTTCTACGGCCAATTCCTCATACTATGTTATGCTCTTCTCCACCTATTCTCTATTTTTTTCTTTTACGCAGATAATTCTTCCGTAGTTATCCCTTGCCCAATCTTCATTTTTAGCAACATCATCCTCACCAAGTCCTCTAAATAATCCAACTCTATGGGATACTCATCTTGGGATATCTCAAGAAATTTTGGGCACACGTTGATGATACTTTTCACTATATCAACTACTTTATCAAAATAATTTGTCTTTCGATTCTTTTCATCCCTCAATTCCTCCATGATCTTTTAAATTTATTTATCTTTGTGTTACTTAGCTCATACATAACTCTAATTGAGGCCCCTTTATCTATATTTATTCTTGTAACATTAGCAGCCATTTTGTTGAGCACATTACATGATTAATCATCATATATCTCTCGTTGGATTGACATGATAGAGAGGATTGTACATGGACCCTTCCTCGATTGCATCTTGGAATATTACTCTTTAATTAATTCAAACTCTATCTCCTCCATATGTGTTAGCATATTCCATGACAACATCTTCTTGGTTGGTAAGAGATCCCCAACTTCATTTATTAAATCCCATATGAAAATGTCCTTAATGTATTGTTCTCTAAAATCTAGCCCTTAACATCTTAGAGGGATAATTGATACAATTCATTTGGGGTTCCTATACAGGTTCCTGTTTCTTGCTTCTTTCACCTTATTTATTCTTTGGTGTCTCTTTCTCAATGTTGAGTTACTCACCGCCCTTTTCATCCTCTCCAAGACCTAACTATTTCTTGTTTGGCTACTCTCAATCACCTTTATCCTCCTCTTCCCACTCCACCTCATGTTCTTATTCATTCTCTTCATCACCCTGGATTCCTCCTCACATGTGTCATGCATCTCCTCTTCATCTTGCACATTATCATACTTCAGTTCTTATTCTTCCTGTATAGGCCTCTCATTGCACACTTGGCATCTTTTCCTATAGTTTCTTCATCTCACTTGTTATCTCCTTTTTCACCTTATCTTCCAAGTCTTCTTCCTCTTCCTTGACATTGATCACTCATGGTGTCTTCTTTGAAAAACTCTACTTCTTCCTTAAAGTACTTGGTTTGGTTTTCATTACTAAAGGAAACCCCTTAGGCGACTCTAAGGTTCTTGCACCCTTTCTTTATTATTTTTTAATCCAAGACAAACTCTTCTTCTTATTCATATTCTTCATCCCCTTTGTCTTATTTCTCTTTTACCTCTTCTGTTGAGGGGATTTTCTTCGCTCCTCTTTGAAATTCACACTATCGATTCATTTTGTGGGGCCCTCGGTAGATGAAATTCTCATGGGTTAATGTGCTTTAAATCCTTCAACTTGGGCCTAATATTATTTGAATTCCACCATCCGTACATACGTTGACCTCTATGGATACACATAATTCAGTGAAAAGTATCACTTTCACATCCTACAATTTCAGTTTTTTGTCAAATGAAGAGTGTATTACGAGATCTAGAGGATAAAATCTGTTGTATAGCCATATATGTAGCCACACGTGTGTATACATAACCTAAAATTATATGCACACTTACTTTTAGTTTCTTGCACAACCACACAATAGCTCTTGTCATCCAGGTGATCATAATGTACTTAACAATTATGACATATTCCTATTTTTCTTCAATGTTGTATGTACTCACTTTGATAGGTATGATGATGTGTTGCATTATTGACTGTTAGGTTGTTGTACTGGGAAAAAAATTATTCACCTTTCTATGATGTGATACTTACCTTGTTAAATGTGATCAAGGAAATTAGATACTTACATGGATATTTTACCCGTAATTGATGTTATTACTTTTCCTGTCTTTCTAGAAATAATGAGTTGCAAAGGACTGAATTTATACATTACTACGATATATTATTCATTAAATATTGTATAATATGAGGAATCTTTAAATGGTTTTAAAAGCATAATTTCAGTATGGAGGCATAGTTTGACCTGTGTAATTCTAAGGTCCTTTTATTTTCATGACAGTCGAAGAACGTTAAGCAAAATAGTGGTTCTAGGAAAGGGACAGTAAATTTCTAAGATTTTTTTCATTAAGGTAAAAATCTTGAAGTTGGAATAATGATATTTTGTTAGCAAGACAATCATAATTTAGTGTATTACTAGAAAATATTAGATGGTTTGTATGTTCTTGATTATATACTTGATTGATTTATAGCTTGATCTAAGCATATAGAAAGTATTATCGATAAATGATTGATTAATCTATCATTAAGAACATAAAAAGGTTTGTTTTTATCTTCATCTTTGACCAATCATAACACTAGGATAAATTATTAGCAACCACATTGATGGTGCTATCATTGGACTATAAAATGAATTCAAAAGTGATGTAACTATGAATGGACTGGGACCGTGGGTTATGCCACTTAGTTATTTATGTTTATAAGGTTGAATTTTATTTACTAAGGTACATGGGATTTTTTTATTATTGTGGGGTAAATCATTACTCGACCCCACCATGCATATTGTCTTATAAAGGTTTCTTTGGATTTGGACCATAATCAAGTTGCATGGACAAATGTATAGTTAACTTTGGTCTAAAGAACCCAAGCATGCACCATGATTTAATATTGTTGTTGATTTATCGGTGGATATTAACATGTAAACTTTGGTGAGTTAAAATATTTAGAAATAAAATAATAAAATCTTGGATTGTTTTCCCACCTCCATTTTGGGAGGGAAACTACGAGAATTAAATTAGGCCCTTAAAATGGCACAAAGGAATTAGGAAGCATTAAATGAATGTACCAAGTTTTTGGAATCTTGAATCTTTCCAAGAATCTATCGACCTAACATTATTTTAATTCTATTTTATTGATTAGTAAATGTTCTTCTTCGAGCTCTAGTTTCATATATTTGCAGATGAAAATTATTGTAACAATTTTTGGTTGAGGAATTTATGGGAGATATTAGCACGGTTTGGAAAGATTATAAATTTTTTCTTATTTTGGATTGTGGTTTTTTCACATTACAATTTGGGGATATTAAACCCCTGGAAATTTTTGAGTCCATGTGTTTGAGTTCTGGGTGTATAAGGAGAGGAACACTCTTGGGTTTTATAGAATTTCAGGCATGTGTTCTCCTCCTCCTCTTGTCATGTATTTTTAAAATAGTTTAACCACTAATGTTTTGTTTATTCACTATTATTTTTTGTTCTTCCCTAATTTTGCATGGAAAATTAATTAGTTCTATCAAATGTCAAACCTTGTGATGTAGGTACTTCACATTGGTAGTAAGATTTAGGGCCTATGAGATTGTATGTGGGAAGGGAATAACTATGGATTTTGTTTTAGTATTCGTGCTTCAAAAATCGATATGGGTATTATTACTCTAAGTTTTCATTTTTGGGTAAGTGGATACCGGGTGAAGATGTTTTCTAAATCAATATCAGTAAGGGTTATAAATGATAATTAGGTACTCAGTATTCATTAGAAATTATTAAACCACCTTGACCATGTATGAAAGATTGTTCTTTCCCTTTTGAGTGATACACTTTACATGAAGTAAGACCTATGTTAAGCTCAAATCCCTTTATTCAGTTCACTATCTGCAGCTTAGTTAGTCAAACCAAGTAGTTGAGAACCTACATAGGAAGGATTCAATTCATGTTAGATTGGTTAGTCTAAATATATAAATCTCTCGAACATGAGTACCCATCATGAGAAGTTGAACTCCATCTCGGTTGACTTGAAGAAGGTAGTTACTTTTTTATTTCTTAGAGAAAACTTGAGATCTAGGTCCCAAATATGTTTAGGTATAGGAATGTATGATATTTTGGGTTGGATGGAAAAAAATTGTCCGCAACCGTGTTTCCAAAACACGAACTCTATTAAGATGTTAGAATTAAATATATTTACTTGTGAAGAAATGGGGACATTTTGGGTTTCTATAGAAGTGGTTATTACTTTCTGAGGTTAATCATTTTGATATGAAACAATTTCGGTATTCACTCATGTTGATGAAAGTAGTTGCCAACTAATTTTATAAGCTCAATATTTTTAAACATAGTGATCATACAATATGGATAATCTATTTGAGGATGGATTTTAGTTTCTTCTCTTTAATCTAAATATTGATGGTGTAAAATGTTAAGTTGAATTAAAAATGGGTGAAAATGTTTATGAGAAGAAACTATAATGTGAATAATATTTCTTCTACATGTTATTACTAAGTAATGTGAATACTTGATAGTAAAAAGTGCTCTCCTTTTTGAAAATTAGTTGAGTATTGTGATGTAACTTCTGGGGGCATATTTCAATGCTTAATTAGGTTAGATAACAAAATTTTATTTAGTCTAATATAATAAAAATGTAAATGAGGTTATTTTATGGAGACTTAATAGATTGAGGGATTTAGGAAAGTTATGAAATTGGTTTTCATTATTAAATCATTTCTAGTTATATGGCATATTATTATGAAACTTGTGTAAATTTAGGTGTTACATTAAACAAAACCATATAAATCCAATTACTTTGAAATGAAATTATAGGATAGGAAGATGATTATACCATGCCAATTCTCGAATGAGCTGGCCATGTTTATATATTTTTTTAATTGCAGGTTGAAAAGTAATGCAAAAATAAATTAAGTCTAGATATGATATACTTGCTTGACATTGCTTTAATTATGAGATATCATTTAAATGTACTTGTATTAAGCGCTTAAATAATTTACTTCGCATGATGTAAGAAATGCAATTGAGGCTTGTTGTATTTATTTTTGTTTTCAATATAGTTATGTAAATCATTAATGAGGTTTTAACCTCCATGACATGAATATATGTCATTTTTTAAAAACTACTTGTGTTTCTATAAAGTGTTATGATGCCAAAATTATGGCAGGATATCAATGCATAAATACATGTACAATTTGGTGATTACTTTTGTGTGATTTGTTAATTAGTGTATGTTATGATGATACATTAAAACATGGAAAAATAGTAATATTGTTAAGATACAATGCAACCTACTTAATATAACAACATGTCTAACTATACCTTAAAAGTTATATGAACATTGACTAATCATATGTTTAATGATCAATTGTAAGGAATGTTGAAAACCGATTTTTGCGTTGACGTAAAAGAGATAGTCATGAAATATGATATCTCATTGCTATAACTTGATCATTAATAAATAATGCATAAAAGGTTAAGTGTACCTTTCTTGTCATGATTATATAATTATGAATTAATTAAGATTAGGATTATGTGTCTCAAAACAATGCAATAGTACCTTCACCGAGCCAACTTGGAATGGCTATAGGAAGGGTGACAATACGTGATGATGCAATTTATTAGAATAAAATAGTTAACTATGCTACAAGTTTTAATAGGATTTGTGGGTCATAATTGCTACAAGTTATTAGAATAAAATAGTTAGCTATGCACTTCATAACTTAAGAATGGAAAGAATCTTGATACTATGAATGAGATGATTGTGTGGTGAATGTAGGGACAAGTTTCATGTGGCTTATGTGTAGTCATGAAACCAGGCTAGCTAGCGCGATGCCCAAAAATATGGCCATAGTATTGCAAATGATTGATTACATTGTCCGATCACCATTTCTTCTTTTAAACTTTGTTGTTCTGGGAGGCTGACACTAAGAAGATACACATAGTTCTTTGTACCTTTAAAAATATTTAACCAAATGATATACTAGGTATATTGGCTCGTAATGAGTGTTTGAGGGGATTGAGTAAGATCTATAAACCCTTGTAGTTACACATGGTTATCATAGCTTGTCTAGTTGGATTATAAACATTAATTAATGTTGGATTAATCATTGTTTGTTTTTAAAAATGAAGGCATAAAGAAAATTAAAATGGTAAATTAAAAAATTCCATTATTTTCATGAAGCGTAATAATGAGGTGATAAAATCAAAGTTATAATCTACCATCTTTGCATTGAAGTTAATCTTGTGTGCATCCTTTATCATGTTCACGATAGCCTAGAAATGTTCTTTTATGAAGGAAAATGGAAACTTACACCATGGCTCCATTTCTTCGTTTCTAAGTAAGAATTTCCCAAGGCAATAGTGTTGATGCACAACAAAATCTACATTTTTGTCTTAAAATTATGGCATCTCCTTGGTACTCACCACTCATTCTCGAATGTGCATCTTCGTTTATACCACTTCCCCATGCATGTCTTATATGGACTGTTATAGATCCATCACGGGTGAGCTCTGAAACCTCTACATGGGAGACTTGTTTTCTATTGGATAGACCCACATATTATCCTTTGGTCCGTCAAATACTCTCATCTCCCAAAAAAATATTAATAGAAAAATGCTCCACCATGTTATTTTATCACTCTTTCTCACCCGAGCTTTAATCTCCTCAAAAATGCCTTAAGCAATATACAAAACTATATATTGTATAGGGTATTTTGTGCTTATATCTCATGCGCAAAATGCAATAAATTTTTATTTACTTCCATCCACCACCCAGATCTCCCAACTTAAAACTTATTAAGCATGCAACCACCCTAGTGTCTCGTATTAGTTATGCTTGAAATGGTGAATGCATGCTTTCCTTGTTGGTAGTTAAATTTTTTTGGTGTGGCCTCTATTACTACATCATCCTCCAAATCCAACCTGATGTCAACTTTGATATTGTACAAGCCCATCAAATTTCCAATAAATTTTGGGGTTATGCACGTTCTTCTACCCGTAAAGTAGAAGAATTCCTTGTGCACTTTGGACATAAGCCACTGAAAACAATTCCTAAGCTTCCCAAAATATGGAAAATCATACATCTCCAAAACACCTATGCTCTCCATGTCCTTCTTAACCTTTTCTTCAAGGAAAAATTTCCCTTTCGTTATCCTTTAGTTTATTTACTTCATGACATCATTCCTAATGTTTGTTTCATGGGCCTTTGTCCTATGGTTGTAATCACTTAACTTACATTTGGTCAATTGTAATACCCATGGCTTCTCTACTACCACTTCCAGGTGGGTACGCATTTTAGAGAACCAATCTTTTGTCGCATCATCAACAAAATTCTTGGATTTTTCTTCTTATGTGACTTCTTGATTATAGGAGATTTCTTTGGCTCCATTTTTATGTTTTCAACTTTTTAAACTTAAAATTCTACAAATTATGTGCTCTAGGTGCTTCAACTTACTTGATCAATTTAGTGTGATGCACTCAAGTAGGTTCCATAGTTCCACACCTACTTTCTTGACTTTTCCAATTCTTTTAGTGTTTTTATTCAACCTTCACTCTTGTTTTAACCCTTTCTCTTTTGTTTTAACTTTGTTCCCTAACTATTTGGATTTCAAAATCATATGCCCTAGCTCTTGCAAATTTGAACTCTTTAAAACCCTAATTTGTATCCTCTCATGTGAACCATAGGTTATTCTGTTGTTTCCACACATTCTCTCATAGCTTCCACTTGTACCAAATAATCTCTTCAAACACAAGGTCGTGTGCTCTTACTCAGCTCTAGTTCATGCATCCACAACTTCACAATATTCTTTCTTTGTAATTTACTCTTTTATCTTCACACTTAATCATATTTTTCTCTTCAATCGCACAAATTTTTCTACGGTAAGGTAAGAATGAATTTTTTCATGCATTATTTACATTTTTCTAAACTTTAATCACATTAGATGCTCCTTAATTACTAATGATTTTTTATTTTAAAGAACTTTTTATTTTTTCACACTTTTCTCTTCCGTGTGTAGTAGTCAATAACCTCAAATCACACAACTAATTCCCAAGATGTAGACCCTCTTACACACATTTCCCTACATCACACACATTATTACTTTGTGCCACGTGTTAATTAATTTATCTTGATGCTAGCTCCCTCACGTTACACTATCCATCTCTCTATTCACATGATTTCTAACATGAGAAATTACATCAAACACCATAAAATATACCTTCAATCACCTTCACACCATATATATCAATTCATAACACCATATTTTACATACTAATATATGTTTCCATCACACTTTATTATTTTCGGTCGTCATGCACAACCTTACCATCTTCTTAAAAATACCAATGTCCCATTTGTTTCTTTCTCTTACTTACATCTACTTCACCCCACACTAAAATTGTGTGTGGTCATCTTTGCATTAGTCTAACATGGAGTAATCATCTCCTATGAACGAACACACTTATTATAACAAAACAAAAAAACAAAATATAAAGGGAAATCTAATCTAAGTGACAATATTGCCTTAGTAAAAACACAAAAGAATATTATTTATAGTAGGGCTTCATCCTAATCCCATTAAAGTAATCTGGGAAACATTGTTCCATCTACCTCTTGTAATTATCATGCACCTAATTCCAATATTTTAGTTACTACAAATGGTCCTAATCAATTCATTTCTAGTTTTCCAAGATGGCGCGTGTTGGTGAAATAATTTTTCAATAGGGAAAATTGTGGGATTTCACAAAGGCTATGGGACTAGGCCCTTCTTCTTGAATTTGGAATCTCTATTTATTTAAATTAGGAAATTATATACACTATTCTATCAACTGGGGGTGGTCTTTCAACCGAGGATCACACGGGTACTTCCCTACACCTGTGGTAAAGTTCTTGTAGAAACTACAAGGGAGGAAAAATCTTGAAGGAAAGGTGTGAAGAGAATAACAAAGAGGGGGTTTTGCACAATAAATAGTATAATAGAGTTTATTGTTTCAAAACCAGAACATTACCCATGAATTCAATGAGAAAACACCATGAGAATTAACAAATAACAAACACACAAATAAAAAGTCTTAATGCATAACATTCAACAAGTACATTTCTCATGGAGTATAGTTGAGATGGAGAGGAAACATAAGCAAAGTAAATAGAGTAAATTTGATCACTTGTTTCTAGAAAGAGTATGGGATATAGTAAACAAGATCAACCATGCCTTTAAAATGAGGAGATCATATCCTTTAAAATATTTTCAATTCAACTCTTCCTCTACCCCCACATGAATTTTCATGTTCCTATTCAACTTGTGACTTTTCATTATCCTAGGAAAAAAAAACTAAACACATGTCTTATAATTTGAGGAGGTAATTTTGCATATTTACATATTTAATTTTCACTTAAATGGATAGGAAAAAACATCATGATCATGAACAATGAGTAATTAAAATAAGGAAACAAAATAATAAAGAATGAGAGAGGAGATGAAGGATGATATTGAGCATGAATGAAGATGTTTCCACTCTTGAGGAAGATGAGAATAGTCTCCAATGGTGATGAAGATCAAAAATGAGCCACAATTACCCTACCCAAAACTATGATGCACTAATGAAAAGATTTTATGAAGACCTTTGAACACTCTTCTCCTTTTAAAATTATTGAAATGACGAACCTCTGCAACACCGCCAACACACCGAGAAGATGAGTGATGAGAATTGCCTCAACTCTGCAACATTGTACATTGTGAGATCATACCTTAACTGAGAGGTGAAGACCATAAAATATGATGAGAGAATAATTCCCTCACTTTAAAAATCCTTCAACCTTTGAAACACTACAATTCCTCCAAAATACCAAGTTCTTGATGCAACTTGAAACCATTTCCTACATAATTCAACCTGGTGATATGGGGCCTTGGGGAAATGGATCCATTAATGAGATAAGGTGAAGAGAAATATAATAATTTGATGAGTGAAGGTGATATATTTTATGGAACATGCTTCAATCATTTTATTAACCCATCTAGTGAAGTGAGAAACACACCGAGACTAGAATGCTCCACTGTGACCAAAATTGGGAACTAAGAAAGGCTCTACTCTTGCTTGAGACACTATTCCATTATCCACCCTTTAAACACAAGAATTTTACCCATGTGAAGGTTTACATGAGTGAGTAATGGAGGATGAAAAAACATGATCGTTTTGATCCTTTCTTGACACTTACTATTTTTAGTAATGTCTTCTTTGGTGACTAGTTTTTGAAATTTAATGAATTATCACTTTTGAGCACTTAACCTTGTGGGAAATAAACTGTCAAAAATCCATTAATGCTTCATACCTACCACCCTTAGTAATTTTATTAAATGATTAATTTCTAAAAATAGACATTAGACACAAGGTGTTGGTTCGTACTAAAAAAGTCTCCAAAAATTCTAATTCTTACCATGATGCTTTGCTCTAATTTTTAGGGGTTTTTCTTTTCTAGATCTTTGTGAATTCAAAAATAAAACTTACATGTTTGTATGTTCTTCATTTGATATTGAATAATTATATAAAATAGAATTCCTTCATAACTTTTCTTATTCTCATTTTCACGAGGCAAGATAGGGCTCCTTGAAAGATGATTTTGAGGATCTCATGCTCCAATTTTTAGATCGTTTGGCTTATTGTAACTCCAAATATATAAGGAAAAACTTTCCCATGGAAGAAATTTAATGATGAAAATAAAATTTGATAAATTCATAAATGAGATCATTTAAACACTCATTCTATTGTAATTCATGTAGGAAAGCTTCATTTCAAATCTCGTGGAAAATGAAGCAAGGGTTTGTGAGATATGAGAAAAAGTTTGTTCTGAGCATGGGGTTTCCAAATTTGGAATGGAATTATCATAGAACAGATGGAGGGAAAAAAAATTTAAAAATGAGTTCCAAATATGGTTAAGGAATATTTAAATATTCAAATTTTAACCATGGTTAAGAAAACTCACTCCTTGACCCACTTGAGAACTTTATTCCTAACCTAGGTTGAAGATGAGTCAAGAATTACTAATTGGGTCTAGAAGGAGATATTTCACCTTACCAAATTTTGTATGATGTGAAAATGTGCAAAGGTGTAAAATTATGAATAAAATGTGCTATGGGGATAACCAACATGAGTGGGGGATTATCTTATTGATTACGGTGAGTGGAAAACAACACCCTAGTGAGAAAGTTTGAACTTTGAGTGACAAAAGACGGAAAGTTTACATGGTGGCACACTTTTTTGAGCCTTATCCATTTTAAACCATGTGAAAAGTTTCAATAGATATTCCCAAGTTCATCATGCATGAGGTGAGTAATGGGGAGGAGGTGTTTGAAAGATGTGAGTTGAAAACCTTCGCCTAACTCACCATGTTATTACTTAAGTGATGAAAATACTTTCTCTCATAGTGGTGCATGTTTCTTCAAACCTTTAAATTTTACACTAGGTGTAAAGGTGCCGAGGGATTCCTAAATGCACCATGGGTGTGCTTGATCATGGGGAGGGGTCCATTTTAAGTTGTAAGTTACACCATAAGTGACGAAACACTCAAACCAAGATCTTATCACATTGGTGGCACATGTTTTTGCACACATGCATATTTTCAAAAACTGAAAAGATTAAAAATTTCATCCAATGTGTGAAAATATACGCAAGAACAGATTTAGAAATCCCGATCTCACCAACTACCAAAAATAGACATCAGAGAGTAATTTTTGGCCCCTAGAGCATCCCCGAGAGTTTCCTATGTAAACATTATTCAATTTTGACTCTATACGGTCTTATGAGATCATTCCCAAATGTTTTAGGAGCTAATTCTTCCCGAAGTAAATTTTCCCTTTTTATTATGTTCGAGCATTTGCACCAGTGAAAGGGACCGCATACAAAAATAATGATGATGAAATGGGAAACCAAATTTTTTTAGTGAAGATTAAATTGCACATGTTACATTAAGCTTTGATTGAGGCCTCAAATCTCCATATAACTTTTGGAATGATCATTTAAATCCTTGTTGAGATCAGGGATCTTCCTGTGCACTTTTGGGCCAATATCTTAAAATACAAAATGTAGAATCTTCCAAAACCTTTTTAATGTGAATTCGGCCTTGTTATATTTTTAATGAGTATTTAGTAACTTCAAAAATATCATGAGCTCCTTTTACCATTTATAACAATATCACTATCTTCTTAACACTTGCATTTCCCTTTATTATGTTACAAGTAGCCCAAAGATTGCACAACTTATTCCTGAACTTGTTTCTCCTTGTTGAGCTTCCCTAAACTACTCTAATAATATCATATATCCTTCACACACTACTTAGAGTAATTATCTCTTCTTGGTTCATCTCCCTAGGTTTTTATTAGGTGTTGAAGTCCTGAAAATATGTCTTTTTAGGACTCGAGAGAAGTTCCTTCAAATTTTATCAAAATGAATCCATGATTTGATCCCCACAAACTTATATGCACATGAAACATACTTTAAAAATAAATTTAGAACATATCTCTCATCCATGATGGGGTTTACATATTCAAAAAATTGTTAGAGGGAAGGTTTACATTACCCGGTCCTAGGATGTTTAGTGCGGGCTTAGTTGTCATGGAACTTTGTTCAATTTTTCATTCTAGACATTTAGTATGACAACATTTGGATCTACCTTGGGGACTTGTTTTGGTTTGAAAAATTTAGGATGGATCAAGTAAGCACCAAATAATCTCAAGATAGTAAGAGGACCAATGCCTTATCTGTCATTGGGCTACTGATTCATTGCATATCAAAGATGAATACAACAAAACCTCTCTATGAACACAAAACACAACAAAAAAGAGCATGACCGAAGGGGAAACAGACAACCCTATATTCATCTATGGTACATGTGGGGGATAACCCTTTTTCACTGTAGTACTTTTCTCTTCAGATGTAACCCCTAAATGGGTAACAAAGTGAGTGATAATCTTCCGTGAAGCCATTGACTTATTTAAGGAAGTAGCCTCATTTCCTAAACTCGATGAAGAAATAACAGTTCTTTCATGAGTTCTGTATGCTTGGTAGGAGTGATCCTACATACTTTCTTTGATTCTAAGAGCCTCACTAAAAATTCCATCTATCTCAAATTGCAAATTGTCTTCTACGTTCACTCACATTTTTGTATTTCTTACTTTGAATTTCACCATTTCCCCAAGGCTGATTTTTAATTGGATTTATTGAATATTCCAAGTGTCTCTCTTTCCCATGATCATGGTGTAGACATCCCAAAATTACACACCTGTTCTCAGTGTTATCCTAGTACACCTTTTTATTGACCCATTTTTGATTAATTGATTAAATTAATTAATTCATACACATTGTACCCTTTTGATTAATGTAATTAATCCCATGTATCCTTAATACCCCTTTAGCTAAGGTTATTATTATTAATTAATTAATTAATTAAGTGTGTGCACATCCTAGTCAATTTCCACTTGGTTAACATCCACTTGGACTCCTATCCTTATCCTAGTTAAGCGCACTTCTAGAATCCTAGAAATGTGGGGAAAATTGAATTGCACATACAACCACCTTTCCGAATGCGAGTTTTTGTAATTAATTGATTTGATGCTCCTAAATGCACCGACACTAATATAAATTCCTGAAATGTTATTTTTAGTAGATGTATTCAATTATATCTAACCAATTTCTAACTACTTATGCCTTTATAATTTATGTGCTTTCCTCTTACAAATCCCTCTTGAATTTTAAGTATAATCACTCTCGCTAAAATTTCCCGAGTCAAAACATCTTTGTTTGTAACATTTGCACTCATATTTGTAGAGAATTCAAGAGTACCCAAATTAATTTTCAAGGTTCATATTTTGACAGCATTCAAGAGTACCCCATCCCTCCCCTCGCAAGCCCAACGCTCCCCACTCACTCCTCCCGAGCTACCTCATGGCCCCTCTCCCACAGAGCCCAACCTCGTGGACTCTCTAGCGATCCCCATCTCATCCAAAACTCTCCCAGATCTTTCCTTTCCACGCCGAGTTGACATCCCACCCTCCTATGTTGACTTGACCATGGGTCTCTCGGTAGAACTCGCATCCCCGCACACATACTTATTCGTCACTTCCGCCATGCTGCTTTAACTTGCAAAAAAAAACACCACAAACCTATTTCAACAACTCCCACTACACATTCAACATATCTTGTTCACATAGCAACACTTAGGTTAAAAATTTAGGTTATAGACTACTTTAATTTTATGTTTAGGGTTTCTTAAACTTGGTAGTCGACTTAGGTTCAAACTTTTGGTTATATATTGTTTTCTTTTTCTTTTTCTTATCATTTTCTAACTTTTGGTTAGTGTATTTTATGTAGTTTTTTTATTTTCAATCCCATTTATTTGTAAAAATTTCTCTCCTAATTCACAGCTTTTATGATTTATAGCTTGTTTTACTTCATTCATCATTAATTAAATTCACTCATATAAGAATTATAACTACACACTTGAGCATTGTTTTTTTCATTTTTATTGGCATATGACTAATTGTGTTTTTTGATTTTATAGGGTTCGAGGGCATTTCTACTCCCTTTTCATTTCACTTTTAACAACTTTTTATCTCTGACACACTATTTTGACACCTTTTTGTACTTTTTACATGTTTTACTATAGTGATCTACTTGTAAACGTTGCAACTTTAGCGTTATTGGATGTTTCGATCCAATTTTTGTCACATTTTAGCCACTTTTTCACACGTTTAATCATTTTGTCTATTCACTAACGTTTTCTAACATGTTGTTTTTTGTATGCTCATCATTTTCCGCTTTGTTTTGTTTTTGTGAGACTAATCATGACACGAACACACATATGTTCTTCCCTCATGCTTTCTAAGTGATCTTGGGAATAAAAAATGTGGTCATTTCTTTTTCATTTTTAGGGAATTAATGTTTCACTTAATTAAAGCCAACCCATACGTATGCTCTTTCCTCCCACTTTTTAAGCGATCTTGGAAATTAGAAACGTGGGTTCTCTTATGTTTCCTTTTTTGTTTGTTCTCTCTTTTTACCTCATTCTAGAAAACTTTCTAATATTTTTTTGTAGGACCCACTCTCACACAAGGTGGATAAAACATTTAAAAACTACTAACTGCAGGTTTCCAAAGGAGTACAATCAAACCACATTAAAATCAAAATATAAAAAAATACCACATTCAAAACATTGTATTTGTAGGTTCGGTTAAGAGCTATGGCTCGACTGCTTAACTAGAACATAACCCCCTTGGCTTAAGCCTTAAGCTACAAAAAGGGGTGGTTATAAGAACCCCAAAGTGGTCCACACCTTGAGGAACCGGTGAATGAAACATGAACATTTTTATCTCGCTCGACTAGTAACGACTTGTGAGTTAGAGTCACGAATATCCTTAGTGGCGACCCCAATACGATTCATTCTGTGCAAGATCTTTTCTTAGAGTTTCAGAGGGGGTAAAGTAAATCCATAAGCTAGAAATAACATCACACTCACTTAGATATACTATTGACACCTAGTTGAGAGAGCCACCTAGGAAGCTAAACATTATCCAAGCTAATGTAAGATAGAGGCCACAAACAAATAGTCCAACAAAAACTTATACATCCTATTTTCTTCTTCTGTTTTTCTTTCTTTTTTAGTAGTGTTCCACACTCAATTTTTCTCAAACACTCCTTGTTTGGATTCTACTTTCATCCTTGCTTCATCTTTTCTCGGCATCTTTCCTCTTCATCTTCATTCATTCACTAACTTTCATTTTACTCTCAATTTTTCCCTTTTTGGAACATTCATCTCTTTTTCATTATTTCACTCTTTTCATCCTCATTTCCTTCTCCAATTGATCTTATTTCATTCACTTATTTTATTCTTCCCCTTTTGTGGTCCTCAAATTCTTATATCTTTCGTATTCACCTCATTTTGATTTTATCTCCCATTTCATTCAATACTTAAACATTTGGATTACATTTCCCAAAGTTTAATTTTTCATCTTCTTTTGACATCAAGTCTTGAGTTGTGGATATCCATGTCTTCACTTAAGAAATTTCATCTTATGACTCGCATCTTAATGGTGCTATGTTCCACTTTTTCACAACTCAATTTCATCACATCTTATCTTCATTCTCTTCTTGCATCCTTTAGTTTGACAAAATCATCATTAAACTATATCATATCTTCTTTTCCAACACTTATGTTATCAATATTTGAGTCTTATCCCTTCATTAGCCTCTTCCTTCTTAAATAATTCATGTTAAGGGTTGAGCACATTGCATACAATTTGAATCCTTTTTCATACCCTCTTCCCATATAGCATTCATTTTTGCTAAGGTGGTAGAGTGCATTTGCATTCAATCTATCATTTCTTCTCCACTGGCATTCACATTCTTAGAGGTTGAGCATATTTGGAATTTTTCACTATAACTCTCCTCCAATATAGCATTAAATTTTTGAGAGGAAAAGAACCTTCACCACATCAAACCACTCTTCCATCCTAGAAATCAATTTGTCAAGGGTTGAGTTAATCAAACACTTTCACATGCTTCCATATTGACATTCACTTTGTTAAGGGTTGTGTCACTTATATATTCCAAACCTCTTGCCCATATTATCATTCAATTTTTTAAGGGACAAGTTATTATCAAACATAATCACACACCTCTCTTCCATCATCACATTCACTTTGTTATGGGTTGAGTTATCTTTCGTATCTCTCTTTTAATCCCTCCCTCTTTTAAAATGGTGGGAACATGACATAGAGATTATAGTCCTTTTATAAGGGGCGCGCGACATAGAAATACTTTTGAAAATTTTGATAGTGATAATGACCAAAACTTTGAGGATGATCAGAATGACATCTCAATCAAATAAAAATCCTATATCAAAAATATCTTACGTATGAAAAAAGACCAATTTCTGCTTCGTCTCCTTGAGATGGGAGAAAAATTTCCCTCTGATTTCAATGAGAATAGTCTAAAAACATTACTTAGGAAACCACCACCTAACAAGGGTGAACCTCTCATTTCAAAAATAATGACAATGAGGCAGGCCCGAGTCACACGAATAATGATGATAAAAACAAGTCCACTATAAACAACACCAAAGGCAATGAATCAAAAGAAGACAAATCTAACGAAGGGAAAAAAAGGCTGACCAAGTAATTTGGACATTTATCTCACTCAATTCCTCTTGAATCAAATTAATGACATGGCTAAGAAACTTTTATCTTAAATTCTAAAGTCACCAATGAATCCCTTAGCAATGAGTTACTAAAGAAAACTAATGATGTGTCATTTAAAATTCATACTGTACACACCAAAGATAAAAAATCTACAAGTGGTGGCTCCTTATATTTCTTGTAGAACAACTCCCCATTTTCCCAAGAATGGAAAATGATGAAGGACACCATCTCAAGTATGCAACAACAATGCAAACAAATTACCTTTGAAGAATTGTGTCCTTACCCCTTTGATAAGGACATTTTCCATGTCCCATTTCCCAAATCTTTCGAGACACCCAAATTTGAAAAATATAAGGGAAAGAATGATCCTAGAGAGACTATCAAGGAGTTTTATATGGCTTTCCAAGAGGTGGCCTATACTGATGTCTTTTTAATGCATCTCTTTCCATGAAGTCTAGGAGGACAAGCCTTGGAATGGTTTGTACACCTCCCAAGGGATATATACAAACTTTTTGGACCTATTAGAGAGGTTTGTTAAATATTTCTAATTCAAACTAGACTCTGAAATCACAATGATGGACTTGTGTAATGCCAAACAATGAACAAATGAAACCTTTACACAATTCCTACAAAGATGGCATGGGATCACTAGTCATTTCCCATGCTCCATGCTTGAGAAACAAATTGTGAGTATCTTTGTACCTAACCTTAATAGTGAGATATCCTTTCACATGAAAATGCATTGCCTTAATAATTTTGAGGAATTTTTTCAAAAATAATCGTAGATTGAGAAAACCTTTGTTGCAAAAGGTTTGATTAAACCTCATTTAAAAGATAATGGGTAACATAGTAACCATCCTAATAGCTCTCACCAACAAAAGTCTAAACATGTTAACCAAAATCGTAATATGGTTAGTTGTGGTATTACAGACAATCACAATGTCCACAACATCCAAAACACTCAGACTAGACCAAAAAAAGGTAAACAACCTCTTGTTGTTTCTAGTAAAGAGGTTTCCTCCTCTCCTGATTCTAAGTGATGTCATTTCACTCCTTTAGGAGAACCCCTATCAAGTTTCCTCCAACAACTCATTAATGCAAACATGGTTACCTATCCCATCACCATACCTTGGGTTGAGGGAGAACCCAAGCCTACTTGGTATAAATATGATACTTATTGTGATTTTCATCACATTGACGGTCACCCAACTGATCGGTGTTTTCTCTTACGTCACTTTGTCCAAGACCTCATTGATAGTGGAGATATAAATGTTGAAGAACCATCGCTAAATAAAACACCTAATGACAATCTCGAGGTGTTCTCAAACCCATTTACCAAAAATGGCGGTGATGGTAAAAATGCTGACAAATGTCCCTCTACCAATAACGTTGATTTGAGTTCAATTATCTCATTTATTGAGGAAGTACCATCTACAATGACAAGTATTAAATTTAAACCTTCAAGTAATGTTGTGACCGCATGCCAACAAAAGATATGGGTTCCTATGGAAACTCAACCTTCTACATCTTCCAAACCAACAACTCCTTCAAATCAAAAGTCAAATTCTAATGCCAAATCTTCCAGTTCGGGTCAAGATCACTTCATCAAATAGTTAGCAACCATGCCAACACATATCTCTCTCATGGAACTACTGAAAGAGTCACCTAGCTTTCAGGATATTCTCACTCATGCTCTAAATTAATCGTGTGTTCCTCATACTCTCAATGTTCAACAGTCTCGGACTCTAATTGAAAACCTTATGCCTGAAACTCCTATCCTATCCTTTGGCCCTCAAGAGATGTTGAACCCAAATATGATTAATAATAACTCCTTGCACATCGAAGCCTACATTACAGACTATAAGGTCAAGAATTTTTTTATCAAAAATGGAGTGGCTGTTAACATTTGTTCTATAAAAATGCTTCGTTTCCTTGGTCATACAATAGATGACTTAGATGCTAATATCATTACCATTCATGGTTATGATAATACTAAGTGCCAATCTTGTGGTACCATTACTCTTCCCATACAAGAAGGCCCACATCTCCTCAACACTATATGTCATGTAGTTGATGCATAAACATCGTATAACCTTCTTTTGGGTAGACCTTGGATACATACGATGCACACAGTACCTTCCATCTTCCATCAATGCATACAGTTTCCACATAACGGAAAATATTTCACGTTGCGTGGTGATACTGACCACTTTGAAAACTATAATTTTTTTTAAAGCAAGGTACAAAAAATAAAATTATTATCCATCTGCTAATAGCAAAAATGGATCTAGCACAATTCCTATTTTTACAAACCATATTGACCGATGCAATATTGCACCCTCATGCTTCTACTTCTTCTTCTAAAGAATATACATCTAAAGCATCACCCGAGAGTATTCCTCGTGCCTTTGTGCCTTCACTTGAAGCATCTACATCTAATATTTCACTTGAATATACATTCTCCCATAAGGGCTTAGGTGATTACACACTCGACAATGCATTTATTATTGGAAAACTCCCATTATCACCTCGTAGATATGGGCATCCTAATCATCTATGAGAACCTCTAGCTTACTATCTCAAAAACACTCTTTGGAGATGATATGGATATCTAGAAGATGAACATATTCTAATCTTTGATGAATCTTGGCTATGCGAAGACAAGATGGTAGAATTCTATGAATCCACTGATTACACCAAGGGCCATAGAATGATGAAAAACATGAACTGGAAAGGAAGAGGCCTTGGCCCATAAGAACATGGTGTTCTTGAACCTATGAATATCAAGTCTAATATTTACACATGTGGTCTAGGGTATGATACATATGAGAAGAGGCCTATAGTCTTTGATGTATTACCTAGTGATGAGGACTCAGATTCTGAAGTTGAGACCGGTTCCACACATAGCCTCTTTGAAGACCTAGCCGAAACTACACTTTTCCTCAAATACTTATCTATTCAAACCCTTGATGTTGTTTATCCTTACCTCATTTATCAGAACCAAAAATGTCATATTTCTATTGACCTCTTTCAAAATGATGAGGCCATCCAAGAGTTCATCGGGGCTCGGAACCCTTTTCCCTTGTTGGATCACAAGAATGGTTTTGATATAAAGCTTCGACGCTACCACCTACTTCGCAAAGAAATTACAATATCCATTCCTAAAGAAAAAGAAATTAAACAAAGAAAAAGAAAAATTATATTTCGCATAGTGAAAACTTTTTTGAGGCATTAAACGAGAAACAAAAACTGAAAAAGAAAAAGAAATAAAAGGATGCATCTCCTAGTGAAAACCTTTCGAGGCACTAGAGAGAGGAGATTCAAATCCGAAATATTAGATAATCTACACAGCCTACATCATCATTCTAATATAATGACACTTCTAAGATGTTGCTAGAAGAGACATCAACCATTAACATTTGAGCCGAGGACCAACAAAAATTGTTACAATTAGGTGTCAGGTTTATCAAAAACCAAAATAAAATCCTTAACAACACTTCTAACCAAGTTTCAAGATGTATTATCTTGGTATTAAAAATATATGTCGTGCATGGATCCTTCTCTTGTGGTTCATCACCTTGTGGTGCACCCGGATGTTAAACCCAGTAAAGAAAAAACTACATAAAATTTATCCCAAGGTCACATTGCTTGTTAAGGATGAACTACAAAAATTATTGGATGCAGGCTTCATATGGTGCATTGACTACTCAGAGTGAATATCTAATATGGTGTCAGTTATAAAGAAGGCCCCCAGAATCTGTATTTGTACAAATTTCTGTGACATTAACAAGGCATGTCATAAGGATGATTTCCCTTTGCCTAATATTGACATGATTGTTGATTCTATTGCAAGCCATGAGATTTTATCCCTTATGGATGGCTTTTCTAGGTATATCCAAATAAATCAAAGACTAAAGTGGATCATCTAGAAATTATTGGGTATATATTTGAGTGGTTAAGGGCATACAAGGTTTTCCTTAATCCAAAACAATGTGTCTTTAGTGTCACTTCAGAAAACTTATGGGATTCATTGTCTCACAAAGAGGAATTGAAGTGAACCCTACCAAGGTCAAAGCTATAATAGATATTCCACCTCCTCATAACCTTGAACAACTAAGGGGCCTGCAAGGAAAAATATAGTCTATGCATCAATTCATCTCTTAATTTGTAGATAAGTTCCATCATTTCAACCAACCACTTAAAAAAGGATGTCCAGTTCAAATGGAAACAATACTGTTAAGATGCCTTTGCAAAATTGAAATAATACTTATCATCTCCACTGGTAATCATGATGCCTATACAATATAAAGCTATGTTGTTGTATACATCTATAACATAACATTCCATTGGGGCATTATTGGTACAACACAATGATAATGGTAATGAACAAGTTGTGTATTACTTGAGCATAACTCTTCTTGAACAAGAGACCAAGTATTCATAGGTTGAAAAGGCTTGTTTAGCAGTTGCTTATACTTTTGGCAAGCTGGGAAACTATCTCCTAAATCATACCACAAAGCTAGTTTCAAGGATTTATCCTCTTAAGTACTTACTTTTGAGACCAGTCATAATAAGATGAATGTCTAGATGGATTACACTACTTAGTGAATTTGACATTGAAATTGTCAATAAAAAGATATTAAAGGCCAAGAACTTGAAGATCGGTTGGCCACAACACCACTTCCTAGTTCACAGCCTTTAAATTTGTAATTTCCAAATGAATACCTTTTTTACATAGAAGCAACACCCTCATGGACATTATTCTTTGATGGATCTTGCAACATCCATGGTTCTGGAGCAGGAATTATCTTGCGTACACTAGATGGAGACCTCATACATAAATATTATCGTATCATCTTCCCTTACAAAAATATCATAGTAGATTAGGAAGCATTAATATTATGATTATCCTTTACTATCTCATGGTACATGTAATAATTGATAGTTCTTGGTGATTATCTTCTCATCATTAATCAAGTTAACAGAGAGTATCAAGTAAAAGATGAAAATCTCTTACCCTATAAAATAATGGTTGATAGCCTTAGAGGGTATTTCTAGATTATCAATTTTGAACAAGTTCCTCACATACAAAATGAAGTAGTTGATGTTGTGGTAACTATCACCTCCCTTCTTTCATTTGACACTAATCAAACTCACAATGAGTTCCTTGTTGAACATATTTTGGTTCTGGCATATGAATTACTAGAGTTCGTCATGGTTTATGAGATAATTGGTCCCGATCATCCCTGGTACCACGATATATACACCTTAATTCAAACCAAATCCTATCCTCCTAGTTTTAATTTACCTAATAAAAGAGCCTTAGCACAACATGCTTCAAGCTAAACCCTTATTTTTGATACCTTGTATCTAAGAGGCTATGATAGGACTCTCTTAAGATGTCTCAATTAGGATGAAGCTAATCGGACACTAGATGAAGTACATTCAATTATTTGCATGTGCCCATACTAGCGGAAAGGTACTTGCAAAAATATCTTGTGCATTGAATACTACTAGCCCACGATGGAGGTAGATGCATGTAATTTTTGAAGAAATGTCGGGCTTTCTAAAAACATGGTAATCTCATTCATCCACCATCCCAAGCCTTACAGCCATTACTTCACCTTGGCCTTTTTCAAAATGGGACTCAATTTAATTTTAAAAATAAAGGACACATCTTTTAATGGTTTCACTTTAATTATAACTACCACTAAGTATTTTACCAAGTGGGTTGAGGCTATCCCTCTTACCAACGCATCGGGTATAATATTTCTAAGTTCATTTTCAACCATACTATTTTTCATTTTGGTATCCCCACTACTATTGTCACTCATAATGGTGGCTCTTTCAAACAAAAGGATCTAAAGCCCCTAGCTAAAAAATATAATATCCACCTAAATTGGGATACATCCTACTATCCACAATGCAACATCCAATCCAAAGCATCAAACAAGACTATCAAGTCCATTCTGGAAAAGATAGTCAATAAACATGGATGTAATTGACATATGCAGTTATATCCTGCCCTCTGGGCCTACCACACTTCCTTCCGTACTCTAATGAGAGCTACTCCATTCTCCCTAGTATATGGCTCTAAATCCATATTACCTATCAAAGTTGATTTTCCTTCACTTCGTGTCTCACTCCAACATCTTAGTCATGAAGAGGATTACCATGTTGCACACCTTGTAAAGATGGAATTACTAGATGAGAGATGACTTCATGCCTTATACCATTTGTAGGTATATCAAAATAGATCGCATCATAATTATAATCTCAAGATAAAGCCTAGAAAACTTAAATCGATGATTTTTTCCTAAAGTAAAATCAAAAGAACACAGATAAACCACAAGAAAAACATGGAAAAATTGAGCCTAATTTTTGGGTCCTTATGTTAGAACTGATAAATTTGGATCTGGTGCATAAAAACTATCTACCGAGGATGGTAAAGAGTTGAAAGAGCCTATGAATGTCATTCATCCGAAGAATTTCTACTCCCGAGTCTCTCGAAGAGTAACCCTTGTCTTTGAGGGGGCATATCGGTGCAATGCATCCACCTATTTCATCATTTCACTTTGTTTCCTTCTTGTAATTATTTTCCTCGCCATGTGTCATATATTTTCCTTGTTAGGTTATCATGCCCATTTTCTACCACTATTTTTATTTTTCCATTATGATTTCATTCACTTCATTCATGCATAGTATGTTGGTTTTGACTTGGGAATTTCCTTTCCTCTTCTTTAGTGTGTAATTTAAAATTCAAAAAAACCAAAAGCATTCAAAAAAGTTTCACAAAATACTAAAAACAATATAAAATTGTTTTGAAAATACCAAAAAAACATACAAAATTATTTGAAACTACTTTAAAAAAAACTCACGACTATGTAATTTTCTTCGCCATTTTCTCCATCGATTGTTCCCAATCATCTTTTCCAATCACTAAAGCCACTCTTTGTGATGTAAATTTTATTAGGGACATCACTTGGCTTTGGATTTCTCTTGGGGCAACTTGACATCTGTATATTTTTGCTTACTTATTAGTATTTCACATTAGTGTGTTTTGTTCACTAGCTTGTTTGTTGTATTTTCTTGTTTAAAGTTTGTACATATGGAATGTTGTCTTGTATATTCTTAGCTTACTCTCTTATGTTTGTTAGTTAGAATAACCAGTACTCTGTGTCTCTAGAATGCACTTATGGACTAATTTCAGGAAATTTATTTACATCTTAGTTCACATATAACTTTGGTGTGGATCCTTGTTTTTCATATTAGGTTTTTTTTCTATTTCTTGTCTTGTATCTTTTTTTCATTTGCATGTGTTGTGTTTTCTCCTGGTTTATTTAAGCTATAGAGCACTTTTCTTCTTGTTGTGCATTCATGTTTGCTTGTGATTTGTTTTTATTTTTATTTTTAATTCTTTCCAAAATTCACAAAATCCAAAAAAATCAAATATTACAAAATTAAAAAAATCATATATTTCAAAAAAATAAAATAAATATAAATTATAAAACTTTCAAACAAACATTCACTTATCATATAAATCCTACAATTGGAAAACCCTTAAAGTGAATCATTCAACATTTTAATAGAATCTTGATAAATATCATACCTTTATCTCTTACCTTAGTGATCGTGTCAATCTTACAACCATCACTTTCTTCTCTTTGCATGATATGCTAACTCGCTTGGGGAAAGTCGAGAAATTATTTTTCCTTCGCGATATAAATTTGTTTGGGGAGGTTTCAACTTTGATCATTTGCACAACAGATCCAACAAGAGTTTCATAAGGATCTACTTTAACTCCTCTCTTCCATTCCGATCCTATTTCTACTTGAGAGAATTTGTATCTACTTAATCATCATTGTGGCACACATTAGTGGCATAGCCAATTGTCTTATTTTTCAAATTTGTGTTGCATTGTTGATGTTTACTTTTTAGACCACTTACAAGTAGTGTGATTACATCTTGGTTTCTTTATAACCCTAATGTCTACATCTACTTTGTATATTGTTTTTTTTTATTTTTAATCTTTTATTTGTTGTGTGTGTTTATTTACATGCATCTAGGTTAACCATCTTGATCATTTCATAATCATGGTGACAACTCTATTGTGCAACAACAAATATTAGGTTGCTCTAAAAATTACTCTCAAATGACGCTCATGATATGAGCACATTTATTTTCTCATCCTTGTTCTAATCTTTTCTTTCTCTTCCTATCAAGCAGATGTCCACCTCCTTTTCACGTCATCCACCCACTTGAGGGGAAATTCCTCTACCATTCTAATCATTGGGGCATCTTAATGCTTCATTAATTTATGGGGCATTCCAATGCTTCACTTCTTCCTACTTGTTGGGAATCTTAATGCTTCACAATTTTTCGCTCGTTGATCTCGCATGTGTCTACTATCTATAAAATCACTATTACTTTACAATAGAAGTTTAAAGAGGGGGAAAATGTAAAAACCCCAAAATTACACACTTGTTTCCACCTATTCCCAATGTTATCCTAATACACCCTGTTATTCACCCATTTGTGATTAATTGATTAAATTAATTAATTCATACACATTATACCCTTTGGATTAATTAAATTAATCCCATGTATCCTTAGTACCCCTTTAGCTAAGTTAATTATTATTTATTAATTAAATAATTAAATAATTAAGCGTGTGCACATACTAGTCAACTATCATTTGGTCAACATCCACTTGGACTCCCTATCCTTATCCTAGTTAACTGCACTTCTAGAATCCTAGAAAGGTGGGGAAAATTGAATTATATGTACAACCACCTTTCTGAATGCAGGTTTTTACAATTAATTCATTTACTTCCCCTAAATTCCCGACACTACTATAAATTCTTGTAATGTTATTTTTAGCGAGATGCATTCAACTATATGTAACCAATTTCTAACTACTTATGCCTCTATAAATTGCAGGCTTACCCTCTTACAAATCCCTCTTGAATTTTAAGTACAATCACTCTGCTAAAATTTCCTAAGTTAAAACATCTGTGTTTGTAGCATTTGCACTCATATTTGGAGAGCATTCAAGAGCACCCACATTCATTTGCAAGGTTCCACAGACAAGGTCTCCACAACCTTACTAAGGTTTTCATTGAAGGAAGTACAGGGAGGTTTACAAAATTATTTGTTTATCTTTCATTACTGTAGTTTTTCTCTTTTTACACATGGTTATTGAAAAAAATTTCACGATATTTATTGAATTCATTCTTTCATTCTATTTTGTTATGAGATATTTAGGCTTCAAATAAAGAATCAATTATAGCCTCATACCTATCTTGCATGGCTATAACATGAGCCAAGATGTCAATACTTATCTCAAGATCTTCCATAGCTTCTAAAATATTCATAATTTCATGCATAGATTCTTTCTTAACATTTTCTCGCAAGCTCGTCTTCACATTCATTTGTAGAATCTTCATCTTGAAATTTAAGTAAAAAATTTGGATACATTGATTCATTATCCCAAATTTTATTATGTGACATCTCTTCTTCATTATGGGAGGCCTTGTCTTCAAAAGACTTGAAGACTTTGGTTTCAAATTTTTCATCATTGATGGAATCTTCCACATCAAATGGAAAAGAGAAAACTTCACGTTCATCATTATATCCATCAGTCCTTGTTTCATAAGAGAAATATTATATCTCATATTAATTTGTTTCATCATGAACATTTTTAGAATCAATGGAGGATTCAACACTAGGTTCATACTAGTCTTGTAATTCCATGGATTGAATTTAGAGTTTAAGGCTAAGTTGAGGATCTTCACTGCTTTCTTCCACAACTCTTAGAATTTCTTGCCCAGATTCTTCTTTCAAACCTTTCAAAGGCTCATCACAAGTTTTCCTTTCTTCTTTATGGATGACATGATCAAGATAATCTTCATCTTTAAATTGGAATGAGAACACCTCTTCATCGTGGATAAACACATTGGCTGATTTTTCATTTGGGACTCATCAAAAATCAATTTGTATTCTTTATGGCTTACATCATCTAGGAATTCAAGTTTGTTCTCTTAAAACTCAAGATTTCTCCACTCTTATTCATATTCAATACCCCATGAAAAAGTAATGTTTGGTCCTATCAAGATAGTAATTTCATCCTCCTCTTTGGATGTTATTAAATAATTTCTATTCTCGTTATTTTGATACAAGATGTTACCTTTTGGATTTCCTAACTTTTATATTGTATATCCCATATTTTTCACCGGAATAAAATTTTCCATATCTCCCTTAAAAAAATGGTTGTGAAAGATCAATTCATCTAATTTTTTTCCTCCCAAGTCTTAGCATACACTTCTACTTATCAACATTTCAAATGATTTCATAATGTCTGCTACCAAGATAGTCAATGACATCTTATTTCTTGAAAAATTGGTGAGAACCACCTATGCATATTTTATCTTCCCCACATGTGGTACTTCCTTTGACTCTATGGAGTAACAAGAGCTAATAACAGGTGTCAACATAAGTCTAAGAGCATTGGAAACATTTATGGGCATTACATTGTTAGACACACTTGAATCTATTATACAATTATTCAATCGGTATCCTCAAATAAGAAAGGAGATAGTAAGGATCAACATTATTTATCTTTGATGTACTCATAGAAACACTATTCTATGATGGGGAGTAGGTGGAGTTGGAAGTATTCCTATTATGTCAGAAAAGTAAGACCTTAGGATTTACACATTACAAAACCCTACTTTTAACTAATATGGGATTGTCTCAAGGTGTAGGAACCTTGAGATTGAGATAAAATTCTAGAGAAGGATGGTTCCTAACCTATTCTAATGCTAACCTACTCCTAAAATACCAATTCCAAGGGACCAGAGGAAGAGAAATACATAAAAATGTAAATCCTAAACTAAGGGAGGTGATAGCACCAAAACAAGGCTAGAGAGATTCCTAGTGAGTGAAAGTGGGGAAAATGAGAAGGAAGAGGGAAGACAAAGTGCCACAGTCCCAAAACACATTCAAACCTCCAATTTCTTGGAGAAAAAAAATTTAAACCCTGTAAAAGGACTTAACATAGTGTGCACAATATAAGCGCAAAATAAAATAAAAGGAAAAAAATGCAATATAAATCAAGTTAAGGAAAGAAGAGCGACAAAACACTAATTCTATTGCTTAAAATGATGTAAAATCCATTACAATATAATTAAAAGGAAATAATCCTTCACAAAATACATAAATTTGAGTCCCGTAGCTCACAAAAGTGATGGAACAATTTTTGCAAATCTCCTTTACAATTTCAAAATCATATATATATATATATATATATATATATATATATATATATATATATAAGGAGCTACCAACCAACATCCTTCATTAATTACATACACGAAGGTATGGGTGACCATGTTGGTTTGATTTCTAATGGTACTTTCCTTGCACATGGAATATGGGTGCCATACCCCATTGATCCAGATTGTTGAGCTACCTTATGACGGTATCATTAATGCATATCGATATCGAAACTCTTTCTTTTCACCCGAGAAACCACTATCGCGAGGAATGTATTTTCGTATGAAAAGAAGAAATGTTTTCACACCATAGTAAGGGGAGGTTAACGCATGTCAAAAAAAGGATTGAGGTTGATGCACGTCAAGAAGAAATTTTGATGCACATTAGGGAGGAAGTAGTTGACACACATCAAGAATAAACTACTAACTTGCATCGGGAGGAAGTGGTTGAAACACATAAACCGGGGTGTTGGTGCATGTTAAGAAAGATGTGGCAACATGCATCAAGATGGTAGATGAAATATGATGAGGAAGAGATGCATCAAGAAGGTGGATGATGTGTGACAAGGTAGACACACGTCAACAAGGCCGTTGACATGTGACAAGTAAAACATACTTTAAGAAGTTGGTGACACACAACAAGGAAGACACACGTCAAGAATGTTGTTGATGCATGACAAGGAATATGTGTGTCAAGAAGGTGGATGATGTGTGACAAGAAAGACATCCATTAAGAAGGTAGTTGACTCGTGACAAGGAAGATGCATGTCAAGAAGGCGATTGATGGTACATTTTTCCAGTTTGATCATTAAAATAAATCCTACTCTAAACCTTCACCATGAATCATAGTCTCTCCATGAGATACCCTATAAACTGCTCCTCATCAACTATCAATTCTCTAACCTATAGGTTAATCCATTCTACTGTGGGGTGCAAAAATGGATACTGTGAGTTTGGAAACTTATGGGGTGATCTTCCTGCTAGATCTGAAATACTAGTAATTTTGCATCAATTGGGCATGGATTCATTCTAAATGCTGAAAATGACTTGATGTTTGAAACCTATTGTCTCTCTAGAACACTTTGTTGAGACATTACTTCATCATTGGATCTTTCCTAAAACTAGAAAGTGTGGCGAAACTAAGCATAACCATGTACAAATAACAAAAACATACATATCCCAAATGGAACATACAGAGACTACACAAGCACTTATCTGAAAGAAAACCTAGCTACAAAAAAACAATGTGCTACAAGAATTTGGAGGAATTACAAACTCTAAAGTAATATGTACAAGAAATATACTCCCATTAATAATAATTCTTGAGATAGATGTCATTGACTAGGATCTGTAATTCTTCCCTGTCCAACTTTGTCAATTAGAAAGCATTGTTTTCTTTACACCCTAAAATCAAGTAAGGGCCACTCCATAGTACATAAAACTTGGAGTGACTTCCTAGTTTGGCTTTGTTTATATCCCATTTCAAAACCAGGTCTCCTTCTTAAAAATTTATGTCTTTGGCCTTTCTATCAAAACTCATCTTGATTTGAGCTTGGTCCTTCTCCATTGTTTTTATGGCTTGGTTCCTTAGCTCTTTCAGCTCCATGAGTTCAACATACCTAACTTCCATAGCTGGAAACTCAAACAAATATAACTACTTGATAAGCTCCAAGGCTGGTAATTCAAGGGATATTGGCAGCCTTGCTTCCCTTCCATAAACCAACTTGAAAGGGGAATAACTAGTTGACTTCTTGGGAGTGATTCTATCAACCCACAAGGCTGATTTCGATTTGGTATGCCAAGTCCTCTGATTCTCGTCTAAGGTTCTTCTTATGATTCTCAGTAAGTTCTTGTTTATGGACTCTTCTTTCTGTTACCTTTAGGGTAGTAGTTAGAATAAGAACTCAATTAGATGTCATTTCTAACAACCTAATAAAAATATCTTTGCTCCAAGAAAAGCTAAGGCATTATCTCGATATTATAGTGGAAGGAACACCAAACCTTGTTGTAATACCTTCGTAGAAATCCATAATGTTAGCTTCATTTGCTTCCTTAAGTGCAACTACTTCTGTCCACTTAGTGAAGTAGTCTATGGCTATAAGAATCCATTTGTGACCTAGGCTGGAACTTGGATTGATCATCCCAATAAAATCTAGCCCCCATTGTATGAAAGGTTGTTCAACTAAGATAGGATGGAGTGGGAGGGCTGCTAGCTTCTCTTTACCTGTGAAGAAGGAACACTTCTTGCATTTCTTGATCCATGAGTAACAATCATTAAAAATATTAGGCTAGTAATAACCAGCCCTCATGATTTTAATAGTTGTTTCTTTTGGGAAAAATGACCACCTTCTTCTCCATCATGAAACTCGTGCAATACCCTCTTTATCTAATCTGTCTTGATGCACCTTAGGAGGACACCATTCATATCATTCTTGAACAAAATATTATCTACAAGAACTTATTGAATGCAATGAAGTTTGAAATACCTCCTTTTAGACTTACTCAATCCTTGAGAATTTTGACCTATTTGAATGAAATGCACAATATCCTAAGTCCAACAAGGAATGGGTATGCCACCTCTACCATGTTCTTGATTATTTTTCAACACTATAACAGATTCTATATCTTCTTTTGATTCAAACATCTTTGGTTAGAAATTAGCTTCTCACACAACCCTTTTCCCTTAACTAATTTGGTCAAATTTATATCAATATCATATTCCATGACCTTGGTTATCCAACCAACTCTCTTTTCATTAAGGTCCTTTTTCAAAAGGAAATTTTTACACCAACATGTGAAACTAATAGATGAATCATGTTGTTTGACACAAGATGTCTAAATTTATTTAAACTTCTAATCATAAAGCAAGGACATGCTTTTCAATGAAGGAATATCTCATCTCATAATCCTAAAGGCTTTGGATGAAGAATGCAATAGGATGCTCTATCCCTTCTTGATTTGGTTGTACTAGTATGGCAGATATTGCATCCATATTTCCAAAATCATATAAAATTAATTACTTCGAGAAATATGGATTTATAGAGGTTGGAGCTTATGTAATGGCTTACTTTATGGCTTCAAAGCTTTCTTTTCCTTCAGAAGTCCATCTAAAAACCATGGTCTTCTTCAGAATCATCGTTAGTGGCTTGAAAATATGGGAAAAATTAGGAACAAACCTCCTAACAAAATTAATTTTCCCAAAAAAGCTTTGGAGAGCCTTTTTGTGACTTGGTAATGAAAATGCTCAAATGGATTCTACCCTTTCTAGATCAATTTCCAACCCTTCCTTAGACACGATCTAGCCTAAGAGATTTCCTTCATGAGCTAAGAATATGCACTTTTTAGATTGAAATACACTCTAAATCTCCTACATTTTTATAATACTCGTCTAAGGTGAAAGAGGTGACTTGTTGCATTCTTGGATAATACAGTAATGTCATCTAGACACACAAGAACTATTTTATTGATCAGCCCTTTGAATGCCATATCCATTGCCCTTTTGAAATTGGCTCTAGTATTTGTGGTCCAAATGGAATCTTCCTATAAGCATATGTTCCCCACTTCATAGTGAAGGTTGTCTTGAACTAGTCATCTTCTTTCACTTTGATTTGATTATAGCCCAAGTAGCCATCTAGTAATGAGAACCTTTCAAACTCGGCTACCACCGTATAATTTTTGCCATGGAAGGAAGTGGATAGTGGTCCTTGAGAGAGGACCTATTTAAGTCTCATAAATCTACACAAATTTATTTCCCCATTCTTTTTCCTAATTAGAACCATATTTTCTACCCATGAAGACGATGCTTTCCTCTACGAGCTTGTTTAGTTCCTTCTTCATGAGAGCTTTGATATAAGGATTGAATGGCCATTGCTTCGCCTGATGGGTTTATATCCTAAATCTAGTTTGTGTAATTCCCGCTTCAAACTACCACTTGAGACCAAGAAACAAACTAGGATTAGCTAGGAAAATTATGGAATAATTTTTTTATTTAAGTGTTTGCAAAGAGGGTTACAAGATCACAGTTAGTACAAACCAGATAAGGATTAACAAGCAATACTCACTTACAACAATTACTCCAAGAAACTAATAACAATCAAGGCACAAGGGAAAAACAAGAAGTTAAATTCATCTCTTAGGTTAGGAGAGTGAAATCCCTCTCATCTCTACCCAAACAGGCTTACAGGGTTCAACTTGATTTTTCACACATTTAGAGTCATCAAAACTTCCTAAATCATGCCCATTAGATAGGAAATTCTCTCACCTTTCCAACCATATAAAGAAGTCCTTCTAACTCCTTGTAAAACTCAAGTTATGGCTCAATGAAGTTTTTGGGTGAAATTTTCCTTGGGAGTCCACGGGCTTAGGGAGAATTTTTTTCCTTTGAGCGGGTTTGGGGAGGAAGGACATGTGTCACTTCCCGATTGGTGCGGGAGAAGCGGACCGATGGAAAAAATGGAAAATTGAGATTTTATGAGTTAAAATCTCAAAGGAGAGAAGATCTCCGTGCTTCCACCGATGCCCATTTTGCCACGTGGCAGCACATAATTCGACGGGGGCCGGCGGGTCGCGGGGAACAATTGGGAATTTTTTTTCGAGTTCGAAACCCAAATTTTCCAAAGGAAAATTTTCCTTTCCTCCTCTGCCATCACCAAAAATTCCACGTGGCATCCTGTGATTAGACACGGGTCGGCAGAGTGGCGGAGGGAATTAAATTTTTGCACCAAAAGGTTTAAGTAGCCAAAGGACTCGCGCAGGCCTGAGCGCCCACTAGGATACATGTCAATGCCTGATTCACTATGGGGGTGCAGGGCTATGGAGAAAAACGTGATTTTTTTTTGAAAGGGATAAAATTTAAATTTTAAAATTTAATTCATGCGCCCTCCCTGTCACGTGTTAGTATGTGATTGGTTGCGGGGACGCGGAGTTACGGGGAGAAGTAGTAAAATTTTCCCAAGGTAAAATTTTCAAAAAGTTAAGTTTTCAAAAAATTCCTGCCCCTCCAAAGTGCCACGTGGCACCATTTGATTGGTTGAAAGGTTTATGGGGTGGAAGAATTTTTGGGTAAAATTTTCCAAAGGTTAAATTTTAATTTTGTATAGTTAGATTAATTTTTGGATGGCCATTTTGAAGTAAAACTTCAAATGGCCATAACTTTTGATAGAAAAGTCAGTTTTGGGAAAACAAGGACTTTCCAGAAATCTCTTGGAGTCCTCTTTGCACAGAAATCATCAATTTTAGATTTTGATGAAGTTTTAAAGGTCAATTTTAAGAAATAAATATGTAGGGTTTAAAATTCAAAACTGGCAATTTTCCAACTTGAAATTTTGATAAAATTAGAACTCCTCCTTCACTCAACATGTCAAACAGACATGGAGGATCAGTCTAGGGAGGGTTTATAATATTTTAGTGAAGTCAAATTGTCCAATTTGTTTGAGGTTGCATTTTTCGGCAATAGACGGAAAAATGACTGTGCAAGTTCCCATTTGAAATTCATTAAGTTTTGGAGGTTCTTTTGTAACTGTTATATTGAATTTGAGTTCCTTAGGTCTTCCTAAGTATGAATTTCAAGATTTCATAACTTATTGTTGAGTATAAGTCTGGACTACTCATTTTAATTAAAATGTGTAGTGTCATATTTAAGTTTTTAAAACAGAAACAATGAGTTGTTCCTTTTAAATTGATTTAGTGATTTGTCTTTTGAATGTGTACATGATTCTAATTTAGTCCAATACAATGCTTATTAGATCATCCATTCAATTCTAAAATGAGATGCATTTCTGATATCAATTTTAATATATATATTTTACAAGCTTATCACACTGTCTTTCTTTCCCACGCATTCCTTCTTTTCTTTTTAACAACCATCAATTTTCAATAATAATTCAAATCAATTGTGCAATACACTTTTACAACTTCCTTTCTATTTGATTTCAGTAGCAACATTACATTCAATATGTAAAGTTAATTTCAATTTTAAAACTCACTTCAAAAGATCAAAGACTGTCATTTATGTCCTATGTGTTCTTCTTCCCAAAACAAAAATTACAAACATAACAACAATTAAATTGCAATACAACAATGCAAGTTGAGAAAGGAATGTAATTCATTATTGATTTCCAACAATACTTAACAGATTATTTCTTCCTTTGAATTTCAATATGTAATTTACAACTGTATGACATTCTTTTCCAATACAGAGAATAGAATAATAAATCTTTACATTTCCCAATGGGTCTCAATATTTTCTTTCCAATGCAAAGTGTCTTCTCATTACAACAATAATACAATCATCCACTTCAAAGTGGGAAGGTTACGTAAATTTTTCTCAAAGGAAGGGACTGTCAAAACTGTAGAATTCTTTCTCCAAATAGCAGCATGTTGATTTCTTCTTCTTTTCAACTTTGATCACAAGGAAGGGGAAAAGGCAACACTCTCCACCCAACCAAGACATCTAATGGGAAAGGAGAAGCCATCCTTCCCCATTGGCCCCCGAGCCCCAACCATATTGGAATAGAGAATGAACATCAACACATGGCAACAAGGCTTCTTTCACAACAAACAACATTCTTTTCTCATGCATAGAACAACAAAATGCACAGTCCAAACAAAGACAACAGTTCACAACTACAATAAGAATCATACACACAACACATGGGCTTGATCAAGCAAGCCATCAAGAGCAAGAACTATGGGGAATCTCCTTATGCCTCCCAATTTAGAATTGGGCATCCACCAGAATGTATACCACCAATAAACACATCAAACCCATAAACCTTATATCTCCCAACCCCTCCTTATGCCCCCCAAGTTTATCCCTTATGCCCCCATAGTAAGAAATGCAAGCAGTTTCTTTTCCAAGGTGGATCCCAAAACCAAAACTCCCTCCACAATAGAATAAGTGCCATTGGCAAATCCCTTATGCCCCCCATATAAGACCCCATAGTATTCTCCTACACCTTGCCCTAAGCAATCTACCCAACCAACCATGAATACATAGCACAATCACCATTTCATTCATGCAAGAAATGGGAAAAATAACATATAAAAAGGACAAGATCCTACCTCTCCATAGTGGAGATTGTTTCCTATGCATTCTAAAATAGCAATACCAAGCATGCAAATCAATTTCTAAACTCCTTCCACAATGCAAGGCTCCAACAACAAATAAAAAAATTTGACCCAAGAAGAAAGAGCAAAGTTTCAACAACCATAAACAAGGGAAGAATTCAAATTTTAAAGGAGAGGGAGGGAGAGGATGATGTGGATTCCAAGTGGGATGCCACATCATTCTTACTCAACCCCAAAAAGAGAAAGTCAACTTCACAATAATCACAATAAATGGAGATGACAATCAACTTACACACTCAAAATTAACCCATACTTTAACAAGGACTGAATTAAAAATTTGTAAGTAAAGTGCAATAAAAACTTACACATAGTCATTTCAAATTTTAATTAAAAAGGCTAAAATTTACTCCCAAACCATAGGCATGGTTGGTGGATGATTTTAAGAGGTGTGGGACAAGTCTAACTTGTCCCACAAGCCTCAAAATGCAGCCCTCAAGGACAAATTCGAGTTCCTTTGAGGATGAAGTGTTCTACACTCCAAAATCTGACTTACACAAACCTTCACATCACTTACACATCTCTTACATCCTCTTACACATTATTACAACATGAATTAATATCTATGACTTCATTTATTACATAATTTTGACATAATGATTTATTTATTTAACATATGGTTATACATGACATAAATCCAATTTAATTAATAACCAAGACAACACTTTATTACTTACATTCCACATCCCAATTAAATTTAAATAAATTTTAACTATATGACTATCACATTTAAATTAAAAATAAAAAGAACATATTACAAATAAAAATACATACAACAATAATGAAAAGGAACACATAAATAAAACACATATATCCCATGCTCACAATAATGGAAATCCTAAAATAACACACACACACAACTCATAACACAATTGCCATGGTGACCTTGTTGATTTTCACACGTAATTCCAATATGGTTAGTCTCCAGGCCCCCCGACATTGTTGTGATATTTTAACCCGCAAAATAACAATACCTCCTTTGGCCTCATGGCCATATCGTAACATCTAAAATGATATAAGCATCATATAAATATTAAATCCAAATCACAACAATATCAAGAATTCAAAATTATCATTTTAAATTCAATTTTGCCACTATATCATCATTCAATGAATCTCTATGCTAGAGCTACTCATTATATCAAATGTTACATGTCTAAAATCAACATCAATAACTGTCCATATCAAGCAAGATATCATCATCCATATATAATAATGTCTCCAATAATCATCAAGCATAATAACTGAATCCAGATCAATACTAATCCATGGTCTAACATATACACATCATACTAAGTCAAAACATAATAATGTCCAAAATGAGATCACCGAGAGCAAGATCAAGTATCTAAACGATTGTCAAAGAAAAGTGGGCACTATAGTTTGATTGTGTGTTATGCCAATTTAGGATTAAATCGTTTCAAATCTTCATAGCTCCAATAAAATACATCTAGAAATTCTTGGCAAAGTTGTATAAATTCATATTTTTCTTGATCTATGCTTACCTTGCCAATTTGAAGTGTTTTTTCTTCTCCAACTAAAATTGGCTCAGAATCCTCGCGTTTGACCTGAATATTTTCTCTTTCCCTCTAGAACCAATCATTAGGATTGAATATTCACTCTAGAGTCACTAAACCTTTTAGTAGCTTATTTTTCTGCATGTGTACCACTTGATCCCCATACTAATACTCCAAGTTCTCCTAATTTTTAAGCGATAACTCAACCTCTTCCTTCAATAAATTAATGATCTATTTATCATTCTCAAATACCTTCCTACTCGTGTTATTTTCTAGAACATATGGCCTCACAATCACATGGACATGTGGTTGCGCTTTATCTCTTTTAATATTGTCCACAACATCAAATGTTGTTCCAATTTCCACAAATCCTTTGCAGCCTCATTCTTATTTCTTGGTATGCATTTAATATTGAGTTCTTAAAAATCATAAATTTGATCCCATACCCAATTTTTATAGGATTTGATCAGATCATTCTTAGCAGCATGTTTTCCCTAACCGGTTGACAATTAACTCACTATCCCGAACACTTGTAAGTTTTCTATACCCCTCTTTCTTTCCCAATTCAATCCATGCATCAAAGCTTCATACTGGGTTGTATTATTTGTACAAGTAAACTAAAAATGGAAAATTGAATAGTACTACATACCTTATGGTGATAAAATAATTTATCCTCCTCTAGTGCCTAGCCTTCTCCTTGAGCCATCAAAGAATAACTACCATACTTCATTATCACCCTTATCATCTAGTTTGGTGAGGTTAGGAAGAGGTGTGTTTTCCTTGTGTAAACAATAAACTCCCAACTTAGCCTCCTCTATTTCCTTGTATGGATCATATCATGTATTTTGTTTTCCCATTCATCAAGAGTCAAATCTGGGATGTCCCCAACTTTGGTATCTGCTTCCTGAGTGTTTGGGAAATCCTCTTGATCAAAGGTTGAGCAATTTACGTTGATTGGGCTTGGTACATGAGGATCAATATGGAAATTTACAATAGGTTCAGACCGGATTGTATCCTTAGCTCCATACCTTATTCTGAAGAGCATATGCGACTAATCACTGATAAGTAGCCTCCAATTTTGGCGGTGAAGTCTCTTGACAAAAACAATGCAAAGAGTGGTGGAAAGTCAATCACTGATATATCTTGTTGAAATATGACATTAGGAAATGCATGCAATGTTAATTTCAAACCTTTTATGATCCCAACAGTTCAATCGCTATCCCATATAATTTTACCACTTCTTTAGAAACTAGGTCATATTTCAAGCCCAAGTGATCTGCAATCTATTTCAGCATTACCAAACTATTAGCCCTTGAGTCAATCATGTAATTGTGTATAAGGTTGTTCCCAATAACTAGATATATATAGAATTGAGGAGGCTTCATGATTTTACCTTGCTAACATCTATGAACTCCTCCTTGTGGATTTGTATTAGTGAGCACCTTCTCTTGATTCCTAGACAACTCATTTGATGCTAACCAATTCTCCATGGCTACTTGTAACAAATCTCATTGGCCTGGAATTTTCAATGATTACCACATAGAAATTCTTACATTGGTCTTCTTCATTTGATCAATAATTTTAAAATGAGATGGATTATCCTTCTGATGCCCCTTACTCGGCATGAATTTCTCCTGCACATGGGCTACTACAATCGGCACCTGAGTTGGCTTAGAAGGTAGTTTGGGATGATTTTGAATGTTTGGGGCTACAATTGGATTGCTAATACCTCGAAGTGTGATAGAAGGTTGAGAAGTACTATGATTAGATGTCTTCCCTTCCTCTATATTCCTTTTCTTAGAACTTTTGTTGGCTACCACACTTTGGGAAGAGGGGTGATTCATTCTACAAAAACCTTAGCTTGTTAATTCATAAGCATTGTCTCATTTGAAGGTTTTTCTGATTAGATACATGTTTCTAAATTTCTTCTTTGTTTGGTTTTTTAGGAGAACCCAACATAGTAACCATCAATACTCGATTTAAAGCACCATTGAAGCATGTTGCCTGATTGTGTGATTGGTTATATGGGAAACACGATTCATATTCTTGTGTTATGTTGTTTTGAGTTGGAAACAAGGCCCTAGATGTTGAAACTGCATTAGGGTTATATGCTTGGAATGGCCTTGCAGATTGGGGTTATCCTTGGTTCTAGTTGGCATCTTGAACAGGTGGCATGTTTGGCTAATATGGAGGTCTATTGGGTTATATTTGAGGCTGAAAAGGTCTAGAATTTTGAGTTTATTCCTCTTAAGAGTTACCAACTCGTTTCCCAAGTTTTGTAATTGTTTCATAACCTCTTGGAGTTCATTTGAATGGCTAAAAGAAGAAGTGGATGCTTCATTTGAACTCTAATTTATTAGAGTAGGGATGGGGGCTATTGTAGGTGTTTGATTAGGATTAGGATTCCCCATATCCGGATAGAGAGGCATAGGTGGCCTAGGTGCAAGTTTACCGAATTGAATTAGGAAATTCTCATCTCTAATGGCTATGACATAAGCATCTGGTAGGGTTATTCCTCCCATAGATTGTATCATAATAGATATATCAGAATTTAGAGCTTTAAGAAAATAGAGAAATGCACCTTTAGTTGTTAGTCTGACCACAATTGGGATCCTTTCCCATGTTATTTGGAATTTGGAATTGAATTATATCATTTCCTCAGCTAGTGCCCTTTCGATTATAGTCATCTACTCTAAAAGGGATAATTTTTCAGCCCTATCCCCAAACTGGCTACAGAGAGTTCTACATAATTGATCCCAATTCTAAATTGATCCTGCTCCTAAACCTTTGAACCATTACAATGCTTTTCCTTTGAAATAAGAAGCCAACAACTTGACAGCAACATCCATCTCAGAAATCTCATGTATGATGTAGACATTTACAATGTCTTGAGTGTGGTTGATGGGAGTTATGTGATTTTCTCTAGTGAAGTATGGGATATTCTTTAATGTTTCTATTGGGACCAGATTTTGTGCATTAAGGGAAAGTGGATTACTGCCTATGAAATTTGCATATGTGTTTGGAGGTGGCTGATTTGGTTATTGTAGATGAGCCATCCTAAGTCATCCGAAAACCCTAGTTGATTCAAGAAAGGGTGTAATAGGTGGGGGTGTGGATAATGTTCTATTTGGTGGAGATGGAGACTTTTTACTCTTCTTCCTCTCCTTCTTCCCGGAGATAGCTGCAACTATTCAAAGATATGTTCTTATCTCGCTCTAGACTGGGTTTGCAATCTTCTCATGAACTTGATAAACTTGGGCTACTAAAACCACTAGATTTGAATTATGGAGTCACCATATGTGTTGTTATAAAGCCTCTAAAGGCCATAAATTCACCACGACACACACCTAATCTTGATAAAACTGAAAATATTGACCTCTGGTCCCATCGGGCATGCTAAAACTATTATGTCAAAAATTAGCACCCTTGTATTTTCACATTACAAAACCCTACTTTTGAATAACATGATATTTTTTCAAGGTGTGGGATCCTTGTGATTGAGACAAACCTCTAGGAAGGCTAGTTCCTGACCTATTATAATGCTAACCTAATCTTAAACTACTAATTCCAAGGGACCAGAGGAAGAGAAGTACATAAAAATGTAAATCCTAAACTAAGGGAGGTGATAACACCAAAACAAGGCTAGAGAGATTCCTAATGAGTGAAAGTGAGAAAAATAAGAAGGAAGAGGGCATACAAGTTCCACAGTCCCAAAACACATTCAAACCTCGAATTTCATGGAGCACATAAAATTTAAACCCTATAAAGAAACACAGTATGCACAATATACTGTAAAATATAATAAAAGGCAAAAAACTCGATATAAATCAAGATAAGGAAAGAAGATCCACAAAACACTAATGTTTATTGCTTTAAATGAAGCAAATCCATTATAATATAGGCACAAGGAAAAAAACCTTCACAAAATACATAAATTTGAGGTTCGCCGCACACAAAAATCTTTGGAACAATTTTTGTAGAGTTCCTTTACAATTTGAAATCTCCCCCTTCAAATGAGGGGAATTTAGATATATATATATAGAAAAGGAGATATTAACCAACATACTTCAATAATTACCTATGCAAAGTTATAGGTGACCATGCTAGTTTGATTTCTAATGGTACTTTTCTTGCATGAAGAACAAGGGAGCCATACCTCATTAATCTAGTTGTTGAGATACCCGTATGGTATCATTAATGCTTAGCCGCATCTGAAACTCTTTGTTATCGCTCAAAAAAACCACCAACTGATGAGGGAATGTCTTATTACATGAAAAGAATAAATTTTATCACGCTACAATGGGGAGGTTGATGCACGTAAAAAAAAAAGGAGTGAGGCGATGCGCATCAAGAAGAAACTGTTGGCATGCATCGTGGAGTAATCGGTTAACGTGCGTAACAAGGGGGCTAGCGTGTGTCAAGAAAGAGGTGGTTATGCATGTCATGAAGGAGGATGACATGAAATGAAGAAGATGTGGGCTAAGAAGGTGGTTGACACATGACAAGGAAGAAATGCATTAAGAAGGTGGTTGACACGTGGCAAGGAAGATGTGTGTCAATAAGGTAGATGATGTGCAACAAGGAAGATGCGCGTAAAGAAGGCGAATGACACGTAACAAGGAAGACATGTGTTAAGAAGACAGATGATGCATGACAAGGAAGACATGTGTCAAGAAGTTGGCTGATGTGCAACAAGAAAGTCATACATCAAAAAGGAGGTCGATGAAAGACATTTTTGCAGTTTGATCATTAAAATAAGTCCTACTCCAAACCTTTTCGGCGGCTTGAAAGCTCACCATGACATACCACCGTAAACTTCTCCCATCAACTATCAATTCTTAAACTTGCAGGTTAATCCATTCTCGCGGGGGTGCAAAAATGGATAACAATTCCATTAGAATTAGGAGTTACGGTGTTGGGATTTGAACTATTACCTTTGAAATGATGGACAGTTCAAATTGCTTCGGGTGTCGACACAAAATCATGCACTTTGAGTCATTATCTAGTCTTGATTGCATTCTACTATTCATGTGGTTTCTAAGTATGAAAATTACTAATTAACCCATGTCTTTGACAACCTTGTTTTGATTTATGAGTCTTCTTTCGTCTTGGACTCTTACTTTCTTAGTTTATCTTATAGCCTTTGGGAATTTGTTATTCTAGACACTAGTGCCTAGAAAGGATGCAAAGCACGAGAAACCCATGTCCCATTTGGACACCCTTGTCCTCTTTATACTTTGGTCACACTTTTCATTCCTTTCTAGCCATTTGAGCATCTTATCTTCTTGGTAATCATCCTTTTTGAGGTTAATTATGAAATTTAAGTGAAGGAATCATATAAATATAAATTTATGTGTTCATAATGAGGGACCAAGCACTAAGAATATTTTATTTCCATCTAATGTTTCATTAATCAAAGGCATCTATGGATCCATTTGCATCCATCTAACTTCATCATAAGGGATAAAAGGTAGGTATATCTACATCACACTTTATAGGATTGGAGTTTATTGTTTCCATACACACATTTATTAAATTATACATCTAGCTACTTTTTCACTATCCACGTGTGATTGGTACAAGACTAGCCTAGGGCACAATTCGAACACACATAAAGAGAACTACATTGGGTATGCGATGTAGTGAAATGCTCGATGATAATCCCACATCTTGGAAACCGAGGAAAGTCTAGCCCCTTCATTTATAACTTTATTTTTAGGGTTTTATTCTTTATTTGGGATTTTACAGTGATTCATTTATTATGGATTTATAGAGACATTCAAAGTGACCATAGAATGAATTTTAGGCTATCAAAGGTGAAAAAGTGTGAACCTCTTACGACACCTTAGAGGAGGTTTTATTAGCATCTACACGACCAAGGAGCCCAAAATCTAGACCAAGGCACCCACGGATGCCCCTATCCTTCTATAGGAACCCCAATCCAATCAAATCAATTGGATCTACATTTTCTAGGCTTCAATGTGAGTCCTCCATCTTTGTTCATCCAGTATCCACTAAAACACAATCCAACCACCTCTTTGAATCAAATAAGGCTCTTATAACCCTATTTACACATTAGGGTTTCATATTTTCTAGCTTAGTTTGCTTGGGTATTATTTCAATATTTCAAGTATTCATTTATTTACTACAAACTTGCATTATATTAGGCTATTATATTACATTTTAGCATAATCATTTTGGTGAACCCCATACTTGAATCCACCTTATTTCTAGGGTTTTCTTCTTATTCTTATCACCCATAGTGGTCGATTTGGGTCTCTTTAACATCTTGCAATTAATCTATTCTCTTGTAGGGTTTCTAAATCTATGGTTGAGGTCTCTACATCAATGGTTGTAACTGAAAATCCCTTTGCTAACTCTCATAATGTTCCCCTTCATGAAATAGAAGCATCTGATAGTGAGAAGTCATACGATGAGGATACTAATGTCGATCAAGACCAATTGAACACACTTATTGATTTTTAAAAATATTTACGTAATAATAACATCCACATTCTTCATATTATGCATGATTTAGACACTACTAAAAATACTCGTGATGCTACCATGACCCCACTTATTGCTAACTCTTCAGTTCCCATGGCCTCCACTCATCCTCTCGCTCCCATATCCATTCCTACCACTACCACTCCTATCACTCCACCTAATACTCTCAATGCACAACTTGGTTCCTCTTTGAATACTCCTGATTTAACTTATTTATATCATGACTCGTAGGCATAGATTCATCATATACAACTCACCACTTCTCATGTATCTCCATCTCTTGACTCCGCTTCACTTCTTCATACTCCTTTTTCACCCACCATTTCCACGTATCCACTACCACCAAACTTCAACTCTCCTAAATTTTCCATCTTCAAAGGCCATGGTGACCCACAAGAGAATCTTTAAGCTTTTCACGTAGCATGTCTTGATTATGCAGATGATCACACACTTCTAGAAAATATTTTTCCTTGTATTCTCCAAGAGTATGCAATGTGTTGGTTCTATGACCTACCTATTCAATCGATAACATATTTTATACATATTTTTGATGCTTTTCTCACTCACTTCTCCATTAATATTGGCTCTAAGATCTCATATGTCCAATTTCCATAACTTAAGAAAGGATCTAACAAACACTTACAATATTATGTATTACGATGCAAAAAAACTTATCTAAGATGTCAAATGTGCTTGTGTACTCGATCTTCAAGACTTATTCATTTAGATTCTATTACCACCTCTCTAAGAGAGTGTTATTTTTGAGATATCTCCCTCATTTGACCATCTATGTAATATTGTTAAGGTTCACGAAACCAAGATTTTATCCATCGGAAAGCTTAAATATCAGGAAAAAGCATCATCTTCTACACGTTTTCAAAGCAAGTCAACATTCAAACCTTCAACGACTAAACCAACCGACACAAAAATTATGGTCAATGTGGTATATACCATAAAAATCTTTATTTGCAACCACCTCATTGTATATTCACTAAGTTCATTGCCACCACACATATTGTACTACGTAACTTGTTGATAGTAGCCTCATCACACTTCCTTCTCCACTCCAATTAGATCCATATCAACCAAAAGGGCATAATTATGATGCAAATTCTCATTTTGATATCATCATTATGTAGGGAATTCCAAAATCGTTGTTTCAATCTTTTTATTCTTATTCAGGCCTAATCGACAATGGTAAAATTGAGCTTCTAGAACCTACGGTTTACGCTTTCTGCACTCGTCAATGAAAATAATAAGCTCAAAATATTTAACAATTCTTTACCGAAGAATGACACAAAAGCAACCAAATCCTTCACTAATTATGTATATCATGCAATGCCTCCTTTTTCACCCGGGATCTCGATTTCCTAGTTACTAACACTAAAATTTCTTCACCAATCATCTCTTTCTCCGATCACGATTATCATGGGACATTTTAGTCTAATCATTTACATATTGGTTCTTCTATACTATTAGTATTTATAAATAGTAGTTGTCTTTTATACGATTATCTTTGCCCATTAGTGCATGTTCTATTCAACTTTTCATTGCTATTGGCTATCCACAATTAGAATTTTCATATCTAATGAACAATTCATATGGAATTATCAAAATTCACATTACTGTAGGTCATCTCACTATGCTTGTACCCTTTCTTATGGGGAAAAAAATTGACGAGTGTGAAATACTCTTAGGTGTTAACTAGATTCACAATTCTTAGTCTCTATCTCCACGAATCATTTGCTTCTAAAATTCATTCATAACAATTAAGTCATTTCTATCGATGGTGTCCCTCGATCTAGTCCATGGTCACAACCGTCTCTTGTGATAACTAGTATATCATTTACTTCATGTAATACGCCACAACCTATAGAAACTAAAGCACCATCTACTTCTAGCTCACCTACTCACATAAAACCTACTTGGTTTCATCACTCTGCTAGTCCAACAAAGAAATATATGCCCATTCCTCGATAGTTTCGCTACTAGCCATAGATCACCATCACATTTTATCTCAAAAAGGTGCCCATCATCATTATGTTTTGCATACACATAGGTCTCCATCCTCTACACATTATTTTACACTGTGATATACATCATATACTCATCCATCACATGCACATAGGCTTCATTCACCTACGCATCATTTATCTGCTATACCACCACTTCTAGAGCATGATCATATGTTTTTTCACTATAATCATCGAGTATTAGACCTTTATCCTTTACTTTCATCGGATAGTTCACTCACCACTACACACTTAGGGGGCATCAAACTTATCTTCATCCCCTCTATCCACACATTGTATTATTTTACATAGACATCTTCACAGATGTTAGCATCGACACTACCTGATGATGCAGTCTAGTGCTATGGTTCACACTTGACTGTTGAGGGCATACTACACACATGAACCTCACACACTACACAATAGATAGTACACATCACGCATCTTAAAAAATATTACATACATACATCCTACATCATACATCTTACATCTTACATCTTACTATGCATATACAGATCTCATATCAACCACACATCTTGTATTACATATTATACCTCCTTCATTACGCATGATGATTTTCATCACCAAATATATTACACATATTACACATTTTTACTCATCTACTTATATATTTTAGACTCAATACCTGATGACACACTCTATTTTCATGGTCCACACTAGATTTTTAAGGGTATACAAATCAAATGGGCCTCATCACACTCACACATTCAACCATTTAATATTTCTATCACGGGAAATTTCTCCATTAGTGATCTACGTCATAGGCTACATCATCGGTTCTTCTAGCATCCTTTAATGATATACACTTTAGGCTAAATCATCACTTCTTCGTTATCCTTTTATGATATATAATTTAGGTAAATCATCGACATTCTCAAATCTCATCTCTAGGTCAAATATCATCACTACACATCCATCAAATCATGCTACGAAAAATACATAGTTCGACCATTTCTTGATGATTCACTCTCAATTATGGTTTATTCTTGACTGGTGAAGGGGTATAAATAAATGAACCTCACTACATATAATTCCATTCACTCGGATGGCATGTGGCTTCTATCATCCATGCTACATTCCATTCCATCCATCCACAACATATTGCATATCTTTATTGCATTTACTATTTCTTGCATTTACTTGTACATGTTCATTTTATTACACATGCTAGATAAATATCTTATATGTTATTATCTTTATCATATACACATGCATGTTAACTTGATTTTTAGTTTTGATCACAAAATAAAAAAATCCATTACACACAGCATGGATGTTTAGTGCAAGAGTACCTAGTACATGTCCCACGACATCTCCTGGGGAATCCACTTTCGCATATTATAGGTGTTATCATTTTTGTTTTATTCCATAGCATACTACTTTATCAGATTATACACATTTTGACATACATTTTATCTTTCTAACATGATAACAGGTGCTTCATGTGTAACATGTGTTTTGTAGGACTATTTTCCACCATGGTTATTTATTATCTTACTTGTACTTAGTTGTAATTGTATGTCATTGTTATTGGAATTTTCCCTTTGTCTTGTGTGCACACTTGTCTTCTTATGTCCGTGATGGCCTTGATATTCTTGAAAAACTATGAGTGGTGTCCCATGTATGTAACCCACTTTTCGTGGTCCACATTGTCTTCTTCAATGTTTACATTATCTACTTACACATTGTCTTCCTAGTTTACACTTCATATTATACATGCATGTTTGTTTGTACTAACACTTGTTTCCTAGCCACTTGTTTTCATGTGCCTTGGTTTCTACCAAGCACATATCCTTTCCCCGTAGGGAACAATTTCAGATAGTTGGTCCTTTTTGGGTTTCATACTCTTACAATGATGTCTTATATGCACCTAAAGAGAGGGGGCATAGTTTAGGTGAATTGGTCACCTCACATTGCCCTACACAAGTATACAATAGAGCACAATGCCAAGACAATAGATTTCATGTATCGAGAATCAGACTTGGGTCCTTAGTATAGTGATGCCTTTCCTAGAGTACCTATAACTAGGGGTAGTTACACAGTGATTGGGTTCAACATAGTCTATAGAACTCATACACAATGGATTTTATAGGGCATGTTGTCCTTAGCACATGCATTGTTACACATCATCTACAATGGTTTTTTTATTTTTGGAAGTAGTCAAAGGTTATAGGATAACACCTGGACCTTCCTCTCTACACTACCATGGCCTCGGATCACCCAAAATACTAGATAGTACAAATATCTCTATAGTTTTGGGAAGTGGTTAAAGGTTGGAGGATAAATCATACTTTCCTCCCTATACTTATTTGTCTAATGGTGTGAGATTTACCAAAATACTTGCACTTCATCGATACTATCCTTTTCGTAATATTTCCTCATCATGGATCAGGTGCACATGTTTCTTTTTCACATTTTCAGCATTTTCTTTTACATACTTCCTTACATGATTTTTACACATATACATGTGTATTTGACTACTTGATCATATTCTCTTTTACAGTCCATTTTTATAGGAATAAATCATTTAATAACATCAACATCAACATGATACCAAAAATAAGTATATCTCACACATCAAAATTTCAACACACAAATCCGCCATGGGTTCATTTTAATCACCTTTTACATTTTGGCATCTTTAGTCTCCACACTCCATCTATTTATCACTCCACAATTTGTCTATTCCCTCGTCACACTTTCTACATCAATCTACATGGATATCAGGTATGGATATCTATCTACTTTATGTTACCAAACATTCTTCTCACTAACATAAAGTGGGGGAAAATGCAAACAAAAAATCATGAACTTTGAGTCATTATCTAGTATTGATTGCATACTAATATTCATATGGTTCCTAAGTAAAAAAATTAATATTTAACCCCTTTCTTTGGCCACCTTCCCTTTCTTTATGCTTCTACTTTTAGTCTTACACTCTTACTTACTCTATCTTTTCACCTTTCAGAGTTTTTCATTCTTGACATTAGCGCCCTAACACTAGGACACTAGCGCAAGGTGCCCCCATCCCCTCTAGTCACCCTTTTCCTCTTTTTACTTTGGTGACACTTTTTGGGTCCTTTCTATCCATTTGAGCATCTTATCTTCTTTGTAGTCTTCCTTTTCAAGGTTTATTACAAAATTCAATTGAAGGAATCATATAAATATAAATTGATATGAAAATAATAAGGGACCAAGCATTAAGCATTAACTATCTCCACCGAAGGTTTCATCAATAAAACACATCTATAGTTACATTTCCATCCATATAGCTCCATTGCAAGGGATAAAAGGTTGGAACATCTATATCACACTTCATAGGAGTGGAGTCTATTATTTCCATGCACACATTTATTACATTCTACATCTAGCTACTTTCTCTCTATCCACATGTGACTAAAACAAGAGAAACCTAGGGTATAATTCTACACACACAGAGAGAACTACATTGAGTTTGAGATGTAGTGAAACACTCAAAGTGATAAGTTTATAATTTTGGCATTGAGGATAGTTTGACCCTTTCATTTAAATCTTTTGTTTTTAGGGTTTGATGTTTTGTTTTGGCTTTTCCATGTGATTCATTCATTCTTAATTTGAGAGACATTCAAAGTGATCATACACTAAAAATATAGGAAATTAAAGGTGAAAAAGTGTGAACATTTTGTGACACCTAAAATAAAGTTTTCTAATCATCATGGCACCCAAAATCTAGACTAGGGAACCCATATGCACCCCTATCCTTTTGTAGGCACCCTAGTCTAGTAAAACCTACTATATATGCATTTTTCTAGGATTCTTTGTGAGGGTCCTCCATTTCATTCACTGGTCTCCACCGCAACATAGTCCATTTACCTCTACAAATCATTTAAGTCTATTCTAACCCTATTTTCACATTAGGGTTTCATATTTTCTATCTTATTTTTCTTGGGTATTATTTCAATATTTTATTATTCATTTATTTAATGCAAACTTGCATTAGATTAGGATATTATATTATATTTTAGCATAATCATCAGGTGGGTCATCAAATATTTCAGTTCATAAATTTCCACTTTGGACTTTATTATATGTTTTATGATAAAAAGGAGTGGATGTTTGTGAGGTGATATGAGTAGATGTTTGAGGAGAAAATACTAAGTTTGTAGCTACACCATAAGCTCTTGAAGGAATTTATTTTTAGAAGCATAATTAGAATTATAAGAAGCATTAGAAGACTTACTTGGAATAGCATATAGCCTCTTACTTTCCACAAGATCCAAATTCTCTAATGTAGACTCGTTAGTGCTCATTTTGGTCTCGCCCTCTTATCTAGTGTCTACCTCCAAAAGGGTCACTCTGATTTGGTTTGTTCCTATTAAAAATGTCTGTTCAAAGATAGGACCATGCTAGATGCAAATGTGATTCTTGTGTTTAGGTGTGAATCCTCCTTTTTAGTTGAGGAACGTAATAGTTATGTTGCCCTAGAAATACCTATAAATATTGGTCCATCTGTCCTTTTGGTGTTCTTTTGTGTTTTGCAGGGCTTAATTATACCTAAGTATGGAATTGGATGCGGAAGGTATCCATGTGTCCCTTTGGTGCATCGTTTGAAATAAATAGAGAATTAAAAAATCTCAAGGAGTGGGATCCACCACGTGGATGATGGCATGGCAAGGCATCCCATGTAGGCTGAAAAGTCAAAGTAAAGAAGGAGGGCTTGCAGGATTCCACATGTCACCCAAGAGAAATTTTAGAAAAGGAGATAAAGAGAAAATTCCCAAAGATGCATGGGGTATCCACATGTCATGCGAAGTGGCCACCACCGGTGAGAGAACCAAACGAATAGGAAAAGGATACAGTGTTTGGAAAAAATGTAATGTATTTTTGTGTCTTGAGGCATGCAATCGAAGGTGTGGCTAAAAACTAGAGTTAAGACTCTTAAATGGAGAAAAACATGTGGTGGGTTAACAAAATCATGGGCAACATAGATGAAACTAGATGAATTACGAGTTGTAAGCAAAACCTCGTGAACGCAAACAAAATATGGGCTAGCATGAGGTGCTCTCAACATGTAAACTTTGAGTTTTCAAACATCATGCAGAGACTCATATAAAGGAAGATAAATAAGCGATTTGGACATAAATCAAAATTCAGGTTCTATAGGGGCCCCAACCCGTGATGAAGAAATTTTTATACATATTTGGAAGTAAGGACACAAGAAGAGAAACAATGCTCAACTATCCTTTTCTCTTTCTTTGAAATCTCCTCTGAGTAGAGGAAGCTTGTTCGATAACCCATTCTTCCTCAACATGAATTCATCTAAGCCTTTTGTTGTATGAACAAAGAAAATGGACCTTGTGAGATTTTGGGACATCCCTATATCCATCAATGACTCAAGGGTCATTCTGGGACCATCCATGATATTCTCTAGCTCGATATTCTTCTGATAGGAAGATACCTAGTCCAAAAGATCCAAACCACCCGTGAAAAATGTTGTCTTCCCTTTCCCCTTGTGAGGAGTAGAATTATTAGGAGTGGATTTAGGGGGAACATCTGAAGTAGCTAGAAGAGTGAGTATTACATCCTAGGTTCTTGGTGGGACAAGTGATTTTGAGTTAGACTCACCCCGGTGACTCCTCGTGAAAAGAGTATGCTCTCTTGGTAGAGGAATAGGTCAGGGTCCTCATAATGTTTTCTCTGTCAAAAATCTTGTCACATTGAATGAATGAAATGTTAAAAATTTGACTTTACCTTACCCTCCCGGGTGGCAGATAATGATGTTTTGGAATGATGGGGAGATGAAGGCTCTGCTTCCTCCTCATTTACCCTATTGTTTCTTGAATACAGTATTGGTGTGGTGGATGGATTTGATGGCACCGGTCTTTCCTAATATTTCTTTAGAGAAATGATTCTCCACTCCATTTCATCCATTTTATGAGAAATGATAGGCACAATATCAATGGAAGACTTATCATATAACACATAGGACTCCTTGGGAATCTCTATCAACATGAATTTTTCATCACATAGGAAGGGACACTTATACTCTGTCGCCCTTGTCATGACAGGACTCCTCTCAATCCATAATTCCTTCAAATCTTATGGAGAGTTCTAATGTTCTCACCGAAAAATATAGAAGTGCATATATTGGAAGGATGAGAAGACATGATTAATCTTGATAAATCTCAGAAGGAGTTGAATCTGAACTTTTTAATAGGTTAGGGGATTTATTATCCCCTAGGTCTGATATCAAACAAATCCCTGAAAAGGATTCATTTGCACCATACAGTCAAATATTTGGTTTAAATCTTTGAAGAAACCTCTTTGATTGTTTTCCACAACCACATTTTCCATTATGATGATAGAAGATTTGTAAAAATTCTCCAATTTCAATGATGGAAAAGGGATGTATATTGGTAAGAAATTAGATTTGATTTTATAATGAGGATGTTGTAGATAGGTTGAGTCGATTGAAATCACTGCCATCATATGAAAGAATATTTTTACTCATCTCACACGAAGGGAATAAATTTGAGAAATATTGACATTATGAAACAAAATGCATTTAATTGACGTGATATAATTGACGTGAGGACACTTAGTTCTAAGAAGCACAAAAACATGTATGTATTACTCGAGGTAGATTTTCAAAGGTGAAAAGGATTACATGTCACAACAAGCCACATGGAACTGCCTCAAAATTATTAAAAAGATGTTTCTTGCATGCTAAAGGGAAAGAAATGATTAACACAACTGTCAAAATGTAGTGAAATGGTGCCCCAATCATATTTGATGGAAGTAGAAAACGTGAATGGATCACAACCTTTCATCCTAGAAAAATAGAAAAGAATATTCTCTTTAAAGATTTATGTTTTTGGGGGGAAAACAGAGGATAAGGGAGTGAGTGAAATTGTATAAATGTAATGAGAATGCTCTTACATTGGAGGGGGTTAAATTTTCTAAAATTTTAGAAGAGAAAGGAAAAAATGAGAGAAACCATTTTTCCAAGAACTTATTTGAGAATCCTATTAATTTCTTAAGCCTTCAAATCGAATCATGTCAAGATGGTTACAAGTGTACATCCATTGACAAGCATTGAGAGTGTAAATGAATCTTTCCCTTTACCGATCAATTTGATAATCCACGAGTTAATTGTGTTAATCATGAGCATTGTTGTGTTTAGTTTAATTTGATGTGTTTCAAATAGTTATTCATGTTCTAGTTTTACTATTATGTTAGGAATTCCTATGAAACACACAAGATCTTATCCTTTGGGTAGCATTATGGTAATTGCAATTGTTCGTGAGAAGAGCTTTCATCTCATTTTGTAAAAATAATTTTAAATTCATTCTTCTTCCATTTTGTTGATACAAACTATTTGTTAGCCTATGATTGTAAATTAGGCATGATAGATTAGGGATTTTTGATGTTTAATTGAGTCTTTATCAAGAGCTTTGATGTTTAAATTCTCAAAGAATATGTGAAACCATGTATCTTTAGGATTCCATGGATGCAAATCTTCTAGTTGAAGGCTAATTAATGGTTATTGGAAGTGTTTTCATCATCTCATCTAGAATATCTTCCAACATTTGATAAGATTTCCCAAATATTTGGTATAATGAGCTTTATCATGCTTAATTACCCTACAAAACACATCCAAAACTAATAAATCCTATAAGAACCACCCTTGTTTGCACTGCTTATCCATAAATGCTAAGGAGATTTGTTGAATTTGTCCATCCTTTACTCAAAATATGTAGGAGAAAGTTGGTTTTATTGTTATCTTTAGTAACCTGAACCTTGTCTAGAAGGCATCTATATTTTCTAGGGTGACAACTTGTGAGAGTTAGATTATGTTGCATTGACCATGTCTTCTCAAGGATTATTTATCAATGTCTTAGAAGGAGATTAAAATATTGTTGATCTATTCATTTTCATTGTAAATACAAGTTACAAAATGGGTCCTCTCACCCTGGTTGAAGGAAGAACCTAAAGTAGTAGGGTAGGTAAAACCCTTATCACGGTGCTATCCAACTTTTCCAAGCTCGAGTGACAAAGAGTCAGTTAGATCCTTCCCCAGCTACAAAATGAATTAAATTTTAATCTATCTTTCTCTAAGCATCCTGCTCATCCTGTTAATGTTGCTCAACTTCAAAAGGAGAACCAATTTGGGTACCAACATTGATCTTGCCCATTGTTAGGGAGATCTATGCAAATATAGATAAATATTGACCTTAGGTAATGTGTAAAGTATATTTGAATACAAATATATGATCTATCTTCAATCCTTTACCGACTTTCCAAAAATTATCTAAATCAAAATTTAATTGCTTGATTTTCCTAATTTAGGAGGATTTCCATTAAATCTCACTTGGCTAGGAGTAAATGTGGATAAAGGATGATGAAATTTTCTAATATTTGTTTAAATAAGTGTTCAGATTCAATTAGCCAATTGTTTCAAGTGGATTATACATCTAAGATACAAGATCTTAGTGGAAACTCCATTCATCCCAAAGAAATTTGGTAAATACAGTAATTTAAGTCTCTATTTATGAGAATTTGTTGAAATATTTATAGAACTTGCAGGAAGAAGGTATTTCTTCTAGTCAGGTCCAATTAAAATTTATTTTTCTAGAATTAGGGAAAACAAGTCAAGTAAGAAGACAAATCTAGAAACCATTACATAGTTAGGAGATAGAAAGAAAAGAAATCCCTACTCTTGATTTAGATAAGCCATTAGTTGAAGATTATTCTAGCACATCTGATCATTCTGAAACACATAGCCCTAGAGGTAACTTACATACTATTATTGGTGAGGGAACTTCCTTTGTAAATCATCAAGGTATTTTTTAATCCCCCTTTCTGTTGTTTCAAGATAGTAAGGTTCATTGTGAGAGGGAGTTATTAAGGTATTTATCCTTGGGGGATCCTATTCCATTATCCCAAAAGCCAACAACTACTACCAACATTGTCAACCCCATTATTGTCTATATCCCCATCAATAACATGGCTCAACCTCCACCTAGACCCCCTTTGTTGTAAATATATATCGACCCATAAATTTTCAGGGGATGGTGGGATATCCAAATGCAGTACCAAATGATCTAAGAAATAGGTTACCAAAGTTTCAAGGAAACAATTCTATTAGTGGTGATCAAACATGAGGATATCTATCAAGATTTTGTTAACATCATGGAAGATTTTGAGATCAAACATGAGGATATCTATGTGAAAATTTTTATCCATAATTTAGAAGAAGATGCTGAGATTGGTATAAATCTTTGTTGGATAATTCTATTAATTCTTGGCTCGCATTAAAAAAATTATTTTAAGGCACAATATGGTGATAAAATTGATCCGAGGTTTCTTTTATCTGAATTTAAGAATATTAAGAAAACCCTAATGAGCCAGTTTAGGACTTTAACACTAGATTCAAAAAAACTTTAAATAGATTGCCTATAATATTGAGACCAAGTGATGAGTCTTTCTTGATTAAATATTGTGATGCCTTTGATAAGAAGGAAACATATTATCTAAGGGACAAGGACCCTACAAATCTGAGGCAAACCTTCATAATGGCGGTAAAAATTGAGAATAATATCAAGGTTGTAGGAAAGCCTCCTAAGAGGGAGGGTGTTAAATTGATCAATCCTGAGAAGCCTTAAACAAGAAAGGCAATGGATCTAGAAGAAGTTGTTAAAACCTTGGTGGGGACGAGTAAAAGAAATTTCATACAAAATTTCTAGGAAGAGAATGGAATAGGATAGAGTTCTCAGGGTCATAATCAACCTCAAGGGATGAATAGATTTTGTGGTCATCCAAGAGGTGAGATTAGAAATGAAGATAGAGGAAAGGGACATATGGGGTCAGGAAGTAAACAATAGCCTCAGAGAGAAAATAAAATTTTCCCTTATCCATTGACTGTAAGAGTGTCTATGGTTGAAGAGGCACATGTCATTGACTTGTGTGACTGATGTTTGTTACCCCACCCTCTATGTGATCCAAGTGAAGGGGGTGAAGATCCTCGGGACGGCCCCACTTTTGGATATGTTTGTATGATGGAGTGTCCAAATGATGTATGGCGTGGGGTTTTCTCCACTAAATTAATAAGTGCTCGAACTATTGAGGATTTTTGGGACTCCATCCACTGGGTATCTCCTCTTCCTTTTGTTGATGATGTTGAGATTGATATGGTTTAGGGTTTCAAATTTCCTAATCATGAATTTGAGTACTTAAGGGCTCTGATGATTAAGAAGTACGATGGAGGAATTAATTTTGAGGAGGATCCAAAACTTCAAGAACGTTGTAGTGGCTCAAGAAAAGGAGTACAATCTCGGGAGTAAATCACAAAGGAGGAGGTCCACAACCCAAACCAAAAATACCCTTCTCACTAATATCCTGAAAGATCCTCCCAAGAAGGATGCACCTAACAAAGGTCCAACTATTCCTAATAAATATTTTACCCCTGTCAATTCCCAAGTCAAGAAGAGTCTCATACCGCAAACAGGGGCAGTTACCATCACTCCCAACATAATGTTACCCAAATATATCCCTTGTGATATTACCTATATTTTGAGTCAAATAGAAATCACTGTACCTATTGTTGAATTGCTTAGGATTCCTGAGCATAGGAAAAGGGAATTTGAGTATTTAGGATTCAAAGAGGAGGGAGTTCCCCCAGGAAAAGATGTAAATATTGTGGATATTCCCTTATGATTGCAAAGTTGGAGGTGTCGAAGCATTAGAAGACTTGGGTGAATCTCTTGAAGTATATTTGGGTATGTCCCTTGTTGAATCTCAGCTTGATGTTGATCTCTTTTATACCACTTTAATCATTGAAGAAAAAATCATTCACAATTGTATGTTTGATTCAGGGGATTCATGTAATGTAATGCCTCTTGAAGTAATGAATGAATTGAATATCAAGGTAACAAAAGCCTTAAGAAAGTGCTTCAAGATAAGCGTCGGTGATTGGATATGTAAAGGGCTTAGTGGTGCAATTGGCAGCTTATCTTAGTAATTTTTTAACCATGATTGTAGTCATTGTGGATTTCTCTGTTAAATGGGGTATGTTATTATCAATAAAATAGTTTTCTAGTGTGGGTATAAGTGTTTATATGGATATGTCATATGCCACCATACTAGTAGAGGGGAACCTTGTCAAGTTATATGGTGAGAAAAAGATGTTGCATCTGATTGAATACCCTAGCAATGCTTCTTATGAAGTATTATATGAAAATGTAGATGTTAAAAATTTTGTTGGCTATGTGTATTTTTAGCAACACAATATTAATGAGACTAAGTGTCATGCAATAGTCAGTATTCCCTCGAATTTTATGTTTGATGGAGCTTGCTCCAACTTGGGAAATGGCGCTGGAGTTGTCCTTGTGTCTCCAAGTCAATAAATTTTTAATTTCACCTTCAAGCTTAAATTTGAGTGCACAAATAATATTTCAGATTATGAGGAAGTACTTTTAGGTTTGATGATTGCAATGAGATATAGTATCAAGGACATAATTTTTAAAGGAGAGATGAATTTGGTAGTCAAGCAAGTTAGAAGATTGTATGCCACTAAGAATCAAAGGATGAAATAGTATAAGCATGCAGTTTGGGATTTTATTGAAATGTTTGACTCCTTTAACATATTATATCATGATAGAACCCAAAATGCTATATCAGATAGGTTGGCAGTGCTTGGATCTAGGTTTGAAAATTGTACTATGTCTCCTTACTGTGACTATGATATAGAAGTGTTGTTAAGACCATTTGTTCCTAATAATGTAAAAAATTGGAAATTATTTAATGATGTTTCCCAATTTTAGAGGTTCTTGAAGAATGAAGGAGAATTTAATTATCATTGCATCAATTGGGAGCCAATGGTCACAGTATCTGATGGGAAAGAGACCTTGTTTGGTAAGGACATAATCCAATTGAAAACAAATATGATCCCCAAAGGATTAGTGGATTTAGAATCCAAATTTTATAATGTTAATAGGGTACTTTATAGACATATATTTTCTTTAAGAGATGTGGAAGAACATAATCTAGGAACTAAAGAAAAACCTAGGAAAGTATGGTTAGGTAGTAATTTGAGTAAGGAATATAATAAGTCCTACATTGAGTTGTTGAAAAGGTACCAAGATTTCTTGAATGGTCTTACTCAGAATTGAAAGCATATAAGGAGGATATTTTTCAACACGAGATACCATTGGAAGCTAATGAAAAATAATTTAGGAAAAAGAAGAGGCTAATTAATCCACTTTTGTCCCTCCAAACGTAGGAAGAATTTAAAAATTTAAGGGATGGAGGGATCATACAACCAACAAGATATTCTTCATGGATGGAAAACTTTGTTCTAGTTAGAAAGAAAAATGGATACATAAGGCTATGTGTCATTTTAAAGAACTTAAACAAGGCCCAAGTTAAATATAACTATCCATTACCTAATATGGATAACATGTTGCAAATGGTCACTAGATATGAGTTGTCCACATTAGATGGATTCTCAGGGTATAACCAAGTGGTGGTAAAGCAAACAGAAAGAATCAAAACCACTTTTACTACTCCATGAGGTACCTATGAATATGTGAAGATGTCATTTTTTCTAATGAATGTTGATGCCATGTTTTAAAGAGAAATGGATGTTGTGTTATCAAGTTACATCAATGATTTCATTGCAGTTTATCAGGATGATGTGACAGTATTATCTAAAAACAAAACCGATCACTTGAGTCATGTAGAAAAAATCTTGATTAGATGTAGGGAATATGACATTTCATTGAATCTGAAAATGGGCCATTTAGGGGTTCATAAGAAAAAGTTGCATGGGAATATTGTGTCAAAAGAGGGGGTCATGATTGACCCGAAATATTGGAAGAAATTGATAAAGCTTGTGTCCCAACAACTAGGAAAGGGATTTTGTATTTCTTTTGCAGATAAATTTTATTAGGAGATTAATTTCTAATTTTTCTTAAATGACTATCCCTATTACAAGCATGTTAAAGAAGTGTAGACACCTATAATTTTGTCTACATGATCTTATTACTAAGATCATACTAATTATCCTAGTCTCGTGTTAATTTACTACACTGCGCTAGTAAATTACCCTTTCTAACCTCTCCTACACCCCTAAACCCTGCTAATCCCTCTCTAACTAGCTTCTATAAGCTTGTTTTCCTTTAATTAACCTTATTTAGGTTAATTAACCCTCTTATTGACTTTCTAAGAAGGATTTGAATTTCTAAAACAAATATCTTACCTTTCCAAATAGCCACTTAGCTTCCTAAAATCTTATTCACATCTCCAAATATGTTTTCCTAAAAATTGACTTTTTGAACACTTTTTAGTCCCACATGCATCCAAAACATAATTTTCTCAAATCTAAAAACTATAAATAGAGGGATACCCCTCAAACCTTTTCCTAAAAACAAACTCTCTCTCTTATTTTTGATTTAAGCCATTTTTGGTCTCTTCTATTTATTTTCATAGTTTATTTGAGATTTTTTCTTGTTATTTGCTAATCCATTTCAAATATTTAGGTAAATTAGAGAAGCCATTAATTGTAAGCATCCATTTTTAAGCTTTTGAAACATCAACAATCACAAAACTCATTGCTAGAGCTTTAATAGGTTCGTTTATTGATAGCTTTCATGGAGAAGAGAACTAATATAGTCGTGTTTAGAGGCTCATTGTTTGTTTCAAGATTTATATATGCATGTAAGTAGATAGCTTTTGCTTATCTCTAATATGATGGCCATTGAGTTGGTTTTTAAAAGCTTTAAGGGCTTCTTTTGTATTCTTACCCCATTTTATAAGCTTATGCAAACTTTTCATTGCACACATTTGGCACACTCATTGGGACATACACCATAGTCATTTTAAAATATTTTCTAGGCTTTACATGTCCATTTTTAATCATTTTAAAGATTTCTATGGTTAAGAGTCTTGTATTTTAATAGATTTCATGTTTTAAATAAGCTAAATCTCCCTTTTTCCTGAGCATTTAATGGGTCCAAGCTAGAAATAGGTTTCCATGATCAACAAATAACCTATTTGATTTTTATAATATTTCATTTCCATGATTTTTCAATTTTTTACGGGGTACACGTAGGTGTACTATATCAACACGTCTCCAAAAAAATAGACGAGCACCCAATGAGATGGTTGCACACTCGTTTCATTATATTTTACACTATCAAGCCATTTACAAAGGGCCATGTACCTTTAGAACTTTCTGTGTATCCATTTATTGGCATGTGTATCCACGTCTCTGGACACACAAGTGTATTTTTGCATAATGTGCTCATTCTTTTTTTAAGCTTGCAAGCGTATCCATTGGAAAGGAATCATATATGTCGAAACCCTAGTATATCCATTGTTCCACCTAAGAAAGTGTTGGACCTCACTTTCATATTTTTTTGCCACGTGTACTCGTCAGGTGGGGCGAGTATCCACTTTGGTTGGGATGCATACACTTTGATCTAGGTGTGCAGTGTCTGTGTTAAAAATTAAAAAAATCATGATCTATAAGATCAAATTTTCTAGTTTTTTATAGGTTATAATAGGTGATTGTAGGGTTATTATTATTATTTTTTTGACTAACTTAGTTAATTGTTTCATTTTCTTAGTTGATAGAGGTTTTTGAAGTGTGTATGCTCTTCCCTCACACCTTTTAGGTGATCTTGGGAACCAAAACACTTTCAAAAACCCTCCTATTGCTTTAAAACGCTTTCTTTACACTTCATAATGGATTTGAGTTCAAAGTTGGTTTAAACGAATTCCTTTTTCACAAAAAAACTTAAAGTATTTTCCATTATTTTATAATTGATTTTTTCACGTTGTGTATGCTCTTCCCTCACACGTCTTTTGCGTATTTTGGGAATCAAAAGCAACACGTGAAGTCTCTTTTTTTATCTTTTGGAAAATTAGTAACTCCTTGCATGTAGAACAAAAACTTGTTGCCGAAGAAGGAAGGTTCAAAACATAAATCTACTAATACACATTTGATTGTAGGTTGTCAAATGGAGTGCTACTTAAAACCACATTAAGCTAAAAAAAATGCCACATACATCACACTATATTTTAGGTTTTGGAAAAGGGTATGTCCCTATCCGATCAACTATAACATAACCCCTTTGATTCCATGCCTTAAGATAAAAAAATGGGGGTGGTTCTAGGAACCCTAAAGTAATCCTCCCGAGTAATCTTGTAGATGAAATAGGAAGCATTCCACTTACCCACTTGACTAGTTTTTACATTATGAGTTAGAGTCAAAGTTGTCTATATCGTGACCCCGGTGAGAATACGTGTGAACCCATTTATTGCTCATAGTATTTTAAGGGATTAAAGTAAAGTAGAGATACTCCTTAGGAAACCTTGGTAAATCAAGCTCGCATTAGACAAATTGTTGACACCTAGTTGAGTGATCTACTTAGGAAAACCATTTTGTCTTGGAGCCCAATTTACTACTCCATTATCATGTCTTGTTGAACCATCACGAAGTAATAACTTACTTGGAGTATATACATTTTTCTTAAACAAGGAAAACATTCCACTTAAGTTATATCTAAGTGGCATTCATCACGATATTTACAACGTATCACTTAGTTTAGTTTATTTCTTGCCTTAGGATGAAGTGAAACTCTTCCCAAGTGATGCTTCGATTATTTCCACCTCATTTGGTCTATCTTGTTGCATTCTTGTTTCCCATTTGGGACAATGATTATGCATACATTGAAATTAATATCATAGATGATGTTTGCTACCTTTTTGTAAATTTGCACCCATCCATGTTTTTGGTTGGGATGTTAAACATCTAAAGTGTGTGAGTATGTTTTCACATCTTTGATCTTTATTTCAAGATCGTATGCATAGCTATGATTTCATTTCATCATTATTTCTTCTTGAGTTTTTATTGTTTCTCTCATTTTAGCTATATAATTATGGTACTTACATCTTGTTTTCATTTTTGAGAACTTGGTATAAGTGTTTTATTGTATCATTACACTTCTCACATGGATAATAGCTTCTGGCTATACTTGTACTTAGTTTTGATTCCAACATCATCTAAGTCTTTTGAGAGTGTTGATACTATTTTTTTTTTAATATCAAAATGACAACATCTTGATAATAAAAACTTGTTTACTTGGTTAACGTATCAAAATAGTGTTGTTATACTATCCACAATCACAACTTCCATTATTAAAAACTTAGGTTTTATCGACATTTTAAATTGTCATAGTATATCTTGTGGAGAGATTACATATATATCACTTTGGTACTTAGGTCTTGTTAGTATTATAACTTGACCTATGTGTTAATAGGATATTTTTAATATCTATCATGTGCCCATTGTTAAAATCATGGTTTAGGGTATAGTCTTTCTAAAAGCAACTTGAGTGATTGTTTGATTTTTTAGAGTGTTCGTGTGATTGTTCCTAGAACAATAACGGTTACATAACATTACATTTAGGACACAATAGGATATTTAGACTTCAGATGATTGACACTAAGTACACCTAGGTTCCATACAAATTTGAATACACTTAGACAAAATATAGTATAACTTCGATTAGTAATGCCAAGAATCACAAAAATGGCATCTAAACCAAATGAACATGACCTGGAAGAAAATAATTTTGCATCGTTCCCATTTAGTGGTAATAAATTAGCACCTCTCTTTTCACAAGTCAAAGACATAAAACCTTTAGTTAATCATAGCTAAGAGGATTCTTATTCTTCTAAGGAACAACATAATTTATACCTAGTTCACTTTGACAAGATCCTTTATTATAACAAAGATCGGTACTCACAAGAGTTATTGTTTTAGGAGCCTAGCTTCCGTAAGATCGCGAAGTAGAGACTAAGACCATTAATAACAATACAAAAGAAATACCATCTCTCTTGGACATGGATAACCAATTTGATGTAGGGTATTCTTCCACTTCCAGACAACATAACAAAAACATTGAAGAAGACCCATCAAAATCAATAAGTGATTTTTGAAGACTTTCTTATAAGGTGTCACACATAGTAAAAGTTGAACATGATCCTAAATTCTCATTTCCTCTTAGGTTTGATGGAGAAGATGATCCCTTAATTGAATAAGAGATCATCCAAAGACAGAGATCTTGAAACTCAGTCAAAAGTTAGCAAACTTAGGTTCTTCATGTAAAAATGTCTTAAATATGGTGAGTTTCTCTTTGATCCACATGATGACACAACTTTCAAAGTTGCTAAATTAAATAGACCAGTATCACCTACAAAGGAACAACTCATTCAATAGGATTTACAATCAATGAAAAATATGCTTACTACACTATAAGAAAGCAATGTAGGAAATACACATATGAAGAGCTATGTCCTTACCCCTTTGATAAGGATATGTTGTGACAACTGTTTCCAAAGAATTTTTCCATCCCCGAGTTTAACAAGTATAAAAGTAAAGGTGGTCATTGTGATCACATAAAATACTTCTATATGTCTTGTAAGGAGGTCGCATATAATGATAATTTTCTAATACAATTGTTTCCTCGTAGCCTAGGAGAAATGATGTTAGAATGGTTTTTTAGTATACCCGAGAGATCCATTAGGACATGGCCCACACTAGCCAAAATGTTTGTGCAACATTACTCCTTCAATATGGAGAATGATATCACCATGAACGACCTTTTCAACATAGAAAAGAAACCTAATGACACCTTTACGGGATTTTCACAAGCGATGGCATGGATTGGCAAGTCATTTCCCTTGTACCCTACCGAAAACACAACTAGTAAGCATATTCATCCCTAACTTATACCCAGAAATAGACTTTAATTTATAAATGCACTATGAATCTAACTTTGAAGAATTTATAAAGAAAGGTATTCAAATTGAAAAGGATCTCATTGTGAAGGGTACACTTAAACTGGTCATAAAGGACAAACATGAAAATAAACCCTCAGATAAACCAAAATTCTTCAACAAAAATAAACATGTCATTGACGATGAAATAAACTTGTCCTCTTCTAAATATTTCGTAGGGACCTCACCCAAAGACACCTACAAAATGTATGTTTAGACCACTAACTAAATCGCTATCTATCATACTTAAATAGTTAGATGTGGTTAACATAGTGTAGTACACAATTGTGACAATACTATATTAAGAAGATGCTCCAAAACCTGGGTTAGTTCAAAGAGAATGAGTATTGTGATTTCCATTGTGTCAAAGGACATAAAACTAATAGGTGATTTAGAATGTGACATTATATACAAAACCTCATTGAAGAGGGAAAAATTGTTGTGGATTCATCCTTGACTCAGATGTGGTCCCAACGAGAAAATGGGTATATTCAAAGAGCCCTTTCCTAACCATGTAGATAAGAAGAAAAAAATCTAGATCATGGACAAACTTTCAATGAATATCAGATTGTTTCCTATGCTTATTTGACTAATGATAGTCCCTTTAATTCCCTTTTAGGTTGTATCCATTCATCTCGATGAACACGTCAATCTTGTTAGTATTTTAGAAAAAAATTGTTTTGTAGGTACATGATGTACATGATTGATCATACCATATCCCTTACCTATTCCTCGGGAAGGTCATTAAAATTTAGTTGAACAGTTGGAGAAGACACCAGTTAGGATGTCAATTTTATATCTTCTCAAAATCTCTACTGCTTATAAAAACATATTATATAAAACACTAAAGATTTTAGGAGTCTCCATAGATGTAGATCACATGCACCTTCAAGTGATGATTTCACACCTTGATTCTAATGATCATATCAATTTTGATCACACTACAATCCCACATAATGACCTAGAGCACAACTTACCCCTATACCTAGAAGTAGTTGTTACTCATTGTAAGATCAAGAGAGTACTTGTGGATGGTGGATCCGGTTTAAATATTTGCACTTTTAAGCCATTTAAATAGTTTATCCATTCAGAAATAGATCTAGGGGATAAAAATGTTACAATCACAAAATATGATAATGAGAAGTGTGATTCAAAGCAGTACTATAGTAGTTCCTATGGAAGTGGGGCCGACATGTCACGATATGACTCTACATGTACTTGACCTAGATATTTCCTATAACATGCTCTTAGGATGACCATGGATTCATTCCATGTAGGATATTCACTTATCTTCCATTAGTGTATCAAGATGTGTCATGGAGGATAGATAATCATCATTTAGGGTGATCTAGAATCTGTTCATACATTGTAGGGAATTACATAATTTTTCTTGTGTGGATTATGAATGTCCTACAAATATTTTTGTTCCCTTACAGATAGAGGCTATAAAGGAATGTGTGGATCTAGATACACTCACTCCTTGTAATCAAAACTTTCCTTCATTGGTTAACCCTTTCTCATCATGGGAGGAAACATCTACAAAGTATGACCCGGTGAGCATTTACTCTTCAACAAGACTTACTAATATCAGATCTTTCGTTATCACGCAGACACAGAGAAAACCTTACTTTCAATTCAAAAGCACTGGAGATAGATGCCCTGAACCCTTTGAGAGATTCATCCCTAGTGGTCTCTTATCTGAGGAAAATATGTTAGAAGATCACACCGAGGAGAGTACCGAGGGTAACATGGCATCATGCCATCAAGCCCCGCAACATGATGTATGTCATGGGTTACAATGGTTTTGGATGTGGTATCAATGAACAAATATGGTTAGAGCATGTTAATATCCCTCATTTAAAATATAACAAACATAGCCTTGGAATTAGACCTCATGATGATCTACCCTTTGAGATCTATGTTGTCCCTTCCGAACGTGAGGGTGACTCGTCTCATCCGGATAGCTACGTGAATTACCAATATATCCTCTATGAGGATCTTTCCTCCATGAACTTATTCCCTGATTCAGTTGTTTTTACCTTATCTATACCAAATTCCCAAACCAATTATCAAGTAACCCTTATATATCTAGAACTTGTAGATTGGGATCAACAATTTCATGTGTTACTTGATTTCTTTGAGAATGATGAGGCATTCAAAGAATTCATGGGACTCGGAGTATTATATTCCGACTATGATTTTTCATCAAACTAGATGCATGTGCATACTTCAGAGAAGAAGCAGATATGTGTGGATGCTTGAGTAAGAAGGTTGTAAGAAAAATAAGAATACATCAGAGAATCCTTGTGGGAAGAACAAACACAAGTCTCATAGTGACAAACTTTTTGAGACCCTAGTAGATAAGAAAAATGAAGAAATCATAGAAAAGGTAGAATATCCTTATAAAGATGATCTCACACCTCCTATCGAATTTTATCTTACTCTTCCCCCGATCCTACATGGATGGAGGATGCTTCTAAAATGCTTGTAGAATAAATGATCAATGTAAATATTGGCTCAGAAGAGGATATTAGAATGATAAAGTTGGGAGCTTCACTCTCATCACAAGTAAAGAAGGTCTTTGTGAAACTATTGTGAAAATATGCATATATATTTTCATGCTCATACATAGATACGCTTGGTTTGGACCCATACTCAGTCATGCATAACCATTTTATGCACCAAGATGATAAACCTATCAAGAGAAATTGATAAATATGCACCCCAAGGTTATACTACTTGTCAAAGAGGAACTT